>JADBJO010000284.1:790000-797500 GCA_016801955.1 Conus betulinus
ATTAAACCATCCCCACCCCCACCTCCACCCCTTTTTGTCGCGCAAATATTAATTTCGAGGGGGGTGGGGGGCGAAGAGGCGGGGGGAGAGGAGTGTACATGGGGGAGGGGGGCACGTGGGGGAGGGGGCACGTGGGGGGGGGGGGGGGGGGGCACGTGATTCTGTGATTCTGCTGCAAACTCCGTCTCGATAGCACATTAGCAAGATGTCAAAATCGCAGCAACGCAGGGGGAATCATTCGGACTTGGTTTTCTTTCCTCACGGTGAACGTAAGTTTCCTCCCTCGTATTGCTTACTCTGCCACCCTTTGGATCTTACCATTTCTGGTGCACGGTTAGATTAAAAAAAAAAAAGAAAGAAAAAAAAAAAAAAAAAAAAAAAAGAAAAAAAAAAAAAAAAAAAAAAAAAAAAAAAAAAAAAAAAAAAAAAAAAAAAAAACAAAAAAAAAAAAAAAAAAAAAAAAAAAAAAAAAAAAAAAAAAAGCAAGAAAAAAAAAAAAAAAAAAAAAAAAAAAAAAAAAAAAAAAAAAAAAAAAAAAAAAAAAAAAAAAAAAAAAAAAAAAAAAAAAAAAAAAAAGGATTAAAAAAAAAAAAAAGAAAAAAAAAAAAAAAAAAGAAAAGGCTGTACAAAAAGAAAAGATTTTCATTCTAACCTCTAACCAAATTAAGTGAATCTTAAATGCCGTAAAAAAAAAAAAAACAACCAAAAAACTTGAAACACAGACGGTCATTGTTTAAGTTTGCCAGTCTTTGTTTCTCACACAATGAGATGAGAGTGGTCTGGTCAGAGGAACTAATGTGTATGTTATGTCGAGGTGTAGTTGCTCCGCTGAGGTGGCTGGGATGTTGGAGGGCGGTGAGACTGTTTCCTTCATGGTGAAGCGGTACGACTCCCCGCTAGGACCGGTCGGTGTGTGCCCTTCTGCTTTTGAAAAAAATTATTATTATTTATTTTATTTTTTTTTATTTATTTTTTTAAAATAAATCATACACAATCACCAAGTCTCTTTGAAGGTTACTTGGTTTGGGTCCACATCAGTGGCCGAGTGGAGCTAATTCAGGCAGAGTCGGCTTTTCTTGCTGACCAGCCCTCTGGTTGTCGATGTGGGCTAGGCCGCCCACCAGAGGGTGGTAGTGGGTCCGACTTTGGTCTTGTTCCTGGATCTTGCCTGAGAAGCCTCTCGAGGACCCAGGGAGAGATTGATTTCTTGGTTGATTTGTAATAATTATTCATAAGGGCAACACATAAGCAAGATTTTCTTTCCAGACTGGCCCTTGTCTCTTCCGTGACGTGACGGATACTAACACAGAACACTATCACACAATGTATTGATGGTAACAAAAACCGTGATGATTCATATCAGCATAAAAGAAGATTGACATATACAATGAAAGTCTCTCTCTCTCTCTCTCTCTCTCTCTCTCTCTCTCTCTCTCTCACGCACGCACGAACGCACGCATGCACGCACGCACGCACGCACGCACGCACGCACGCACGCACACACACACACACACACACACACACACACACACACACACACACACAGATATGTGGTATACTATTCCTACGCGGAAAGAGGACACGAGAAGCATCAGTCACCAAAATGATATCATCAGCATGGTTTGGGAAGGAATGAACAGTGACTTATGAGGCAATGTCTGTCTCTGTCTCTTCCCCTCCACCTCCCTGTCTGTTTGTCTGTCTGTCTGTCAGTTGTAATGATAAAAAAACACACACACACACACACACACACACACACACACACACACACACACACACACACACACACATGTATGCATGTAAGTATGTCTCAGCGTATACTATTAATGGTTCGTGACCACATTTGGGTTGTTGATTTAGGGGAAAGAAAAAGAGGATGAGGAGGAAAAACACCCGCGCTGTGCTATTTATTTGTAGGTTTTAATCATATGTATGTTTTCCTAGTTTCCCCATCCTCACGACCATCCCCGATCTACAAGCACGTCATCAAGGAGAGGAGAGAGTCATCAAGGAGGAGAGAGAGAGGAGAGGAGAGAGAGAGAGAGAGAGAGAGAGAGAGAGAGAGAGAGAGAGAATTCATCAACATCGTAGTAGCCTGAGGGAGTAGAACAGGTGTGGGGGTTGACGGAACCTTTGAAACAGAGACGACTAAAGAGAGAAAGAAGACAAGCACACTGCTTGACTGGCTTGTGAGTGAACCCATTATTTTCAAGCATATTAGCATTTAACAAAGAAGAAAGGTGTCTGCCTTGTCGTTTTGTCTCTCCCCCCCTCCCCCCCCCCCCCCCCCCCTTTTGACTTTTTTTTTTTTTTTTTTACAAGACTCAACTGTTTAATCGTCGTTGGACAGACCTCGTGAGAAGAAGGGCACGTTTCACAGTGAATATGACATTGGCGCTGTAAGGACGTGATCTCTCTCTCTCTCTCTCTCTCTCTCTCTCTCTCTCTCTCTCTCCCCCCCCCCCTCTCTCTCTCTCTCTGCCACGCATCAACCCATCCACTCAGTTTCTATCTATCTATCTATCTATCTATCTATCTATCTGTCTGTCTGTCTGTCTATACGTCTGTCTGTCAATCTATGTATGTGTTTGTATGTATGTGTGTATGTATGCATGCATGCATGCATGCATGCATGCATGTATGTGGTATGTATGCATGCATGCATGTATGTATGTATGCATGTACATCCGTATTTATGTCTCTGTCTGTGTCCATATCTCTCCTTGTCTCTGTCTCTGTTTCTCTGCCTCTATCTCCGTCTTGTCTCTGTCTCTGTCTCTCTCTCTCTCTCTCTCTCTCTCTCTCTCTCTCTCTCTCTCTCTCTCTCTCTCTCTCTCATGGGGCGTCAAGAGAAGTAGAAAAGAGAAAGAGAATTGAGAGAATTGTCAGTGCAGGAGGTGAAAGGTGGGGGTGTGGGTTTGGGCTGGGAAGGGGATGAGAGAGAGAGAGAGAGAGAGAGAGAGAGAGAGAGAGAGAGAGAGAGAGAGAGAGAGAGAGAGGGGATACGGATGATTTATTCAATATAGGCCACGGCCTCTTATGAAGGGGGTGTATTAAACATATTCAAAAAGTGATGTTATAAACATATTGAGAAAAAAAGGAATGGAAAACAGTACTTAGTCAAGAACATGCTAAGCTCCGGCGTTTAAAAGCTTTATATAAGTACAATGCAAACTTTTTTAAAACAACGTTTCCTTTAGTGCGAGACATGAGTAAGATGAGTCTGAGAGAGAGAGAGAGAGAGAGAGAGAGAGAGAGAGAGAGAGAGAGAGAGAGAGAGAGTGAGGTGTGAGGGGTGGGGGGTGGGGTGGGGATGAAGGGTGGGGGGGGGGGGGGGGGGGGCAGGTGGGAGGACTAAGTCGTTGGGAATTGTTATCCAACCGTCTGGCGAAGCTAATGGGAAATTAAAAACCAGTTAGGGGGTGTCCGCTTGGCACGCCAATGGTAGTTAAATACATGATAGATGAGCTCCCCTGGGAGAGAGAGAAACAGAGGAAATCAAGCACCAAGATGGGCGTACCAGTCTAAAGTGGAGTTTGTCATGTTCTTTAAGGCGTCAAACTCACCGTGTAGCGGTGAAAGGTACTAGCAAGCGTTGAAACCTTTGGACTGTAAATCTTCTTTCTCACCGTCCCTCCTCTTTCTCCCGTCTCCTCCTTTTTCATTTTCTTCCACCCCCTTCTCCTTGCTGCTTTTTTCTTTTCTGTCTCACCCCCTCCGCCCTCCCCGTTTTTTCATTCTTTTCCTCTCTTCCTGCTTTTAAACATTTTTTTAGCCTCCTATTCCTCCTGTGCTTTTTTTTCTTCGTACACCTCCTGTGCTTTTTTGTTGTTGTTTTTTTTTGTTTTGTTTTGTTTTGTTTGTTTTTGCTATTCTCCCTCTCTTACCTCTTTTTTTCCCTTCCGCTTTTCCTTCTTCTTCTTCTATCTCTTTTCCCTTGATTTCGACCTCCTCTATGTCTTCTTTTTGTTCTGCGTTCTACTCTCCTCCGCCCTGTCTTTTTTTCTTCCTTCTCCTCCTTCCTTTTTCGTTCACTTCTCTTCCTCTTTTGTACTGATTTGTTTCTTTTCTTTGGTTTTTGTTCTTTCTTCTTCCTGCCTTCTTCTTTTTCTTCGTCTTCTCCCTTCTCTTCGTCTGCTGCTTCTTCTTTCTTTCTTCATCCTCCTGCTTCTTTTTATCTTTTTTTTTTTTTTTCTTCCTCCTCATCCTCTCGTTTCTACTTCTTTCTCCGTATCCTATTGCTGTCTTTTTTCTTCTTCTTCTTTGTCCTCATCCTTCTGTCTGTTTTTCTTTTTTCTTCCTTTTTTCCTCATACCCTGTCTTTTCTTTGTTTTCATCTTTCTCCTAGTCATACTTCTGCTTCTTCTTTTTTCTTGTTCCTTTCCCTTTCCCTTTTCCTCTTCCTTCTTTTTTCCTTCCCTCCTCTCTCCTCCTATTTTTCTCTTTCCACTTCTCCTCCTTTTCCTCTTCCATCTCCTTGTCTTTATCATCTTCCTTCCTTCCTTCTTCTTCTTTCAACTTCTTCTTCTTTTTCTTCAAGTTCGTCTCTTCTTTCGTCTTGCTTTTGTTTCATCTTCCTTATCTTTCTGCTCCTGCTTTTTGTCTGTCTTTATCCCATTCCTCATATCTCCACAGTTTCTTCTTCACCTTCTTCCCTTCCTTTTTGCCCCTTCCCTTGTTTCTCCTTCTTTTTCTTCTATGTCATTCTCCGCCGTTTCTTCTCGTCTTCTTCCTTCTCTCCTTCATTCTTTTTTCTTCCCTTCTATGTTTTTCTACCCGCCCCTCTGTTGTTGTCATCCTGCTTCTTGCTTGTTTTTATTCCCTTTTCCTGCTCCTCCTGGTTTTTTCTTTTTAAACATTTCCGCCCCAAACCCATGTGAACACGTAACTCCCCCCCCCCCCCCCCCCCCCTTACAAACATACATACAAACATGTAAACATACATTTATACATACGCTCCAAATACCGGCAATACTGAAACCAATTTATTGTCAGATTAACTCAAGGTTGTACTGACTATACCGGCAATAACAAATACATACATACATACATATATACATACATACATACATACATGCGCACATGAGCGCATACATACATATACCACTGGTACACAGAGAGCTTCACTACAGATCCCAGCTTGATCGATCTTGGGCTGTTTTCTTTTACATCCCCAGAACATTCTGGCTATTTTCAGCTCATTTTCCAGAGTTCTTCATCATGTTGGTACTACTGGCCCGCCTTCTGTTTCTTTCTGTCTGGGGATTCTAGTCCAGCGCATGTCATGCGATGTGGTGCGGACCTCTGCGCGGTGCGTGTCCAGTCCACTTCCACTTCTAGTTACTGATGATGTCCCATACTGGACTCTAGCCGATTTCTGCGCTGAAGTTCTTCATTTGTGATTTTTTCCAGTTCATCTAATGCAGAATATTTGTTGTAAGGAGGTGTTGGTGTAGATATGCCGCTTGCATTCCAGCTGTTTGGTGAGTCTGCAATCTCTGAACCATACAACAGTACAGAATCAACTTTGGTATTGAACAGCCTCAGCTTGGAGGAGAGCTGGACGTCGCTATTCCTTCAGATTGGAGTTTGAGAACAGCAAACACGTGTCTTGCCTCGGTGATCCTGGTCTTTGTCTTCATCCGTGCCTTCTGTCCTGCAGACGATGCTTCAAAGATAGGCAACTTGTTAATCTCTTCTGTAGTTTGTTCTCTGAGGCGGACTGTTGCAGTCTGACCCTCGTGGCCTTGGTCTTTTAAGCGTTAATTTTCAAACCTGTTTCGTCGCTGTTGATAGGAGACTTTCTGTCTTCTCTTGCATGTGCTGAAAGGAGTGTGACAGGAAGCTGATGTCATCTACAAAGTCAAGGTCTTCCAGCTTTCGTCTTAGAGTCACAAGGCTGTTCAATGATGTCTTCATGATACATTCTATCACTGTACAGAAAATCAGAGATGGCAGCAAACATCCTTGTCGGACTCCAATATTAATGTTGAAAGGCTTGGGCACGCTGGAGCTGTGGATGACAAGGCCGGGTTGTATTTTCATAGATGTGCTACACGATCTTGACGAGCTTTATAGGTACACGGTAATGTCTCATAATCTCCCGAGCCACAGGTCTATCCACTGTGTCGAATGCTCCCTTGAAGTCAACGACGTTATAGGGAAGACTACCACTCCATGGATTGCTCGATGATGACACGCAGTGTGACGATCAGGGGCCGTACTTTTATGTCGTCGGTAAATTTACTTCTACAACGAGATTAACTCCTTGGTACAACCCTGTGGGTTCAGCGCATTGTACTTTCGTAGCTATATCATCTGAGTTTTTTTTTGTCTGCGAAGTATCTAGAAAGAAAAATGTGGAGATCAGGTAAAAAGAGGGACTCCCTCCTTCTGCGCATGTCTTGAATAACCCCCAACCTTCTGCGCATGCCCACAAACACGCTGACACAGACACAAAGACTGAAAAAGCAACTTAACTGAAACAAGTTTGATAAAACTATTGAAAGGCCATAAACAAGATGAAGTCACACTCACACGCTCACACACTGACGCAAAGTAACAGTGACACACACGGGCACGAAGACAGATTTAGCCCGCACCCCCCCCCCCCCCTCCCCATCCCCACACACACACACACACACGAGCTAAGCAAACTATCGTAGCAGACGAACTTGGGAACTACAGACACACTTGTTGAGCAGAGGGCCGAGTTCCGTGTCTCAGGCTGTGCAAATTAAATTCAATGTCTTCTCGGAGAGTGTCTGTCAACTGGAAGATTTTATGACGACGAAATCTTAACTTTGCGTGAAGTTCGTGATCACTGAATGTGTCCAATGGCTTTGTTTTGATCTAACCCACGGCGTACTCATGCCCTATCCTCGTTTTACGTTACTCACCCTCACCCACTGTAAACCACGAGGTTAAAGGTTACTCTCGACATATGGATCTGCAAGTAACAGACCTTCGAGCTTACAACGAGGCAGTAGGTCACTTCCTCGTTACCGACGACATGTAAGTACGGCCCCTGATGTGGGCATGATTTCCCCAGCCTAGAAATCCCGCTTGCTCTTCCCTTAGCGTAGTGTGGGACAGCTGCAAGTCGTCTGGCGGTCCAGAGCACAAACCGTCGTCCGGATGCCAGTGTCACTTCTGATGCTTTCATTCTACCTTCACTTGATCCAAGAATCTCTTTTCCAAGAGATCCTTCATTCTGGCAAAGTGGGATGCTTTCCCGGCGTCATTCATTTCCAATCCATAAAGCGGTCTTGAATGTGAGAAAAGTTTTTCGGTGGATCATCTTCTTTCGGGTTTGGTTGATCGACGTCATACAATCTCCTCCTGGCCATTCCGGAATAGTTGATACATCGTGTTTGTACTCTCTGCAGTGTTTTTTTCTTTCTTTTGTTTCTCAATTTTGTATAACATATTGATTTTTTTGACATGGTGGGATGGGAAGAACCCATCTTTTTTGTTTTCAGCTGAGTTTGGGACCGGCCA
>JADBJO010000284.1:807500-810000 GCA_016801955.1 Conus betulinus
CCCATCTCAGTCTGTGAGAGATTCTTATAGACCACTTACACTCATATCCTCAGTGCGCACATTCCAGAGAAATGGGAGGGACTCCCACTTCTCTGGCATATTCAGAGACTTTCAGTCTTTCACAATGGTGGATCTACACGTATTCGCTGGGAAAGGGAACCTTTGAAGACAAGAGATAACCAGCGCTCCGCTGTGTGCTGTGCCTCAGGCTATGGTCGTTTTTCGGACCTCATTTAGGAATTTTCGCTTGGACGGTGCGGCCATACTTTGTATATCTTTTAGCCTACCGTTTTGTGTTTGTTCTGGTCTCCTCCTTAAGAAAGAAATCACCCCAAGCAGTGTGAATTCACAAATTCATGCAAACATTATCTAATGAGAGAGAGAGAGAGAGAGAGAGAGAGAGAGAGAGAGAGAGAGAGAGAGCGGTGGATGCATCAAGAAAAATCATGCTGACAGGGATGTTTTTCACATCATTATGTTTGGCAAAATATTGAAATCAGGCCTCTAATAAATGCACAGAAAAGTGTTCATTTACACACCTCATCTTACACTTCTAAATCTATTAGTGCAACTTGTTTTTGAAAAAGAAAAAAAAAAAGAAAAGAAAAAACAAAAGGGCACAAATGTTACGCAGTATCCATCAATGGTCTGTATGTCAGCCATCTAGTCAAAAAATCTGCATGGTTTAATTTCAAATATGCAATATGTTCCTCAATTTTGTATCTAAATTTAATTTATTTATAAATACTTGTATTTGTGGCAGGGGGTGTTGTTTATTTTACAAATGTATATGTAATATTTCGCAAATAGTATTATAAAATAAAAGACGGTGTCGCCCACAATTGCATTGTCATAGCCAAATAGTACTAGTGCTTCTGTCAAAAGGACATTTTCAGCATTCAAAACATTTTTCTTTCATTAAGCCAATGAAAGCATTCCAAAATACTTTGTACATGTGACATTTCCAAAACATATGATCAATGCTATCTTTGGATGTGCTGCAAAAACTACAGTTATTACTTTCAACGATTCCAATCTCCTTTAAAACAACATTTGTGCATAAACACCTGTGTAATATTTTCAGTTGAAACCACTGCAGCCCTACATCACGTATATCTTATGCGCGTGCAAAAAACAGGATTTCCAATCATTTTGCATCAGCAATTTCATGTCCCATTTATCACAACATTTTGGCTTTTGATTATTCGCAATGATGATATCATAATACAACTTGGAGCCTTTATTTATAGCGAAAAGATGTTTAAAGCACAATGAAGAGTTTATGTACTTATCGTTTTTTTTATAGTTACCAGAGGTTTTCACATAGTCCATTATAGTCGATTTATAGCCAGCAAAAGTGACAAAATCAATATTTATATTATATTTTTTTTTCTTAAAAAGTGCATGTGGCAAGAACTTTCCTTTGTCATCAAAAAAGTGGGCGAGACAGTTAATATCTTTGCTACTTAGTTTTTTTCGATACAATGCACTTCTTTCCGATTTGAAATCGCTTATTGTGGCATAATGGTTCGGCAAGAAGTTCAGTGGAGTTTTGGGGGGAACACTTGTAATAAAAATTTATATACGCATCAAGAACTTCAGCCCAAAACTGATTATACTTAGTAAATTTGGAAACGAATTCTGGACCATATTTTTTCATAAGCGACCACTTAGGGAAGTTAAACAACAGAATATTTCGCCATCTATGGGTTGACATCTCAGCTTTACGTATCAGGACAGCTTCAGAGATAAAACAAAAGTTTTTAGTTCAGGAAGACCAATGCCGCCATCTTTGATACTTTTATGTGCAGTTTTTCGGCTAATCTTATCTGGCTTCTTATTCCAACAAAATTGGTAACAAGCCTGTTGACATGATTGAAAAAATATGTCTGGTGGGTTTGGTAATAGTAACCAGAGGTGTGTCAACTTTGAAAGGATAAGAGATTTTAATATTGCTACCCTACCAAGGGGTGTTAACTGTCGTTTTATCCATATTTTGAATAAATGCTTGAGTAATTTATATCTACACATTCTTTCAGGTCATTAGTGAACCACATTCCTAATACTCGGAATTTAGACGGATTCCATTCCATACCTAAATGTTCCATGTAACGAATTTCAGAATTTTTCTCACTTCCCAGCCAAACGACATTAGTTTTTTCCTACATTCATATGAAGGCCCGACACAGAACCAAACCTATCAAGACATCTATACAGTTTTCAAAAGAACTTCTATCTCCTGCGAGTAGGAATTCTGTGTCATCAGCGTACTGAGAAATCTTGTGTTCAACATTGTTCACCGAGATCCCATGGATACTGGAATTCTGTCTGACCATAATAGCCATATTTCTACGCATAACACAAATATATAAGGAGATAGAGGGTCTCCTTGTCTGCAGCCTCGTTCAATTTTAAACCATCCGAAACCTGACCATTTACAATTACACATGATTTAATACTTTCAGCTGTCTCATTGCCATCACTGGGCTGTATGCCCTTC
>JADBJO010000284.1:827500-830000 GCA_016801955.1 Conus betulinus
AGTTCAGATGTAGTGTTGACATGCTGAGGTCGCAATCAAACGTTCGCTGATATGAGTGGTCGGACATCCTGCCTGCTTGAACGGATACAACCTGTTTTGAGTGTTGTTGCACAGAGATCGGTGAGGCTGGAACCGAGATTGCATAGAGGCCCGCCCTTTTCAGCGTTCTTATCCCCTTCCATGGACTCTGTCTGTCCTGTCTGTCTGTCTGTGTGTCTGTGTCTGTCTCTCTCTCTCTTGACTCTGTTCGTCTTTCTGTCTGTGTCTGTCTCTCTCTGTCTGTCTGTCTGTGTCTCTTGTGTCTGTCTGTCTCTGTCTCTCTTTTTTCTCTTGTCCTCTCTCTCTCTCTCTCTGTCTCGTCTCTCTCACTTGTCTCTGTCTGTCTCTCTCTGTCTGTCTGTCTCTGTCTCTCTTGACTCTGTCGTCTGTCTCTGTCTCTGTCTCTTTTCTCTGTCTCTGTCTCTCTTCTCTCTCTCTCTCTCGCTCTCTCTGTCTCTCTCTCTCTCTCTGATCTGTCTCTCCCTCTCTCTCTGTCTCTTGCTTCTCTCTCTCTCTCGTCTCTCTCTGTCTCTCTCTCTCTCCTTGACTCTGTCCGTCTCCTCTCTCTGTCTCTGTTCTCTCTCTGTCTCTGTCTTCCCTCTGTCTCTTCTCTCTCTCTGTCTCTCTCTCTCTTCTCTAGGTCTCTCTCTCTATCTCTCGTCTCTCTCTCTCTCTCTCTCTCCTCTCTCTCTCTCTCTTTCTTTGTGCGCGTGTGTGTAGTTCTATTTTATTTTTTTGTTTCGTGTTTTCCCCTTTTATCTAAAGCCACTGGCACGACGAAATGTCAACATTTGTATCGCAAGGAAAACCAAATATTCCACGAATATACGTAATAGACAGTTATCAATTCGTGACAGTGACATCACAGGGTTCCTGTTCAGTGAAAAATGTGTAATTATCTCGATGAACGGATACACCTGGATCCGCCATTCCGGATCCGGCTTCGTAGCATGCATCCCAAACCAAATATCCAGTATATTCGTCCTTGAGACCCATTCCGTGTTTCCACCGGGGTTTGATTGAAATTGGTGTAGTAGTACTGGTGCGATCTTGCTGACCAGCAGACCAACAAACAGACGGACGTGAGAAAACAAACAAACAAACAAACGACAAAAAGATACCGTCATCGGTGGAGGGGAGAAATTCACAATGAATGAAATGAAATGAAAAAAAAAAAAAAACTGGGTTGAAGAAAGTGAAGGAGAAACTTTTTAGGATCCTCCAGTTTCAAACAGTGCCGCTGTCCGTACAGAATGAAACGATCTTTGTGTATCCTTATGAAAAAGAAAGAACAAGAGAGAGAAAAAAAAAAAAAAAAAAAAAAAAAAAAAAAAAAAAAAAAAAAACCCAAGCAAACAAAACAAACAAGCAAACAAACAAAAAAAAAAAAGGAAAACAAAATGAACCCTCTCTCTCTCTCTCTCTCTCTCTCTCTCTCTCTCTCTGACAGACACATATCATGCTGCGTTCTGACATAGTCGACTCGACTAGTGCAGAACGAGTGAATGCCTTTATTGAAGTTAGTAGCGAAGATCTGGCTGTTTCTTAGTGCATGCATCTCTCTCTCTCCTCTCTCTCTCTCTCTCTCTCTCTCTCTCTCTCTCTCTCTCTCTCTCTCTCTCTTCTTCCCCACCACCCCTTCTCTCTTCAATTCCTTTTTCTATTTCTGAGCTAACTTAAATACCTTCCCTTATTTCATCCCCCCATCCTTTTTTTCTTTCCCACGCCACTTTTCACTCTTTGCTTTTTTTTTTTTTTTTTTTTTTTTATTAATCTTCTTTCTTTTTCTTTTCTTTTCTTTCTTTCTTTCTGTCTTTTTTTGTGTGTTAATGTTCCATACTTAATTATTTTCCCCTATTATTTTTTTTTCTTTTTGCCTTTACTCTGTGATACTCTTCTTTCTTTCTTTTTTTCTTTCTTAATGTTACAAACTTAATTATTTCCCCCTATCATTTTTTTTCTTTCTGGCCTTCATCCTGTGTTAGTCTTTTCTTTCTTTCTTTCTTTCTTTTTTCTTATTGTCCCATACTTGATTATTTTCCCCTCATTATTTTTCTTTCTTTCTTGCCTTTACTCTGTGTGTTACTCTTCTCTTTCTTTCTTTTTTTCTTAATGTTCCATACTTCATTATTTCCCCCTATGTTTTTTTTTTTTTTCTTTCTGGCCTTTACTCTGTGTTACTCTTCTCTTTCTTCCTTTCTTTTTGTTTAATATTCCATACTTATTTATTTCCCCCTATTATGTTTTTCTTTCTTGCCTTTACTCCGTGTGTTACTCTCTCTCTCTTTCTTTCTTTCTTTCTTTTCTTAATGTTCCATACTTCATTATTTCCCCTTATTATTTTTTTCTTTCTTGCCTTACTCTGAGCGTTACTCTTCTCTTTCTCTCTTTCTTTCTTTTCTTAATGTTCCATACTTCATTATTTCTCCTTATTATTTTTTTTCTTTCTTGCCTTTACTCT
>JADBJO010000285.1:0-5000 GCA_016801955.1 Conus betulinus
AATAGTGACCGTTTTATGCAGAGAGACTCTGGCAGCTAAAGCTTGGGAGGGGAGAACTGAGGTAGACAGGGCTAAACAGAAGAGATTTGTGGATAAGCAACGACACACCACCCGTCACTCCAACTGCAGAAGGCTGTGCTGGTTTAGAAAGAACATTAAAACCCGATAAAGAGAAAAGATTTGTCAGAGCGTATCAGAGTCTCTTGAAGAGCTAAGACAGCAGGTTTTAAATGTTGACAGAGGAGCTGCAGCTCTTCAAAATTAGAATTCAAACCTCGAATGTTCCAGTGAGATATGAAATCCATGAGGATGGAGAGATGGCAACAGACTTCTCAGTCCATTACTGTCTCATCATCATCCGACTGCAAAGGAGAATATGGATTGCGTGTTTCCAAACTTGAATGTCTTTTCTCTGGACTTTTTTTTTTTTCTTGGAAGCTCCGGAGGCAGATGATGGGCAATCCACCTCAATGACCTCTACACCAGAGGGCTTCCCTGGGATCGTGCCTTGATGAGGCACCGCTTGGGGGCCGCGAGTGCCCTTGGGAGGAACAGGGGGTTTTTTTTGGGGGAAGGGGAGCTGTCGAAGCAGAGAGTCTCCCAACAACCTGTGTCTGCTGGGCAGAATGGGAGGCAGCAGGTTTTACGCCACCACCATGGGAGTTTATCACAGGGGTAGCGGATTTCTTGCCTCCGCTGGGGGGCAGATGGTTTACTGCCCAGAACCAACCTTTTTGCCTCGTGGAATGGAATCTTTCTTTCCGTCTTCACCCTTTGGATACTACTTTCCTGGCGCCAAACCGGACACTCTCGAGAGGAGGATGGGTGGCCGCCTCCGCAGTTTGCACAACGCGCCGGATGAACGCACGGCATCTCGTGGCTCGGTTGGCAGCAGACGCCACAAATCTCCTCCCCAGAGCATCGATCCCGCACATGGCCAAACTTCTGGCACCGGAAACAACGCATCGGGGATGGAACATACAGGCTAACCTTGACGTTCAAATAGCCCACCTTGATAGACTGTGGCAGCGAAGGGGTGCAGAAGGTCAGAAAGGGGGGTATTTGTTGGCACTCTTTCAGAACCCTTGCGATTGTGACTCTTCGCACATCCATGACTCCCTGGGATTTCAGTTCGAACCTTATCTCATCCTCCGATACTCCTTTCAAGTCTGGGCAGCGAATGACTCCCTTTGAAGAATTTAGGTTCTTGTGAGGCGACACTTTGATTTTTCGGTCAACAAGAGTTGTAGATTTCAGGAGCCGATCTGATTGACATTTTGTACCACATTCCACCAGAAATGACCCATTTCTCAGACGTTTGATTGATTTTAGGTTTCCTGACAGACAACTGAAACCTTTCTGGATTGCAAAGGGGCTGAGTGCAGACAAAGGTTTGTCTTCATCAGCGCCCTCCACCACCAACCACGAAGGCCACGATCCAGACTCTGTTCGGATTTCTGAGTCCGAGTCAGAATCATGATCACCATCAGATCTCACTTTGTCTCTCTTTCTCCTTTTGAAGGGAGTTTAGATATTGAGGCCATGGTATATGATTTAGGAATTCGTCAATCACCAGGATCTCATCCCCCTCCGTCACAGGTCGCACCGCACGGCAAACGCGGCGGATCTTAAGAAGACCAGAGAGAAAAGGAGTGTGGGAAAGAAGACTTGAAGGGGAGACGAAGATAGAAAAGAGCCAAATAAGAAAGGCAGAAAACAAAAAGGAGAAAGGCGGGTTACTATTAGTCAGGATCCTCACCCTTAGCCTGTCTGACATGGGAAGCCCTACCAGGGGCATCAACTCCTTACCACGTTGCGCTTAGGCCAGACAGCATCTTCAACTTTTCAGGCCTAGAAGCATTTTAAAAAAAAACTAGCCTATCTTCAAGTGCCTGCAGAGGGGCAACTACCTGCGTCAGGACAGCCTGCAGAGAGGGGCAACCACCTGCGTCAGACAGCCTGCAGAGAGGCAACTACCTGCATCAGGACAGCCTGCAGAGGGGCCACCGCCTGCACCAGGACAGCCTGCAGAGGGGCAACCACCTGCGCCAGGACAGCCTGCAGAGGGGCCACCGCCTGCACCAGGACAGCCTGCAGAGGGGCCACTGCCTGCACCAGACACAACAGCAGGTGATCCATTACCTGCCTTGCTCTCACACAACCTCTTGGAGGCCACCAGATCTGGGCGCTCCGATCATCACATGTTCTGGTCGTACAGTGGTGAAACCAGCAAGATTCTGATGAAAGGCCAGTTCCTACATCTTCTGTGTGAGTGTGTTTTGTGTAACACCTACGATGCGAAGTCGTATGATTGTCACCTTTTTGGTGACGTAGGTCTAGTCCTCAGTGTAGTGTGTCATATATATAGTTGAAGAAGGTGTCTTCATTGTGCTGTGTGTAGTGTAACACCTACGGTGTGAAGTCTTATGGTTGTCACCTTTTTGGTGACATAGGATTCAGTGGTGCTTTATTTTCAGAAAGGCCTTGTAATGGCCCCTATTCTAGCCATGTGTGCGTGTTCCTTTTGTTTTATAATGGCAGACAAGTTTGTGAAAAAAAATTTAAAAAGGGAGAGCGAGAAGCTGGACTGAAAACATTGGAAATGGTGCCCTAAACAGCAAGATGTGCATGTAGACAGGATTTTCATTACTCAGAACCATCAAGCCAAAGCATCTCATTCTGACTGTGAATTACAGACAGAAATGTTGCATTCAGTATTTCACCAAGGAAAACCAAAAGAAAAAAAAAAGAAAAAACATTGTGGTGCCTACCCTCAGAGGACAGTCAGACCAAGCTTCAAGCAATAGGGGAAAGGTGTTGTGTAAAGGACAACCTACACTTTATTGTCCACCTCTCTATTCCTTGATTACTTCCCTTGTACATTGCGCATACGGTTTAGGAATAAATAAAGTTAGCTTGATGCTCTGCAACCTCAGCTGCGGTTTGTCTGATATTGTTTGGATGAACTCCATTGAATAACAGCCCACCACTCAGCGAAAACAAGCACAACAAGGAACAGACAGGATATCAGTTTTGATGAAAGCTGTAGAAAAAGAAACAAGTGAGGAAGCACACGAACAATACATTACCTTTGTATTCTTGGTATGTTCCAAAGGCAAACAGAACCAGAAGGTTTAAAAAAGGTGGCATGGGGTCCTTCTGCAAAGCTGCAATGATAGAGACAAACACTACCACTTTGGTTTGTTTCAAAGGGAGGTGACTGCTGGCAGAAATTGAAACAAACTTAAAAGAAGAAATTTACTGTTCCACAAAATGAAAGAGAAAAACAAATTACAAACACATGAGGCATTTCGACCTCTTTGGTCTTCTCCAGGCAAGACAAACAACATTCCAAACAATGAAAACAAACAACAAGCATCCATTTTGTACCCATTTTGAGGAGGTACGTGATTGTTCCTTGTTTTTGTTGTCTTGTAATGTTGTTTGCCCTGCCTGAAGAAGACCAAAGAAGTTGAAACGTATTGTGTTTTGTCTTGTAATTTGTTTCATCACTCAGCAGAATGGTAAATCATCTTTTATGTTTGCTTTAATACCCCTTTGATGAAAAGAAACTTAGATTAATGCAGTGTAAGCAAAATATGCATAAAAATCAACTAGCAATACTCTAGAGCAGCAAGAAAAAAAATAACTTATATCTTTTGAAAACCACCAACATATATTTGGAGTTTGATCTTATTAAGCACAGTAGAATGTTTACTATTGTGTGTAATGCCTAAGATCCAAGTTTTGTTGTATAGAGACAGTTTGTTCTCATACTCCTGACCTGCATTACTTGTTATATATTGGGAGGAAATTATTGTTAAAATATATGCATCACTATGTTCATGAAAAAAGTATATTTCAGTAACCATAAAAACTTTTTCAGTAAAAATGCATTTGTCATGTCAGCCTTGCTTTCTGTTAAAAGATCTAAGAATTAATTAACCCTGTAGTAGATGTTTTCAATTACCCTTCATTTGATGCTGAGAATTCCTTTTTTCACAGAATGGAGAAACAGCAGGGGATGAAAGAAAATCTTTCCAAATGGATGTAAAAATACAAGTAGAATTTCATGCAGGGACCACATGGACTGATACTAGTTAGAGCCAAATCAAACATGAGAGTGACCTCCTGGACATTGGGCAGACTCAACAGCTCTCCAAACACACAGACGCTGGGGTCTTCAAGAGTCTGTTTAAGGATGCTGACAGCTCCTGCTCCTCTGGCATTCTTCAGCAGCAGCAAGAAAGGTTCCACAGGACTGCCTGATACAACTTTGGTTAAATATCCTGACATTGTAATTTGACCAGTCTGAAACAGATCGTGTACAGCAAATGGCTTACAAGCTTGATCTCTTTCACACCCTTTCTTCCCCTGTTCCTTCCTCATCTCACAGTCACATCACTTACATGTACTAGATATTAAAATGCAGTACAGATAATTATTCTAAAAATAAATAGGAACATATCAAATGTAAGAGGCAAGAAAAAAATTGATTGGATCTGAATCTGGATGGGTACATTGCATGAACCAGTATGTCGGCTATCGGTGCACAGAGAAGACTTAGACAGCTAGAGCAATAGTAAAACAAAAATTCCCCCATCCTCTCCCCTTCCTCCCCAACTGACCCTTTTCCATTCTCTTTCATAACCTACAACAAAATACTTTCAGAGTATCAAGGCTATCTAGTAAATGTTGTGCCCTCCTGGCTACTCCTTACAGCCAAAGCCCTGTCCATTACCTACCCTTACTCTTGTTCAAGCTCCAGTCTGGCATCTACCAAAAATATTTTAAAATCATACACGGTACAAAATAAAACTACACCAACAATCACTGATTTTTCACTGACAGTTTGCACATCTGCCTAATTACTGATATATATGCAGCACATATCTTGAGTGGAAAATCCTCCACAGGTAGCTGACTGCAGTAAGCAATTGTTCTCATAATGCCAGGAAATCTGTACTGCTCTATCTTGATGTCTAGAATCTTGTCACTGC
>JADBJO010000285.1:7500-72500 GCA_016801955.1 Conus betulinus
AAAAGGCAAAGAGGGTGTTGGTGGTTGGTGGTGGATTTATGGCGAAGTATGCAAGTATTGGCACATAAGATGGTTGAAATAATGGTGTTTGAAGGTGCTTGTTGTTTGGGATCAGGGAGCCTCCATTGGTTGTTGTTTGGTTGATTCAGGGAGCGAGTTCCATTTACAGAACCTGAATATGTTAAACTGGATTTGAATAAATCAATTCTAGGAACAGGGACATGAAGTTTGGGTAGAGTCCTTGAGGAATTAATTGAGAATCTGTGAAACTAATGTTGAGGGTGCCTTCCCAGACACAATTTTGTGCATTATGATCCCTTTGTTGTATTCTAATCTCAGACTTAAGGGGAGAACTTGAATCTTTTTATAGTCCGAGTCCAGAAGACTACTGCCTTTTAGGAGGACTAATTTTTTGAGTGCTCGCTTGTGTAGGCTTAGCAATGGTTTGAGGGTGTTAGCGCTAGCAGAGTCCCATAGAGTAGATCCATAGTCTATGTATGATTGGATATGAGACTGGAAAAAGAGCTTGCGTGAATGCAGGTCGAGGAAGCGTTTGATTCTGGAGAGTTGATAAAGGAGGGAACTTAATAGTGAGATTTTGTCTTTTTTGCCTAGTTGTGATAAGCATGGATTTAGTTTTTTGAGGGTGAAGTGACATGTGATTTAATTCAGTCCATCTTACGAGGTCATTTGCACTTTCTTGTAAAGTTGTGCAAGAACAGTAACATCAGAATGATTTGTGTGTATTGTTGTATCATCAGCAAAGAATTCACAGGTGGATGTGATATAGAAAGGTAGACCATTGATGTAAATGGTGAACAGTAAGGGACCAGGATAGAGCCTTGTGGGACGCCATAGGAAAGTGTTTGAAATGAAGAGAAAGTTGTATTAATTTTCACACATTGTTGCCTATTTGTGAGATATGAGTCAAAAAGCGTAAGAGTTTTTGTGGATAAGCCATACCGTTTCAATTTTCTGAGAAGAAGGTTACGGTCTATCACATCAAATGCTTTTTTGAAATCATAAATAGGACACACACATATATCTGTTGTTGTTAATGCTATTTAGCCAGTCATCAATGAGGTTGATTAGGGCTGTGTGGCATGAATGGTTTGTGTCGGAACCCGGACTGTCTTGGATGAAGCAAGTGGTAAGCATTAAGGGGGTGTAATGTGTGTGTGTTTGTTTATGTTTTTCCAAAGGTTTGGAAAGAGTGGAAGTGATTGAGATTGGTCTGTAGTTTGCAGGGTCTGAGTTGTCACCTGCTTTGTAGATAGGTATGACTTTGCTTTTTTGAAACTATCGGGAAAATGATTTTTGTCGATGCATAAATTGAAGATGTATGTTAACGTATCTGCAATTGCTGGAGCTGCTAGTTTGAGGATTTTGCCATCTAGGCCATCCACCCCGCAGGCACCTGACTGTTTTAGGTGCGTTAGGTAGTGATAAACTTCAAAGACTGTTACTGGTGGAATATAAAGTTCAGATGTGATGTTTTTATCTTAGCAATATTGTTTCAGTTTTTGAAGGTCGTTTGATCTGGAAGAATCTGTCGTGACAATGTTACTGGCTATAGTGCAAAAGTGGGAGTTCAGCTGTTCGACAGAGATGTCTTTAATTACAGTTGATTTTGAAGAAGATTTATTGTTTGTAAACTCGTTAATAGCTCTCCATACCGATTTTGGGTTCTGGTTTGATGATACTAGTTCTCGATAATATTTCGTTTTTTTTCTCTGCGCTTCTGTGAATTTATTGCATTTCTCAGTTTTCTAGATTCGTCTTCATAGCCATGTTGTTTAAGCATATCTTTAAGGTAACCTGCCTCCTGTAACTCTTTAGGTACCATGCCGGTTTAGGATCATGTCGTACTCTAATCGTTTTTTAGAGGGGCGTTTTGTCATATTTTTCTGTAAATGTTTTAATCCAAAATTCAACAGCAAAATCTGGATGAGTTATGTTGAAAACTGAAGAGAGATTTGAGTTAAGCAAGTCATGCAGAAAATCTTGGTTGTTAAAGTTTGTAAAGCAACGGTAGGTTATTGTCCTGTGTCCCGTTTGGGAAATTTTTTACTCCTTTTTTGGACCATGTGATACAAATTGGGTAATGATCAGTACAGTTTAGAACAGGGACGCAGGCTTCTGCTAAGTTAGTTTTATCTGAAATATAAATATGGTCGATAAGTGTCTTCGAGTTTGGTGTGACTCTCGTTGGAGAATCGATGAGTGGATGCAAATTTAATAGATTGAATGCATGTGTCCATTGGTTTTGCATTTTCAGAAGATCTATGTTAAAGTCTCCCAAAAAATGATTTCCTTGGATTCTAGCGAGACTGCATCCATCATTGTAATAAATTTTGTCGACCCAGTTACCCTTTCAGATGGGTTCCTGTAGCAGAATCCAACCAAAATGGAAGGGTTTCTTTTCAGCTTAACTTCTATCCAGACACATTCTACATCTTTACTTTCTAGGTGTAGAAGTCGTTTGAAGGTAAGGGTTTCGCTGATGTAGATAAGAAGACCCGCCTCTTTCGGTTGTGCAGGATCTTTCCGGATTGTGTTATATCCTGGAATAGTTCCATCATTGTCGCTAATGTGTGCAGCTAATCTGGATTCAGAGAGTCCTAAAATATGAAAGGGTTTACCATGATTCCATATCAGTGTTGAGATATCTGATGTCTTGTTAACTGTATGTTGGATATTAAGGTGACAGATTCGGAGTCCTTTGCATCGCCATGCAGACTGGTTCTTGCTCATTTCTAGTTGTGTACTGATGTGATGATAATAAGAGAAGGCGATTTCGCTCGTTGGGTGACGTTAAGATGTGTATAATCAAGGAACAGAATAAAATCACATAAAAGAGCGAAAACGGGGCTGATTTATACACCGTAACAACTTTTAGGAAACCAGAAGCGTATGAGAAAAAAAAAAAAATCTTGACAGTATCTGTCCGTAAGCTCCTCGGCCAGATGATATACTTATGGATACACGTTTCTGAAATGAAAATACACTTCCTCACAAAGGAAGCAGTTTTAAAGCAAAATTACACTTAAGGGGACATAGGGAGAGGTGAAACAAGGAAAATGAAACTTAAGACAAAATATCAAAGAATCAACAACTCAAAATGAAAACAAGTGAAAAAAAAAAAGCCACTCACTCAGAAATACACAAGTCACGTAGCCGCACTTGTAGCTACGAGTTGGCAATGCACAATACTGCCTCGCTCGCAGTAAGCAGTAGTTTTTTTTTTTAATTGCAGAAGTCTGCTGCTGTAGAGGCTTTGTTCAGTCTCTTTCCTATAAGGCACACAGTCTTGCGCTTTTACAAAGTCTTCTGTTGTATACTTTTTTTTCCCCACAGCACACAGTCTTGCGCTTTTCCAAAGTCTTCTGCTGTATACTTTTTTTCCACAACACCACTGAAGGCACTTCCTGATACGAGAGTAATAAGTCGTATAGTATGATGCAATACATATGACAGGCACACGACACATACTGCAGCAGGCCATACAAAGAAACAATCAAACAAACACACAAACACACACACACACACACACACACACGCGCGCGCGCGCGCGCGCGCACGCGCGCATACACACATACATACGTGTGTGTGCGCCCACACACATGCATGTAGAAAACTATTACATTATAAAATACGCTCACAACAATTAGATATGCGCAGACACACATAGCACATGGATTATGAAATAGCTTATTGCAGTACATACCTATGTGCTATGCATTGGATATTAACATATGCAGAGACAGTGATGACGCAATGACATACAAATATAAGGATGCATACAGTGACATATCAATTCAATTCAATGAGGACATGGGGAGAGGAGCTGGTTGGTGTTGCTGTACAGGAACTGAGCAGTCATTGTGTTCAGCAACTGAACAGCAAATGGATGTAGCGGGCTGGGGGGTTGTGCTGAGTGCGGTGGGATGTGCGTGATGGTGGGGGGTCGGAAGTGTAATGTGTTGGATGGTGGTAGGAGTGTTGTGTTCGGAAGTGTAAGTTGGACATTGTCTGGAGCTGGTGGATTGTATGGGATATTAGAGGGTGGCAGTTGTGTTGTGCTGGGAAATTGTGGCCAAGCTGTGTTGTGAGGTTGCAGCTGAGATGTGTTTGGAGGTGGGGTGTGTTGGATGCTGCTAGTGTGTGGTTTTGGACATGGAAGGGGGTGACGTGCTATGTGGGTGGAGGGTGCAGGTCACGTTTCTGTACTCTTTACATTGCTGATTGTCATTTTATTCACTGGGGAAGAAAATGAATACATGTGGGTAGGGGATTGTAGCAGGGGTTTCTTTGTAGGGCGTTGATGCCGACCTAGCATATTATACACACTGCGAGAGTTTGGATTTTGGGGAGTGTTTGCTGGGAAATCAGTTTCGTAGTCATAGCTAGGGGGACTGTTAGTGGTCACAGGGGCGTCTTGTGTTGCAAGACGGTCACTTCTTGCTCTTTGTGTGGTTGGCCTGACGTAGCTGGCAAGGACTTTGCAGCCATATGAACTGGGGTGTAGTCTGTCTTGGTACATGGTTTTCTTTGGTGCCCCAGATCTGGCGAGGAAGGAGGGGGTGTTATCTAAGTAACTGATCCCTCTTGATGGCAGGAGAGGCGAAGATTGGCCGTGGATCGTGACGCCATGTCCTTAAGGGGGTGTTGACCAAGGGGAGGAAGAATGGAGGAGGCCTGCAGTGAAGCACTGGGGAACGCTTGCCTGAGTAGGTGGATTAACTTAAAACCCAGTCTGCTACAGGCACTGGCCTTTCGTCACAGCTGTTGATCCCCACATGGAAAGTGACCTGTTGGATGGGGGTGATGGGGGCAGTGATTTCAGCCATTGACACAGCTGATGGACTGTCAGGCCAGGCACAGACAGATTTTTCACCCTGTAGCGTTCTGTTGAGATTTGCTTCTCATCTATCCCCTGTAACACAGAGTCTCTTAATAGTAGCATGTTACAATTTTCTGGGATTGTCTTTTGTCGTAGGATAGCTAGAGGAGGTGGGGGGATGTAGATTCTGTTTGTTGATGGCAGTGGGATTTCTGTCATTGTGTTTGTGTGTGGTTTGTTCTTGTTGTATAGAGATTTTGTTGATGAAACAGATGAACCTGTGTTTTGCTCTGTATACTGTCTGACAGCACACTGTATGTATTTGATGTTTCCACAGCATACTCCATCTGTGTAGATGATGTAGTTGATGTGTCACTGTGTATCTGGATTGTTTGGTTGTCTGGTTGTTGTGTTTGATTGATTGGTTTGAGGGCGTGCACTCGTTTCTTAATGTCAGTATTGATGTTGTTTTGACTGTCTTTGAATGATTGCAGTTTGCTTGTGCTGTCTTTCATCTGGTGCTGTAGATGTGTGTGTTCATTTTGTACTTGTTTGATTTGTTGTGATAGATCTTGATTAATGACTTTATGGAATTTTTTACCCTAAGAGAGAGAGAGAGAGAGAGAGAGAGAGAGAGAGAGAGAGAGATTGATTGACTGATTGATTGATTGATTTGATTGATTGATCTTTGATACACAAGGATGGAGATTTTAGGCCAAAGCCCAGTCTTACAATCTGTCCTTGTCATGTATACATTATTTCAGCACATATCATTCATACTGACAATTCAACATAGCAACATGGTAATCTAATTCTACAATGATAAGCAAACTGTTCATAAAAGCACTAATGAGATGGGGAGTTTTGATGCTATGGATAATAAGCTCCCAGAGTGAGCGACAGAGACTTTATATATGATTTTTGATGTAGATGAGTATTTAATTCACTCTTGATATGAGTATTGAACAGTTGTGTGTTGGGTAAACAAGAGTGTGTGGAAATCTTTTCCTTACATATATTGAAGTGGATTAATCTTTTGGGAAAAAGATACCTTTAAAATCTGGTGATTATTTGAAATGAAATGAACATTCTTGTGTTACAAGAAAAAGAAATGAACATTTTGTTGTTACATTCATAGTTTGATGAAAAGTTATCATTAATTGTGTGTAATGAAATGTATTCATGTTTTTTTTAAGAGTGTCTAGGTGGGAATCCTTTCCCCAGTTTGGAAAACTAGATTCTGAAGGTTTATATTGAAATCCTTTCCTGTGTAGTGCTGTGATTCCGGAAAAGGGAATGTTGTAGTGTTATGATTCCGGTAAAGAGAATGTTGTAGTAGTGAAGAAAGAATATGCTCATGTTTGTCCCAAGTTCAATCGGAATGCGATGTGGCAAATGAATATGAATGTAGTAGTGATTGTAATGAATAGTAGCCATGATAATCAAGGCAGTTAATCAGTTTTCCCCCAGGTAGAAGTGTTCCCTGGACTGAGGGGGACTGGCTGCCACTGTCTCAGGGTTGGGGCTGTAGCTGTGTCTATGCCCATATTCTCCGCCTTTTGTCGGCGTGGAGAGGCCGGCCTGAGTGTCGACAATCTACCCTACCTGCCACTGCGCCCGGGACTGACCACCCGCTGAGCCAGTTAGACTGGAGACGCCGCTGCTGCCAAGCCAGAGCGCCGCTCCTGAGTTCTGAACCAGCGACCTGTTGGCTGGGCCGTCGCTGCGTTGTGTTTTTTGTGTGTGTGACCCACAGCTCCTGTGTGAGACTGTCGCCGGCAGAGACGCCGTGAGTGTGCTCGTCCACATCATCTTCGTAGTCTTCGTCTTCATCTTCGTCGTCTCGTTGTCTTCGTCGTTTTCGTCGTCGTCGTCGTCGTCGTCGCCTTCATCGTCGTTGGAACCAGCATAGTAGACAGCGAATTATATACAGATATATTTTGTGTCGTGCGCCCTGTTTGGTGTGTTTGAAGTATTGATATATACATGTATAGTTCTGTGTGTGTACACCTTGTAGTTGGCGTGCTGACTATTCATGTGCTTGCATTTATTATGTGTTTGTCTGATGGCTCGGGCAGCATAAAACAACAAAAAAGCATTGTTCTGTTGCCTGGCTGTCAATGTTCGGGTGAGTGGGTGTGTGTATGTAAATTGGGAAAGTCGTGCATGCATCCATAATTTCTGTGTGAGAGTCAGACAGTCAGATAGGCTAGCTGCAGACACTATCCATTCCATCCGTAGCTTTTTCCTTGCCGTGCAGCTCTGTGGTATTCGGACTGTAGCCGTCGCGAAATCTTTTTTAAACAGTACACTATATGTCTTCCGATTGACTTTTTTTTTTTGTTTTTGTTTCTTTTTCGTTTTTCGCTTTCGATTTGTGGACATGGCCGCGAGCGTTCGACCTGTCTTATAAAATCAAGAGACATTCCGGACACTGCGAGCAACCGCCCAGCCACTGTTCTGGAGATCTGCTTGGCTGCAGAACGCACCGCTGGACAAGGTTCAGTGGTTGGGGCGCAGTAGATTTGAGGATTGTGGAGAGTCTACCCGGCTACTGAAGAGGCGAGGTCCCTACTTCTTGTGCTAGGTATTCGCCTCAGAGAGTATTGTGCTACAGGTAGTAAACACTAACCCTTATGTCTTGAGGGACCAGACAGGAGAAGAGAAACCTACTACTAAAGTCTTTATAGACAATATTCCCATTTCTGTGGCTGACAGCGAAATTGAGCACGCCTTTCTCAAATCAGGGTGCGAACTTCGCTCCATTTTAAAATGCGAAAAGAGAGAGACAACGATAATAAACTGACGATTTCTCACCGGACGACAATTTGTTTTTATAACAGTCCCATCTGTCCCCCTAGAGAAAACACTTTAAATCAAACTTTTTCACAGCAAGAATCTACACACAAGAGCAGAAACTCGTGAAAAGGCCAGTGGTATGTTCTAACTGTCTGGAAGACAATCACCATGCATCGGTATGCGTGAATGATGTGGCGTGCAGGGCATGTAAGAAGTCGGGACACAAACGAGGAGACCCTGCTTGTGATCTTACTGTGTCTGATCAGCGTAGCAGAGAAAGTGTGTGTTTCAGTGATGAAAAGAATGGGGATAAGAGTTAGAGCGAGGAAAGCGAGGAAGAGAGAAAGAGGGGCGAGAGTGTAATGTGCAGAGAGGAGAAAAGTGGAGGGAAAAACATCCGCAAGAACAGAGACGATCAGGCACACGTCATATCAGGCTACGCTGGGATCCTCTGTCTGTCTGTAGTTTGCTGGCTTCGATCACCACTCGAGTTTCCGGAGAAGATAAGTGACAGTGCCTGGAGCGCGTTGAAAATAGCAGTTGCAGGCATAACGAGCTGCTCTTCTCTGGACCTTTTCCAGGAGGTCGATGTCTTGTCTCTTGTGAGGGTCCAAGACAATGGAAGCGTGTTCCAGTGTAGGACGAACTATGGTCATATAGGTGGCTTTGCGGACCTCAGCGGTGCAGTCTTCTGCAGAGAAAACCCACTGTCCTGTTCCCCTTGGCTGCCACCGTTTCAACGTGCTTGGTCCAGGATAGGTCCTTTGTCATGGTTACTCCTAAGTACTTGGCTGAGGATACTGCTTCCAGGGTTTTTGTTCATGAAGGGTATATGCAGAGTGGAAGGAAAGGTGTCTGCCTGGTGAGATGTGGAGTGCGTTACACTTTCCTGCATTGAATCTCATCTGCCAAGTATCTTCCCAGTCTGCCAGGCGGTCTAGATCAGCTTGCACCTAGGACTGATCCTTGGCACTGCAGACATTCCTGTAGAAGAGAGCATCATATGTGAACAACCGGGTGTTGGAGTCCTTGGCCATATCAGGAAGGTCATTTATGTAAGTAAGGAAAAGAAGTGGACCCAAGACAGTGCCTTGGGGGACACTGGAGAGGACAGGGGCAGGAGATAAGTGTACGCCTTCGAGTACCATTTGCTGCGTTCTGCCGAAGAGGAACGACTGGATCCAGCCAAGGGTGTTGTTCCAGACTCCATAGTAGTGCAGTTTCCGCAGCAAGCATTGGTGAGGGACCTTGTCAGAGGCCTTGGAGAAGTCTAGGGGCACTACATCCACTTGCGCACCCTGGGAGAGTCTCTTAGCAATGTCATGATTAGTGACGATCAACTGTGTCTCGCAGGAGCGTCGTTGGCGGAAGCCATGTTGACAGTCAGTGAAAACTTGGTGGAGGTCGAAAAAATCCATTACGTTGCTGTGTACAATGTGTTCTAGCACTTTACACATGATAGACGTCAGAGACACTGGTCTGTAGTTTGCTGGCTTCGATCACCCTTTTGAATGTCGGGACAAGTTGACCTGTTTCCAATCGGACGGAACTTGTTCAGTGTCGAGTGCTAATTTTTGTACGGTGTAGTACATTTCCATATATTCCCCCAGCTCAGCCCACCCCCACCCCCACTCTGTCCTTCCCCTTCATTATTTTCATATTTATTTTTATTTTTTGTTTGTTCATTATTTTTTTTTTTTATTTCTCTTCCATTTTCATTTGATGTTCCATTATGATTGCATGACCGCTTTGTTTGTTTTGATTGCTTTCTTATATTATTCTGTCAAACTAAACAACACACCAGCAGAGTTGAGACTCAACACAAGAGAGGAGTGGGGCCACACTCGGCTGGTGAGAACATCTCTCACCAACCTGTGAGAACATCACTCACCAAATGATGAACGCAGCTTTTAAACATCTTTTAACATCCTTCACAGCCAGACTTATGAGGGGTGGCCTACCCGACAAGTCTTGATCACAGGTCAGTGAAGACTAGAATAATAGTGAAGTAGCGCGTTGAAGATAGAACAAAAAACCAAGAAAATGAGATGCAGTAATTTCTTCATGGCCAAAGTCGTCGGACTATCAAAATATCGGCCAAGTACTTTTTGAGATATTCCATAAAGAAGAAAAAACCGTTATAGGCCGTTACAGCCGTTAGTAACGGCTATAACAGAGTAAACTAAAACATCGGGCATCATCCATGACCCATAATGAACATACCTGCTAATTTTCACAAAGATCGGCCAAGAACTGTCGGAGATATTCTATAAAGAAGAAAAAAACCGTTACAGGCCTTTATAGCCGTTAGTAACGGCTACAACGGTAAACTAAAACATCGGGTATCATCCTTGCCCCATAATGAACATACGACCGATTTTCAGAAAGGTCGGCCCAGTAGTTTTGTCTGGAGCGAGTGGAACCAAAGATAGTTCGCCCTACGAAGGGCGTACAGTCCTTGGTGGAACACATTTTGACCACGGACGGACGGACGGACACACGGACGGACGGACAGACACACAAACAGCATTTCTTCATTCCCATTCTAAAGTACTCCCTGTTCTATAAGAACTGGGAGTTTAAAAAAAAAAACAAAAACAAAAAAACAAAAAAAAAGACAAAAACAAAAAAAAAAAAAAAAAAAAAGGGGGGGGGGGGGGGGGGGGGGGGGGAGGAAAAGAAAAAAAAAACAACAACAACACAACAAAAAAAAAACAAAGACAACAAAAAAAGTAAAGACGGGGGTGGCGAAGGGAAAAAAAAATTCACCATTAGGGGTCACAAGGTTCCCAATAGGTTCTTTCGGTTTAGTCTTTGAGTTAACATAATTGAAGAATGCTTTAGGGTTAGCTTTAATATTGCTAGCTAATTTTGCCTCTTTTCTTTCACAGACTTATCAGTGGCCCGTTTAGACTGAGATATCCCTAAGTTGAAGGAGTTAGGTTGGTTAATGATGAATTTTCCATAAACGCGCAATTTCATCACGTGAACATATAGACAAATGGATTGAACACATCAATTCCAGAAACGTTATTTATTTCTTCTCAGATTTAGAAACATGGACAAATAATGAGCAATTTCTCCACTTCTGAGAAAGTAGTTTTACTTAAAATTTATATTAAAAATTCCGGCTAACAGGAGTAGCAGTCCCCGTAGCGCAGTGGGATAGCGCGCTGGACTTCTAATCCAGAGGTCGCGGGTTCGAATCCCGCCGGGGATGACTTTTTACTTTTTTTTTTTTTTTTTTTAAACAGTAAACAAGTCAAGTCAAGTCAAGTCAAATAAACTTTATCATCTCAATTTGAGAAATTAATTTGTGGTCGCACATATTCACAGCAAATAAACAATAATTTTGTCACATTACCCATTTTTCTCACATATGACATACATTCATATAAAGGAATTTGGATTTCAATTAAACATCTCCTCGGTTCATAAAATCAATGGACAGGGGAATAAAACTTTGTTTAAATCTGACACTTCTGCATTAACCGATCGATATCTTCGTCCTGACTGAAGAAGGTCATACTGATTTGCAAGAACGTGTGTCTGGTCACATGCAATCTTCTTCGCTTTACAAACACACGGCACCTGTACAGCTCACTCAGACTTTTTTGTCTCTCACCAACGATTTTTCCTCCCACGTTCACCACTTTTTCAAGCACATTTTCTACTCTTCACAGTCAACCCACCATACCAACACATAAATGAGAAAATTAAAACAGATTCCAAGAAGCATGAATAAAATGTCCGAAGAATGTCAGTATTCACATGAAATGATCGCAGCTTGCGAAGACAGTATAATCTGGTTTGACATTTTTTTTGGACATACTCAACATGGGATTTAAAATTGAGCTTATTATCTATAAAAGTTCCTAAATATTTGTATGATTCGACACGTTCTACTTCAGCACCTTTGATAAAAAGCGGTGGTACAGCTTTTGGATTCTTTCTAAAATCAATCAATCACATTTCTTTCGTTTTTGTTACATTCAGATCAAGATAGTTATGATCGCACCAGTCAACAAATCTTTGAACCTCCTTGAAGTAAACAGAATCAGAGTTGGAAAGATCCACAAGTGCTGAGTCATCTGAATATTTAATGTACAAAGTTGAATCACTTCCTGAACAATCATTTGTGTACAGAGTAAAAAGCACTGGTGATAAAACAGTACCCTGGGGCGCGCCAGTTGAAATGACTCTGGGAAGACGAAACAACACCTTGATATCGAACAGACTGTGTCCTCTGTGTTAGAAAATCAATTATCCAAAGAATGAGCTTGTTACACACATTTATGTTAATGAGTTTCTTTGCCATCAGATGTGGTTGTATGGGTGTTGAATGCTGATGAGAAATCAATAAAGAGAATGCGTACAAAGGAGGCAGGTTTTTTCGAGGTGTGAAAACGCATGATGGAGAAGTGTGAGTGTGGCATCATCTGTAACTTTTGCTCTCATAAGAAAACCTAACACAGAGTAACTTTTATTCAAGACTGGCACAGCCTTTCAAACTTGAAGAAAGTCAGACAAATACAAAGACGATCAATCTAATAGTGGGGGAAAAAACAAGCACAGGCCATCGACTCAACTGTCTTCATAGTAATGACTTGGCAAAGATTTGGACTCAAAGGGGGGGGGGGGGGGGGGGGGGGGGGAGGTTGAAGATGTAGAAACTGGGAACTTGAAATTAAGAAAATACTATGAAAGACAGTAAGTTGTTGGCCTGTGCTTGTTTCCCCCCCGCTATTTAGATTGTTCGTCTTTGTTGTTGGCCTGTGCTTGTTTTTCCCCCACTATTAGATTGTTCGTCTTTGTATTTGACTTTATTTCAAGTTTAAAAGGCTCTGCCAGTCTTGAATAAAAGTTACTCTGTGTTAGGTTTTCTTATGGGAGCAAAAGTTACCCTACTTGTTTACTGTTTATTATTTACTGTTCCCTGCCTCACTTCTTTCTCAATTCATCATGGATTAAATCGAGGTTATTTGTATTTTGTTTCTGTCCGTCTTTGTGTTTGTCTTTTGATCTTCTTTGCATCCTTGGGTGGATCCTCAAGCGTAGGCTCAAAGATTGTCCCCTACATTTTATACTGTCTGCATAATGTCTTTATTTTTTCAGCAACTTTTTTTCCTCCCCACACTTCCGTTTGGTTTCATTTACTTCCCTTCGCTGACTGCTTTGGGGGTGCTGTTGGATTCTTTTTCGAACCCTTGTGGGTGAGAACACCACGGTATTATATGGACTGTGGTGTGTCTCTATTTGACGCCAGGACCACAGACAACTAGCCATGTCTCTTTTGACAGTTCCGACCCAGCGGACGAAAGGCCTCGGAGAAGGCAATACAAAATAGATCTGCCTTCGAAAGGGATTACGATGGTTACGTCATGCAGCTAGTGAAGAGTTTTCATATCTATGATATATTTTTTCAATGTCATGTTCCCAGTTTCTCCATCTTCAACCTCCCCCCCCCCCCCCCCCCCCCCCCCCCCCCCCCCCCCCCCAAATCTTTGCCAGTCATTACTATGAAGACAGTCAAGTTGTTGGCAAGCCTCCAACGTTGGCGGAAATCAAGAAGGTGGTCGACAAAGCCAGAGCCAAATCATCACCAGGGCCAAACGGAATACCTTACCAGCTGTACAAGAAATGTCCCAAGGTGCTGGAGTGGCTCCACAGGCTGCTGCGATCAGCTTGGAGAAATCAGAAGATCAGCGGCCAGTGGATGACGGCAGATGGTGTGTACATCCCCAAAGAGCAAAACTCAAGTGACATCAGCCAGTTCAGGCCAATATCACTACTGAACGTCGAAGGGAAAATCTTCTTCTCTGTCATGGCAGCAAGGCTGACCAAGTACCTCATGGAAAACAAGTACTTGGATGTGTCAGTCCAGAAAGGTGGCATTCCAGGCGTGGCTGGCTGTGTAGAACACGCCACAATGATCTGGGACGCAATCCAAAGAGCAAAAACAGAAAAGAGAGACCTGGACGTAGTGTGGCTCGACCTGGCAAACGCATATGGATCTGTACCCCATGATGATACAGTTGGCTCTTAAGATGTACCATGTGCCAAAGAACATCTGCGACATGCTCAAGAAGTACTTCAATGGCTTCTCAATGCGGTTCTCTACCAAGGAGTACACAACAGATTGGATCAACTTGGAAGTGGGCATTGCAATGGGCTGTGCCATTTCCCCAATACTGTTCGTGTTGGCAATGGAAGTCATCTTGAAAGCAGCAACAAGCAACGCAAGACAAACAGACCTTGGCGATGGATACAAGATGCCCCCTCTCAAGGCCTTCATGGATGACACTACAGTGATTTCATCCAGAGAAGACGAGACACGTCACGTGCTGGAGAGGCTGGACGACATAGTTGCCTCATCCAGAATGAAGTTCAAGCCAAAGAAATCACGGAGTCTCTCACTGAGGAAAGGAAAAGTGGCCGAATCTGTGGTCTTCAGTGCCAACCAGACCATTCCAACAGTAACAGAAGAGCCAGTCAAGAGCCTTGGAAGATGGTATGATGATACGCTGAAAGACACACGAAGAGCAAAAGAAACCAAACAGATGTCGGAAGAAGGCTTGGAGACCATTGACCAGTGTGGGCTCCCTGGCAAATACAAGGTCTGGTGTCTGCAGTTCATGCTGATACCAAAGCTCCTATGGCCTCTGATGATATACGACATCTGCACCAGCATAGTGGAGGCAATGGAATCCAAAATCAACAAGTTCACAAGGAAATGGCTTGGTGTCCCACCCTGTCTGACTGACATAGCGCTATACTGTCGCCAAGCAAAGCTGAAACTACCACTGAAAATCCATCCTGGAGGAATATAAAGCAGGGAAGATCAGACTTCAAAGCATGCTGGAGGACTCAGGAGACAAGGTGGTTGAAGCAATCAAGCCCCAGCTGAAGACAGGCAGAAAATGGAAAGTTCAAGAGGCGATGGATTCTGCAAAAGAAAGTCTCAAGATCAGAGAAATAACAGGACACACACAGACCAACAGACAGGACTGGGGGTGACCAAAACTGAATGGTGGTCAAAGGCCAAAGGAAAAGCCAAAAGAGACATGATGATTCAGGAGATGAGAAAAAAGAAGAAGACCAACAAAGACTCCAAAAAGCAGTCCAGCAGAGCCAGCAAGGGCAATGGACAACATGGGAGAATGCACTCCCAAAGAAGTCTCACTTGAATGACATTTGGCACATGGCCCCTCTCAGGATCAGCTTCATTCTCAGATCTGCATATGACCTTCTGCCTTCAAATGCAAAACCTGGTGAAGTGGGGAAAAACAGACGATCCTTCATGCCCCCTTTGCCATGAAAAAACAAACAGTGGAGCATGTCCTAAGCTCATGTAAGTAGCCCTGGCTCAAGGAAGGTACACATGGAGGCACAACCAAGTGCTCAAAGAGATTGTACAAGTAGTCTGGGCTAGTACCACACCACAAAAAGGGAAAATCAGGACTCCAAAAGCACCCGCAACATTCTTCACGGCAGGAGGCAGCGAATCATGGGCCAAGAACAACAGTGCCACTCGGAACATGCAGGCAGAGTCTGCTGGACGGGGCAGATGACTGGGAGTGCACAGCAGACCTCCCAGAATGGAATAGTCACCCAGAGATTATCAGCAAGAGTGGCATGAGACCAGACATAGTATTACACTCTCAGTCAACCAAGCAGCTGATCATGATCGAGCTCACGGTGCCATATGAGAACAGAATGGAGGCAGCTCAGATCTACAAGACTGAAAAGTATGCTGATCTGGCAAACAGCCTGAGGAGAGAAGGCTATCAGGTCAAAGTCCTCACTGCAGAAATTGGAGCTAGGGGGTTTGTGGGAACGTCTGCATACAGCCTCATGAAACAGCTCTCAGTTGCAGGGAAAAAAAAAAAAAAACCAAAGCCCTGAAAGCAATGGCAGAAGCGGCAGAGAGGTGTTCAAGTTGGATCTGGTCAAGGAGGAACAAAAGTGAACTTCATAAGGCTTAACTTTCCTACAAATATCAGGTGTCCCTGTGGCTCAGTGGTTAGTGCGCGAGTCATTAAGTGGAAATGAGCATGTCCAGAAGGGCATGGGTTCGAATCCCAGTCATGGCTCATCCCAAGATGGGAAAAAAAAAAAAAAAGGGGCAGCAGAGGGACATCCGGAGTCATGAACCGGGTGTGGCCCAACCCCCTCTTTTTTATGCATTATCATGGATAGAAAACAACATTGTAATGACTGAAAATGTTGTGTCTCTTAAAAAACAATGCAAAATAAAAAATTAAGCTAGTAATAGACAGCACATGGAGCAATCAACACTAGCACTACATTCTGCACTGGCCAGACTGTTACAAAATGAGGGCTCATGAACACAGACATGAAAATGTAGTTTAATTAAAAAAATGATTATTTTACATGTCTCAAGTTCTTCCTTCACTTTGCTGAGTCAGTTTTTTTGTTTGTATGTTTGCATGTGTATAGACAGATCCACTTGTTCAGCGATTCACCATTGACATGAAGATGTCAATGTATTGACACAGCATGCTGCCAAGCTGCAAGGATGAGATGGTTTTTGTTGATCTTGAATGTGTGTGTGTGTGTGGGGGGGGGGGGGGGGGGGGGGGGGGGGGGGGGGGGGGGGGGGGGGGGGGGGGGGTGCTATACTGACTTTTTTTTCATAGATGGTGTTACATTCATAATTCCTTGAAATATATAGCAGACTTAATGCAAGATATTCGTCTGGAGCAGCAGTAGCAGTGGCCCACAGGCTTGTTGACTTGTGACCTAATAAATCTCTTGCTATAGGCAGTGTCTCTGGGAATACAAACAACATGTTTGTCTTCAATGACCTAGCAGTTACAGTATGTTTTAGATTTTCAGTGAACACCTTCAGGGAAGAAGCACACAAGCATCGGTGTATTCACATTCACTGATAATTGATTTCCTTTTTTTTTAATTTTTTTTTTTTTTTTTAACAAAGCTCTGTTTCATTATATTATCACTTTCATAAATTGATGGATGAGTATATATAGTAATTAAAAAGAAACTTCCATCAACTGAAGTTAATTTGTAAACAAAAAAGTTAACTGATGGGATAGAAAATTAGGTACAATTAATTACACAGATGTGTGCATGTTCTTAAAACTCAAGTGAATTAAGCTTGAAAAAAAAAAGAAGCAAAGTTGAATGTGTGAATGTATTCATCTACATCCATGCATCACACGATCTTAATAAGCTGAGTCAACTGCAACCCCCCCTCCCTCCTCCCCCTCTATCTAAATGTTTGAAATTCAATTTGAATGTTACATCATATTTGAATAAATTTCAAGAAAGCAGTAGTTTTGTAACAGGTTTTTTTTTTTTTTTTTTTTAAAATAAGTGATTCAAAATCATTGCTTTGATGAAAATACATTTAACTTGAGATGTGTCTTTTCCATCAACTGAGGCACTTCATTTCTGTTATCATCTGGGAAGCTCCAGATTGCTGTGGTTATCAAACTTGAACTTCTTCACCATCAAAGTTGAACTTGAACTTTCGCTTTCAGCTACCCGTTACGTCTGAAATATATCTGAAAAGTATATATATAAAAAATACTTTTCATCTACACACACCCACACAGAGATAGATATTTATACCCATTTTTCCAGTAAGCTCAAAAGTTCACCACTACTTGTATTTTTGTAAACATTCTCTTGCTTATGATAATATGATTATTAGAATTAATTTGGCACATCCATACGTATGCCTAGAACTGTGCAAAAGTGCATGTGTCGCAGTTGTCTTGCATTCTCTTGTTGATACATACAAGCACTCAACTCAAATTCTGGTAGAGAACAGTTTTAATTTGCATCTGTTTCCTTGTCATGCAAACATCATTCGACTCAGAGGCTAAAAACATGGACACCCTTTTTTTTTTTCCTTCTTTTTTTTTTCCCCAATAATTCCTTGGCAAGAGATCTGATGGTAAATGAATTAATGCAATCAATGTGAAGCAACATAAAGGAAAGTTGAGCAATGGCTCTCATTTATGACTGTCAGGGGCCAATCACATGCCCACAGTGCATGTTTTCTGCTGCTGCCTTGGTTTAGCCATGCCACTCACTGTGGTGCTTTCAAACCAATCTAAGGCACTTGTCTTCCAAAATAAGTTAGCTGAGACAAATTGAAGAAAAAAAATTGAAATTTGTACAAGTGTAAAAAATGATATGCATATAAAAAAGAAAACCAACTCCAAAGGAACAATTCAGTTTCAAATACATGCCACATCAATTGATCAATCATTATGTATGCCAATCACAACAACAAACTTGGAAATATTGCCCCCACCCCACCCCCTCACAAATACCAAAGAACTTGCAATATACAAAGCATTTCTTTTCTCATTTACTAACCAGACTTTCACAAGCAGAAGCTAGCCTTTTAATTGGTCAAATGAATTACATCTCTTATAACTTGTAAACAACTAAGGCATTTTTATAACTTGAACATACATTCATCTGTCACTCCCACTCAAATGTCCACCTCTCAGAAACTCAATACTGTTTATAGTCATATTAACTTTCACATGAGCGCTAATGCATGTATCAGTATAGTAAATGATTCAGCTGTGTTTGAAATCCAACATTAGTCTCAGTGTCAGAACATAAAGTAACAAATATTCTGTTACACACAGCTTTTCAACATGCCTTTTTCTTATGGCCTCTTCAGCAACCAACTCCACAGCTGTTTTGGACTTTTTCCTTCATCCCTCACACAACTACTAATCCACTGCTTTCAGTTCATCAAAGGATTCTGTCTTTAGAAAAAGAAATGATTACCTGATTGCTTTTTCATATGGTTTTTTTGAAAAAAGTACTAAACAAACAACAACAAAAGACCCAAACCTTGAAAGTCAACAAAACTAAACTGTGCATTGCCAGCTTCTCATGTGTGAAGTTGGCATGCTAAATAATTCAGATGACTTAAGCTTTTCTGTGGCCATCATAAGCTTCCATATGAAGTATCACTAGGTAATGCACTTAAATTGACCAATTCTTTTTAGCAAGCAGAATCCTTTTTCTTTTCTTCAGGATTCTGAAATATGCAAAAGGATCGAGTGAAGGATAGGGCTTACAGGACCATCGTCAGTCCTGTACTGGAGTATGCTTGGGACCTCCATAATGACAAACTTATCAAGAGTGTGGAGGGTGTCTATTGTGGAGTGGCGAGGGGTGGGTGTGCCAGAGATACAGACGAATGTCCAGTGTGGAGGACATGCTGTCCAGCTTGAAGTGACAAAAGGGCACACCTGACAAACTTTTCTAAGTTTTATAACAAAGTGATCTTCATAGATACCCAGTAATAGAGTATGCTAGTTCCAGGCAGACTCTGAATCCGCCATACTTACTCCCAGTCCTGCCGTGTCCACTCCTGCAGAACAAATTACTAGAAAAGCTTTTTTACTTGCAGTTGTGGAGCAGAACGCACTCCCAGAGGGGAAGTATCTGGATCCTCTGTAGAGTCTTTCCAGCATCAAAACTAAAAACAACCTCCACCACCACCTTTGTGCAATATAATCAAGTTGGTTCAGCCATGTGTACAGCCAGATCCAGATCCATTCTTAAGTATTGTTTTCCCGTATTTTTGGTAGAGTGTGCTGCTATGTGGGCCCAGAATGGCTCTAGGCTGTGTCTTGGTTGTGCTGGGGCTCAATTTATCATGGTTCAAAAAAGCATATAGCCTGCCAGCAGTTCTACAAGGAATGGCACTTTCTTCATTAGTAAACTGTCTAAGGTTTTTTTTTTTTTTTCTTCCTTCATTTTTTTTTGTTTACTTTACTTTATTTATTTTGCCTCCTTTTTGGCCCACTCAGGTGTGAAGTAATCTTTAACATGCTTAAGCGTCCACATGAATGAAGAAGTTTAGTAATCTATTTCACCACATGAATGAAGAAGTTTAGTAATTAATATCTATTTCACCACAGTGCTAAGTTTAGTAATTGATATTTATTTCACCAGAGTGCTCGCTAGTCCAGCCTAATATTATTATCACAGGGGCAATGTTTGTACGGAAGTTGTTGTTCTTCCAAGTTTGAACACAAAAAAATCAGTGAGTTTGTTTTAAAAAAAAAAAAAAAAAACTAGAATAACTGATCTACAATTCAGACTGAACTGTGTGTGTGGAAGCTCAAAGACTTTGAACTCACCAATGACAATGCCTTGCAGTGAAGAACATAACTTTGATGCATCTTTATAATGATGTTTATAAGCAGTCAGACAAGGCTCTAGCTGCCTGTTGTCTGCTCAAGTTAAATAGTGGAGTCTTGGTCATTAGTCAGCACTTTCATTGCATGGCTTCTCTTCCTCCTTCACCTTTACCCCCCCCCCCCCCCTCCCCCTCAGTTGGCTGTCTTGTTCTATTTTTTGTTTAGATTTGATCTGTTTGAAATTTCAGTTTTGTTGTGGTTATATGGTCATATCAAATTCAATGCACAGGCATTTGCCTACTATCATTTTGATATTATTGAATTGTTGGTTTTGTTATAATTATGGTTCATGCATGTGTATATGTACTATTATAAGGTATGCTATTCTAACATGGCTCATGGGAGAAATGTTTCTTTCTAGTCACCATGAATGCACATAAAAAATGATAATGAGTGAAGATAACTATAGATAATTGGTCATGGACTCTCAGGTGTTGAGAGAGGATATATCAAACACGGCTCTTCTTCTGCTGTATTTCTATGTGTGGAGATTTGAAATGTTACACACATCTCATAGTATGATTAGTCATGAAGATGATCTTTGTCTATGATCAAAGTCATGAAGATGATCTTTTAGTATGACTAAATCATGAAGATGATCTTTTACTATGACTAAAGTCATGAAGATGATCTTTTACTTTGATTAAAGTCATGAAGATGATCTTTTTACTATGACTAAAGTCATGAAGATGATCTTTTATTATGACTAAAGTCATGAAGATGATCTTTTGCTATGATTAAAGTCATGAAGATGATCTTTTAGTATGACTAAAGTCATGAAGATGATATTTTACTACGATCAAGGTCATGAAGATGATCTTTACTATGATTAAAGCCATGAAGGTGACAGACTAAAAGGATACTTTATATTTTTCTGTGGTAGGTAAGGGAGAACTAGCTGATGATCCTTACTATTTGTTGACATTGAATTATTGGTCAGTAGTGTGTAATTTTGCACACCTCTGCACGGTTGCTTTGTTACGAAAACTTTTAAAAGTGTTCTGTACTTAGCTGGAGTGAGACTGTTGTCAGTCACAAATTTTTCTGGAGTAATGTATGCAGACCAATTTCAGCCCCCTTTCATGGCTGACATGGGTGGTTACTGGCTTGTAGTGTCAGATCATGTTACATTAGCATGTGTGTGGTTACTGGTTTGTAGTGTCTGATCATGTTACATTAGCATGTGTGTGGTTACTGGCTTGTGGTATCTGATCATGTTACATTAGCATGTGGGTGGTTACTGGCTTGTGGTTTGTGGTGTGTGATCATGTTACATTAGCATGTGGGTGGGAAACTGGCTTGTGGTGTGTGATCATGTTACATTAGCATGTGGGTGGCTACTGGCTTGTGGCTTGTAGTGTCTTATCGTGTTACATTAGCATGTGGAAATGGTGTGAAGTGCCTGCCTGTTGTTGTAATGGAACTTGTGTAGCCCCAGTCACTGGTCATGCTTGAAGCCTCTCTCTCTCTCTCTCTTTTGGCTTGCTATCATGCCATATGATGGTTTAATGAAGTGGCAGCTTGAATGCTCTCTTTCTCTCTCTCTTTTGGGCTTATCACACAATGTGTGTGGTTCAATGAAGTGGCAGCTTGAACTCTCTCTCTCTCTTTTGGCTTGCTATCATGCCATATGATGGTTTAATGAAGTGGCAGCTTGAACTATCTCTCTCTGTTTTGGCTTGCTATCAAGCCATATGATGGGTTTAATGAAGTGGCAGCTTGAACTCTCTCTCTCTCTCTCTTTGGCTTGCTATCAAGCCATGTGTTGGTTCAATGAAGTGGCAGCTTGAACTCTCTCTCTCTTTTGGCTTGCTATCAAGCCATGTGTTGGTTAAATGAAGTGGCAGCTTGAACTCTCTCTCTCTCTCTCTCTCTCTTTTGGCTTGCTATCAAGCCATGTGTTGGTTCAATGAAGTGGCAGCTTGAACTCTCTCTCTCTCTTTTGGCTTGCTATCAAGCCATGTGTGGTTCAATGAAGTGGCAGGCAGCACACAAGTATTTTCATTGTAGCCAGATTTTTGGTTGACTGTCAATTTATATATGAAGATTTTACTGACAGGTTGTGTAAGGCTGCTGCTGCTTAAAACAGTTGGGCCATCTGGTACAAGACCAAAGAACGATAGAAACTACAAAAGAGTCAAGAAGAAGATACTCGGACAGATGTGGAGAAAGTGGCTAATCCATCTGCAACACTACGCTCATTCCCCCACTGTGCAGCCTCCATCCAACACTACGTTCATTCCCCTATTGTACAGCCTCCATCCAACACTACGCTCATTCCCCTATTGTGCAGCCTCCATCCACCCTGCTATCTCCACACTATGCTCAATCCCTTATTGTGCAGCCTCCATCCAACACTACGCTCATTCCCCTATTGTGCAGCCTCCATCCACCCTGCTATCTCCACACTATGCTCAATCCCTTATTGTGCAGCCTCCATCCAACACTATGCTCATTCCCCTACTGTGCAGCCTCCATCCACCCTGCTATCTCACTATGCTCATTCCCTTATTGTGCAGCCTCCTTCCACCCTGCTATCTCACTATGCTCATTCCCCTACTGTGCAGCCTCCATCCAACACTACGCTCATTCCCCTACTGTGCAGCCTCCTTCCATCCTGCTATCTCACTATGCTCAATCCCTTATTGTGCAGCCTCCTTCCACCCTGCTATCTCACTATGCTCATTCCCCTGTTGTGCAGCCTCCATCCACCCTGCTATCTCACTATGCTCATTCCCCTGTGCAGCCTCCATCCACCCTGCTATCTCACTATGCTCATTCCCCTACTGTGCAGCCTCCTTCCACCCTGCTATCTCACTATGCTCAATCCCTTATTGTGCAGCCTCCTTCCACCCTGCTATCTCACTATGCTCATTCCCCTGTTGTGCAGCCTCCATCCAACACTATGCTCATTCCCCTACTGTGCAGCCTCCATCAAACACTATACTTATCTAGCCAGACCAACAGATGATAAGAAGAAAAACATCCAGCCACACCAACAGAAAAGAGAATTGTAGATACAAGTCAAAAAGAAAATAAAAGGAAGCATCCTTTGCACAAAATCCATTCCACTTCATTTTGGTCACAGTCCTGCCAACAAGGAAAAGAAAAAAAAAAAACCCATCCCAGAACTGTAACCTAGGACCAAAACCCCTCCCCCCCCTCCTCTCCCATCTACCCACCCACCCTACCCCCTCCCGTCAATGAAACAGAAGTTTACTTCTATTAATACAGCATAGTTGACCACACACATTATTTTCAGGGCTGTCATCACATGGCGAAAAAAAAGTTCTGTCCAGTACATAAAACAATGAAATACATAGCTATTTACAAATTATATACATTAACATAAAACACAAAGTGCAATCCACAAGGAATTTTTGAACATCTGTACATTCCCAACACAAGCTAAGTACCAATGGAGAGGTGGGGAGTGGGGGTGGGGTCTATACATTGTACTCTTGTCCATCACTTCCAGATTTCCATTGCAGCCAAACTGACCAAATAGGTCCACACCATGGCTGCAACTACTCTAATTCTAAAGTAGCACAAGGACCTGAAGACACAAATGCACCCTATCTCTAATACCACCACTGCATCATACAAACCAACCAAAGGATCCCAAGAGACACAAATGCACCCTATCTCTAATACCACTGCATCATACAAACCAACCAGTGTGCAAGGTGGACTAAGGACCAACAGAGGTGGACAGTCTGACATGACAGTGGAAAGAACAGCCTTTAAGATTAGAAAGCAATAACAACAAATATTAAACATAAGAGAAAAATTAACCCATCCCCTTTTAATTTTGCAACGTTTTGTATAGATCAGTGGTTACTGTAACAGCCCAGCTGGCCACATGGGGTCTTTTCAGGACTGACACTGCTCATGGAAAAGGTGTCATATCCAGCATAAAAACAACAATAAAACAATTTAAATTTAAAACCCCCAATAAAACAACAATTTAACATCACACATAATATATATTATAAAACCTTTCAATCACATCATAACAAATCTATTCACGTCCCATAGCTGACAAATGTGGGGCCTTCTAGGGAGTTCAGGCATTCCCCTTAGTAAAACACAATTACATTATAAAAACAAAATACCACCTAGATAACTACACACTGCAGAGTGGACAACTCATGTAACTTATCCGATAACAAAAAAGCTGGTATGACATACATTCTACAAGAGGTAAATGAATAAACATCTTAGAACAGAAGACAGGCAAAAAAGCTGGAAGGAAAGTGGACAGCCATTAAGCCAGAAGGGAAGTGGACGGCCATTTTAACAGAAAAAGAAGAATCAAAGAGAGTGACAGAAGAAAGAACTCACGGAACTTAGGAGGCGGAGATATCAATGTTTACTGAAAAAGCTCTGGGCATACTCACAGGGACACCACATCAGGTCACAACATACATCTGTCTCAACTGACGGAAACCAAAAACATCAAGCAAATACAGGGACACCACATCAGGTCACAACATACATCTGTCTCAACTGACAGAAACCAAAAACATCAAGCACATACAGGGACACCACATCAGGTCACAACATACATCTGTCTCAACTGAAGGAAACCACCAATCAATCAAGCAAATACAACATATGATACTTGAGATCACACCCACAGCAGTTCACTCTTTGGACAATTTATGTAAAGCTAGAGCACTAGCTCTTTTACTTTCTGCTTGATTCATCATTTCCACAACCATCTATTATAACACACACACAACACACACATGCGCGAAGGCATGCATGCATGCATGCACATACTTACACGCACACAGTATACATACAAACTATTACTGACCCTTTCATTCAAATAGCACTGCAGAATGTGCAGTACTGCCCATGTCAGTGTAGATAATACAAGTGCTTGCATGTGGCTGTCAGAACATGCCTCACCTTTCAAGCACAGTGTAGATAATACAAGTGCTTGCATGTGGCTGTTAGAACATGCGTCACCTTTCAAACACAGTGTAGATAATACAAGTGCTTGCATTGGTGGTCAGAACATGCCTCACCTTTCCAACACAGCAAACAGACAGAACATTTCCTGGAAAACACTCAGTAAACTAAAAGAATGAAAAAAAAAAAGCAACAGAAAGAGAGGATAAAAGAACGAAAACAATCAACAGAAAGAGAGGATAAAAGAATGAAAACAATCAACAGAAAGAGAAGATGAAAGAATGAAAACAATCAACAGAAAGAGAAGATGAAAGAATGAAAACAATCAACAGAAAGAGAGGATAAAAGAATGAAAACAATCAACAGAAAAAAGAAGATAAAAGAATAAAAACAATCAACAGAAAGAGAAGATAAAAGAATAAAAACAATCAACAGAAAGAGAAGATAAAAGAATGAAAACAATCAACAGAAAGACAAGATAAAAGAATGAAAACAATCAACAGAAAGAGAACATGAAAGAATGAAAACAATCGACAGAAAGAGAAGATAAAACGCAAACGTTGGGCGACAGAGCTAGCACAGATTTTCTAAAAGTTAAAAGAAAATGGGACTGAAGGGCACAGATAGATAGCACCCCTCACCTATTACCACAGTCACCTTACACCAAAAGGAAGACAAAACATTTAGCTGTGTGTACACATGACTCAAATAAGTTGAACTGATAGTATAAAAGTCCTGAAATGTGTCTAACTTTCTTCTGTTCTGGCCCCACAAAAACCCATACAAGCTAGATTGACACAGATGATTCCTACTGTACAGAAAAAAAAAGTACAAGAAAAAAATTATAGATTAAAAAAGTAAAAAAAAAAAAAAAAGTAGATAAACACTTGTAGTCCCATCGCCTAATGACTGTGGGCGCAGTAAACTGCTTACGGTTTTACAGTCTGGGACAATGAGATAAACACTTGTAGTCCCATCACCTAATGACTGTGGGTGCAGTAAACTGCTTACGGTTTTACAGTCTGGGACAATGAGATGAAGGAAGGCAGCGCCCATCCCTCACCTTCCATGATTTTTCAATAACCTTTCATGACATGGATTATGTACTTTGTATCAAATACCACAACACTAAAATCTGCAAGAATGTGTCCATTTTTAAGAGAACATACAGATACAGACAATGCATGTGTGTAAGAGACTGATTGGAAAAGAAGAAAAAAAAAAAAACGGGGGAAAAAAAAAGTTAGTAGTGGAAACTATCTTTGTTTTTTTTTCTCTGTTTTTTTTTTTTTTTTTTGAAATGATGAAAAGGACATGTGAAGCACCGAAAAATGAAGAGGTTGGGGGGGGGGGGGGGGGGGGGGGGGGGGGGGATAAAAAGTCACCACCTTAGGTACTCCATTGATCCGGTAACTGATGCCACAAAATAAAAACAAAAACAAAAAAAAAAAAAAAAAACCCACTGGTTTGGAAACACACGACCCTGTGAGTGCTTGGAATACATGACTGTCAGTTAAGTTTTCAAACCCTAAACACACAGCCCTGTGAGTGCCTGGAACACATGACTGTTAGTTCTCCCTGCAGACACAACTATTTGACTACACTCCCTTCAACATGTAAAAAAAAACTTGTGTCAATCAGTCTGTGTCACTCATTTTACCTGCCCACCAATTACAAGGCTCATCTTACCTCCCCATCAATAACAAGGCTCGCTCATTTTACCTCCCATCAATAACAAGGCTCATTTTACATGCCCATCAATAACAAGGCTCATTTTACATGCCCATCAATTACAGGGCATTTTACCTCCTCATCAATAACAAGCCAACCTGAAACCAAATGTAGATACAGAAACTAAGAAGCACACATTTTTTTTTTTTATTTCAAATTGTTAAAAAAAATCACAAATTTGAGCATTCATCATGAAATCAGATACACAGTATACAATAAACAAATCATCCATAAGACAAAATGATAATGTTACACAATATAGTAAACATACCATCTAAAAGACTGTCACACATGCATGCATGCATGCACGCACGCGCGCGCACACACACACACACACACACACACACACACACACACACACACACACACACACACACACTCAGCATATAGACGTAAGGCTTACTAGAAATCCCATGTCTGACCTATGGGTACCAAATACAATTTCAAGATGACAAAGGTACCATTTTTGCAAAGGCACTAAAATCTGTCCTGGCATCTCTGGCATTTCCACAAGAAACACACACACACACACACACACACACACACACACACACACACACACACACACACACACACACACACACACACACACACACACACACACACACACTACTATCTTCTTTTCTTCTTCACAAATAACAATGAGAAACTAAAAAACATAATTTTATGCATTCAGGAACAAATGATAGCATTCTAAAAACCTTAGGAGCTCACAACCAAAAGCAAACAACAGCAACGCAAACAAGTTGATTGAAAATATAAAGTGCAATGGCAAACAAACTAACAAATAACAACAACATGCATTTCACAGACTGACAAAACAAAGATTGCAACAAAGTGAAAATGGGAGAAAAACCCTACCATTTCAAACCCTGCACACAGCATTTTGACAGTAGAAATCTTGTGAAAATGCTTTGGACAGAGTTATTAAATTTTTTTTTTTATAGTGTCAAGACAATCTTTTTGCAAGTATCACGAAGATGAATCCCACCATTCTGAATTTCCTGACCACCACTAACACTCTTTTTTATGCCTACTTGTTCCAGAACAATCAAAATATATATTTATAAACACATTGCATGGTTGTTTATGCAGAATATGGATCAAAGTGCATTCTACAAATATAAAGTAACCATTCTCTGTAAATAGATGAGAAGCCATTGAGAGAGAGAGAGAGAGAGAGAGAGAGAGAGAGAGAGAAAGAGAGACAGAGAGCTATGCCAGAACTCAATAAACTTTAAAACAAGATTTTTGAAGAAAAGAGGGAGCATACCAAAATGTTCAATAATAACAAATGTAAGTGCATATATGTGAAAAATAATCTAACAGAACCCACACTGTCCTGGAAAAAAAAGGAATTAACAGGTTTATGATTTGGAAGAGCAGCCAAATCTGGATAAACAATACCACCAAGTTCTTATTCTTTGTCCATTTCAACAACTACATCAAATATCCCAGAACACTGCCAACCAACATGCAAAGAAAAACATAGTTTTCATTCAATATCAATAACTTGAAAAAAAAAGTATGATGGTCTCATAAATATGATAATAATGTTTCTGTATGAAAACAATTATCAATATATTTCCAAGAGTAAACATTGTGTATTAACACTAAAAAGCTGTCTCAGATGAAACTTCACATCATGGCTTGAGTGTGTGTGTGAATGTGTGTGTGTGTGTGTGTGTGTGTGTGTGTGTGTGTGTGTGTGAGAGAGAGAGAGAGAGAGAGAGTGAGTGTGCGTGTGTGATTTTATATGTTCACACTCATGTGAGCACATAAGTGTATGCAAAAACACACATTAACATATAGTTTACTGCGAGCACTGACACGTGTGTCACAATAGCATTTCTCCTCTTGACATGTTAAAACACTGGTAAACAACAAATGGTTCCATCTGATTATTCAATTTCAATTCAATTCAATTCAAGACACTTTATTTTCTTTCATAAGAACTTTGTGTTGTGGGTGGGAACACATAAACACATGACATATGAGTAACATTGAATAATGTAAAATGTGCAAACGCACTCACACCTGCGCATTTCCACAAATTTAAAAATATAAATAAAGTAAGGCTTATTTTTCACATAAAACTAATCAATAACTCTACCCAACATGCACTTCATTTTATATCCAGTCAATTTAATAAAATCAGCTGTACACTAAAATAAACTGTAAAAAAAAAGGGGGCACACACACACACACACACACACACACACACACACACACAGGGGGTGAGAACTGAGATAATTTTAAAATCATTATCACTTGATTATCATCCCCCCTCCCCAAAACATCTACACTCTTCTCATTCTCTCCCCCACCCCCCCCCCCACCCCCACCCCTCTCTCTCTGTCCCAGTCTCCCCCTCCCCCTCTCCTCTATCTTAATAACAACAACATTAAACGTTTACTCAGGATGGTCAGGTCAGTGATTATTCAATGAATGGATTGAAATAGGCAAAAAACTACAATCATTCTGTTGGTTTCACATTTCAGTTGTTGCGGAATTGTCTATCTGAAGGCATCTTTTCATAAAAGGGGAACAGAGGATGGGTTTCATCACATACAATCTTCTGAGCTTTCTTAGGCACTCTTTTTTCAAACATTTCTCCTAAACCTTGTTGCTTAACACCGATAATCTTACCACAGCGTTTCACAATCTTTTCCAGCAAGCATTTGTTCTTCACATTTAATCCACCATACCATACTAAAAATGAAATTTTTAAGTGATCACAGGTTCAATACTGCTTCTGTAGAATGCTTTTAAAACGTCACAGTTCACTCCAAGGTATCTCAATTTCTGTAAGCAATACACTCTTGACTGACACTTTTTATACACAGAGAGAGAATTAGAAGTGAATGTGAGTTTGTCATCAATAACAGAACCTAAGTACTTACACTTATCATAAAGGTCTAGGAACAGGGAAGTCAAATACCCATTGTCACAACTAACTCTTTCCCATTATGGCCTCCTGGTCTAAAATCCTCATCGCTAGCTTTGCCACTTGCCACCATTTTCTTGTCTCTTCTTGTTTGCAGAAGCAACTCATTGGGGCAAGTTGTGGCCACTGGTATGGCATGCAATGATAAGGGGTTCCTGTTTGTTGTCAGCTGGATTCTCATCACCTCACCTGAAATGTCCTGACTGAGTTTGCTGAACCAATTAGAAATACATGAGTAACAAGACCATTGTGCAGCACCCCTCTCAAGTTCTCTCACATGCGCGATGCTGGATAAAAAGCAAGTGAAACGTAATAATACATCATGAGCCAAATCTCACAAAATAATGAACAAGACTAGTAAGATGATTGCAACAGGCTAATTAAATCAAGCATTTTAGGAAAAGATGGCTTCAATGCAGCTGATCAGAAATGTATATATATATATCCTGAAGCTGACAAAGTGAGAACCTTGCAGACACAGTATCATGTATGATCAATGCAAAGCTTACTGCCTTGTGCATAATTATTGATGCAATGAAAAAAAAAAAGCAGTGAAAACTTTAAAAGCCAACACCATGAACCATGAATGGGGAAAGCAGACTGAGGCAACGAAATTCTTCCCTCATTCAAAGGCTACACACTGATCAGTTCTACCCCCATTCAAAGCTACACACTGATCAATTCTTCCCCCATTCAAAGCTACACACTGATCATTCTACCCCCATTCAAAGCTACACACTGATCAGTTCTTCCCCCATTCAAAGCTACACACTGATCAGTTCTTCCCTCATTCAAAGCTACACACTGATCAGTTCTACCCTCATTCAAAGCTACACACTGATCAATTCTACCCCCATTCAAAGCTACACACTGATCAATTCTTCCCCCATTCAAAGCTACACACTGATCAGTTTCTACCCTCATTCAAAGCTACACACTGATGATCAGTTCTTCCCCCATTCAAAGCTACACACTGATCAGTTCTACCCCCATTCAAAGCTACACACTGATCAATTCTACCCCCATTCAAAGCTACACACTGATCAATTCTTCCCCCATTCAAAGCTACACACTGATCAGTTCTTCCCCCATTCAAAGCTACACACTGATCAGTTCTTCCCCCATTCAAAGCTACACACTGATCAGTTCTTCCCCCATTCAAAGCTACACACTGATCAATTCTTCCCCCATTCAAAGCTACACACTGATCAATTCTACCCCCATTCAAAGCTACACACTGATCAGTTCTTCCCCCATTCAAAGCTACACACTGATCAGTTCTTCCCCCATTCAAAGCTACACACTGATCAGTTCTACCCCCATTCAAAGCTACACACTGATCAATTCTTCCCCCATTCAAAGCTACACACTGATCAATTCTTCCCCCATTCAAAGCTACACACTGATCAATGTCTGTGATGTTTCCACATTTTGATTTCCCCAGCGCAAAATCAATGAAATTCTTCCCCCATTCAAGGCTACAAATTGATCAATGTCTGTGATGTATGCACAAACATTCAAAGCTACAAATTGATCAATGTCTGTGATGTATGCACAAACATTCAAAGCTACAAACTGATCAATGTCTGTGATGTATGCAAACACTCTCAAGGCTACAAACTGATCAATGTTTGTGATGTTTTGCACAACATTTTGATTTCCCACATTCAAAGCAACAAACTGATCCATATCTGTGATGTTTCCACTACATTTTGATTTCTCCTGCGCAACATATATATCGATGCAGGTCTCTTCAAAGCAAGCACATAAGCTACACACAATCAAACCACATCAGCAAAGAGAAAAAAAAAAAAAAAACCCAAAAACCTAGATATGAAGTCAAACAATAAACCTTACAGTATAGCAACAAAATGGGGAGTTTGTATTATACTTCCTGTTTGGCTAGTATACTTACCATGTCAGACCATAGCATTCAATGGCAGTTAGTTAGCTCTGCCAGGCTGAATTTTCTGTGGCTAATGCAGTAATAAGACCATCACGTGATGCCCACCCTACTTCCGCCTTGGAAGAAGTCGGTGTCAACTTCCTGTTCCTCATTCAACAAGGCCTATGCGCCAGGTAACCCCGAGAACCATAGTGCTAGCGGGGAAGGCAGGGTAGGCATTAGAGTCTGACATGGTAAGTATACTAGCCAAACAGAGTATAATACAAACTCCCCATTTTGGCGTCATATACTCCACCATGTCAGACCATAGCAGAAATTAAAGGAATTGGAGGAGGGCTTAGTGCCCTAGTGGTTCTTGGGGTTAGCAGAGAAATAGATATGGCTGCGTTAGCCACAAAAGGAGTCCCTAGAACCATCAGCCCTGGTCATGCGGACATCCCTGAAGGTTTATGAAAGGATTTTTCCGCACGCCAGTAGGCTGCCTCCAGGAGGTGGCGCAAGAGGACTGAATGCTGGATTGTAGTGGAAGTGGCCAGCGCCATGACCTCATGGGCCCAGGGAGATAAGACGGGCAGATCCTTATGCGCCTGGGTGCAGGACGATCTGACCGTCTTGGAAAACCATCAAGAAATAGGACTGGGAGGAGCGCCTGTGGCGCGAGCATTCCCAGTAGCCCCGAGTGGAGCCAGCCGAGAGCCTTAACGAAAGGGGTGAGATAGGAAGGTGCCTATCTGGATATTGGAAACACCAGATGGGGAACAGAGTCGTATGAGCACCAGGAGGCCATATCTCCCATTGGAAAAGGCTCCGTGCTGGCTCTGAGTGAGCCCGACCAGGGAGGGAGAGAGCATTGACTGCATATGCTTGGGGATAGGGGACGGGAGAGGCATACACTGGCAGACGATTGTTGAATCGGGTGGCAAAGAGGTCGACCATGGGCCTGAACCAATGTCCCCCACACATGGTCAGGGTTAGCCTGCTGAGGGTCCATTCCGTGTGTAGGAGGGACATGGACCGGCTGAGGGAATCTGCCACGATACTATGGGGCCCGGCTATGTTTCTCAATGTCATCAAAGCATTGGTGATACTGATCACCCTTTCTGTTGAACCCTTTTCCTGTTTCAGGATGATAACAGACCAGCCAGCCATGCTGGATTCTTTCAGGACTGTCACCACACAAATGAAAAAATAAAAAAAAGAGAAAAATTTGGCAATGTCAAAATCTTTGAATAAAATCTGTTCTGAAAAAAAAACACAACAAAAACCACAAAAACAAATTCAAACACCAAGCTATGTGTGGTCAGGCAGAGCACAGGTGGTACCTTTCAAAATGAGACTGGAACTGGAGGTTCACATACTCCTGAAGCCTTCGACTCTCAAGCTGTTTACAATTTTTGGCAACAAATCATCCCCTCTTCCCCCCCCCCCCCCCCCCCCCCCAAAAAAAAAAAAAAAAATCACAAAAATTACATGCATAAAAAATTATAGTTTTCTTGAAGGAAAATGAAAGTAAAGTACAATGAATATATTTATGATACTGACAGGATAAGAGAACTCAAAATCATGAGGAGATAACCCAGACTTTTTCAGGCGAGAAAAAAAATTCAGTCACATGCATTATGTCAGTAGAAATGGTACCAGAATATTTGCAAATGTATAAAGCATAAATAACACTTGCTGCTCTTTACAAGAAAAAGTATACAATACTCTCAAGAGGTTTCATATAATGCGTATAAATGTCCCTATTCAGTTTTGATTTGTAGCAAAAAAATTGCCTAGTTTTTTCTACAACCACAAAACAACAACAACAAATGTTAATAATATGAGCATCTAGTTGTACATGATGGACATTCCATGGTTAATCCCATCTGTGCGTTCATCTAGCTGTACATGATGGACATTCCATGGTTAATCACATGTACATGATGGACATTCCATGGTTAATCACATGTACATGATGGATATTCCATGGTTAATCACATGTACATGATGGACATTCCATGGTTAATCACATGTACATGATGGACATTCCATGGTTAATCACATCTGTGCATTCCACTGTATTATTTACAGGCTGAGATAAAAGCCATAAGCATCACATTTTGTCAAATCCCCCCACTCCGCCCCACACCCCCCCCCCCTAAAAATTCCCACTTCTGACCTGACTGTGTGCCCTACCTGTCAATGTACTTGGTAGGTTGTCAGCCTCATCAGGGTGATTAGAATCATTTCAGTCTTCAATGAGATGATCAATACCAACACCATCTAAATTTCTACAATAATGTCAACATAAATATTGTCACTATTGTGTAGCAAATCAAACATTGTACCTCTTGGCAGCCAAGCTGCCATGCTCGGCAATGTTTTGCTTTACAAAGTGCAGTACTGAAAATCAAGCCAAAACTACTACTGAGTTCTGGTTTCAAACACCAAAGGCACTTGCCATTTGTAAATATAATAAAGTGACCAACAAGACTAGACCCTAACTGTAGCTATATTTGTATTATGAGTGAAAAGTTTATTTTTAGAAAGAAAAGGATAGTTCTTAATATCTAGACTGAGTTTCTGTCTGTCATTTAATTCGAATTCGAATGAATTCACTCTGAAAAGAATTTTTGTTTTAGTGTAACACTTCAAGCATGAGTGCAATGATGAAAAAAATTAGCGTAATGAATTACTTCCAATACATAAACATTTTGTTGTTGATGCTGTCACTTCTGCTACACAACTACAGCACATATTCCATTTTGCTGCGACATTTGTTTTGGATTAGTAGGCTAAAAGACATGTATGTTATTACACATCTGGAGATCAACATATTCTCATAACCATGACGAATACTATATGCATATTATTATGCATCTAAGATATCAACGAATTCTCATAACCACGATGCTGTTTCTCCTTTTCTTGTTTCAATCTAAAAAAAAAAAAACACTTTTAAATTTGTGAATGGTAAGGCCAACACTGCAACAAGAATGAAAAGATACTTTTCTTTAATACTAAGAGTCAAATAAAAACCATTCCTAAACTAAATGGAATGCCAATTTCTACCTCCAGAGGAAAAAAACAACAACAAAAGTGGAAAAAAATGGACATACTGTGGGTGAAAAAAAAAAAGGAAGATATGACAGAACATGATGGTGATACCGATATAGGCATCTAACATGGTGAGACTGACCAATCATATGATGGTGATAACAACAGGGGCATCTAACAGGGTGAGACTGACCAACCATATGAACAGCATGAAGGAGGCAGTGGTGGGGACGGAAGATGGAAAGGAAGCAGGCAGGGGATGTAGAAGGAGAGAGGGCAGAATGACGGGGAGGGAAGGGGTGGAAACAGATGGATTGAGGAAATGTAAGGAAGGACAGAAATGGGGGGGGGGGGGGGGGGCATGTAATCAAATCTACACCATTTTCTACTTTCTCTCTCCTTATGATAAAAAAAAAGGGATGCATGGCTTCAGGTTTTATTCATTCTCCTTGCAAAATTTGACCTCTTACTGAATGCTTCATTGTTATTTCAGAAAGTGCATGTTTGGACAATTTCAGTTGCCACAGTAAAAAATTTGTTTAACTAAGCGAGCCTTTGAAAGATAAATAATGAATACATGAAGCAAAACATTGTGCGTGCGTGCGTGTGTGCATGCGTGCATGTGTGTGTGTGTGAGTGAGCAGAAAGTGCATGTTTGGACAATTTCAGTTGCCACAGTAAAAAAATTTGTTTTAATGATCATTTGTAAGACAAATAAATGAATATATGAAGACAAACATTTGTGTGTGTGTGTGTGTGTGTGTGTGTGTGTGTGTGTGTGTGTGAGTGTGTGTGTGTGTGTGTGTGTGTGTGTGTGTGTGTGTGTTTGTGTGAGTGAGTGCCTTTTTTCTTTCTTTTTTTCTAACTTCAATTAGGTTTAACTTCCAGTGTGCACCTAGAGGGTGTGGAGACCAGACATATCGTTGATTTTTACCTGAATGCTATTTGTTGTAATCAAAATACTCAGAGAGGTTTTAAAGCTGCACTTCTGCTTCTTTTCATTTTATCAAACCCAGAACGTGCTGAACATTGCAAACTTGCTATTTTTTTTTGTTTTGTTTCTCTTTTCTTTTGTGACCCCCCCCCCCCCCCCCCCCACCCCCCTCCCTTACTGAATAATCTGTGAAGAAAAAAAAATCCATCTGAAAGCAAAACGTTACTTCCCTGCCAAATTGTTTCTGACAGAATCTAAACCAAGTTCTGGATAGTTTTGTAAATCTTTAGAGCTGTCACACAAGGTAAGTGACATGTGCAATTGAAATCTATTGCACTCCCTGAAATACAGATAAAGATGACCTTGCACTAGCGCCTTCAACTACAAACAGGGTCACAATGAATTGGAAAGTCAGTTTTATGAATCAAGCAGTCACTTTGAAAATAACAATATTTCAAATCAGTTCACCAGTGATGAATATTGTTCAAGTAAAAACATCTGATTTGATATCTTTGCAATTCAGTTTATATGGGATGAGCCATGTTAAAAAATGCATGTGTGTGTTCTCTTTTAATTTTCATTGTTTTTCTTTTTACATTTTCAGGTTTTTTCTTCTACAAAATAGTGCAACCATTACTGGTTTCTGTCATGCTCTGCAAACCAGTGAGTTTCTGAAGCACAGGTCCTACAGCTTCATGTTCTGCTATCTGTGGTACTTGAAGAAGGTTGATCAGCACAGTCAGCGTCTGCTGCATGTCTCGCTTCTTAGCTCGCATACGTCCTCGCCGCCTGAAGCTGTTTCTCAGCACCCATGCCTTCTGAATGAGAGCACTGGGGACATCAATGACCGTGCAGTTTTCCAGGAAACAAAGTGTGAAGCGAATATCTTCATGAAATTCATTGGATTTGTAATAAAAACGGTGTGCTCGTGAGATGAATACTCGAGCAACTTCATATGGGTTGGTTGGCCAATCATTGGAACGGAAACGGGACCAAACCACTCTCCCTTTGTACTGAGGTTGGCAAAGAGAGAGGATCTCCCTTTGCCATGCTATGCATGTGGGGACACAGGAATTCAGGTCAGAGCATGTCTGGCTGCAGTTCTGTTTGCAGGCTTCAGGTGGGGAATGGCCCTCTTGATCTGACGATGGATACGTGCAATCCACATGTGCATGCTAGCTGCTGCCAAAGCTTTAGTGGCATCTCGGAGAGCCAGACTGACGCACAGCCAGTCCCGAGCAGCAGGGTTGGACAATTCATTGTTGATCAGCTCTTGTCTGGATGTCAGCTGTCCCATAGTTTACTACCTGGCACAGATCTCCAGCACACACACAGTGAAATCAGGTCTCACCTGCAACACACAAATTGTTTCAAATTTTTTTATGTAAATGGGAAAAGTGAGTTTTCCAAACCCAGTAACTTTAATGCTCAGTACTGAAAACAAAGAAAAAGTGGGTAATAAAGCACTACATCTCCGGTACTGAAAACAAAGTGGGTAATAAAGCACTACCTCTCCAGTATGAAAACAAAGAAAAAGTGGTAATAAAGCACTACGTCTCCAGTATGAAGACAAAGAAAAAGTGGGTAATAAAGCACTACATCTCCAGTACTGAAAACGAAGACAAAGTGGGTAATAAAGCACTACATCTCCAGTACTGAAAACAAAGAAAAAGTGGGTAATAAAGCACTACATCTCCAGTACTGAAAACAAAGTGGGTAATAAAGCACTACATCTCCAAACTGTTCCAGGGAATCAATATCAGTGGTGCACATAATAAAAAAAAAAAAAACAATGAGAGAGGCAGTATATTTAAGTCTGTTTCTATAATTCAGGACAAACAGAAAGCTGATGTGTCACTGGCTCTGAAAAAATGGGAAGCAGTTGAAGCTTGCAAGAGTTTGATACACCATGAAAAGATTTGTATTTTGAAGATACTGTTCCTTTGCCACAAAAGGATGTCAGCCCATTCCAACTGAACCAGTTAGCAGCCAATGTGGAGACAGTGACAACATTTTGAACAATCTGCAGATCTGCCTGGATTGTCTGATGCCATTTCTTTCAGATGGCCTCTCTTTTCCCCTGCCAGGTCCACCATAGCAGTTCATTTTGTTACTCTGTACAAAATTTGAAACTTTCTTATAATTTGGTAGGTAAATCTTTTTACATGCCAGTAGTGACAAACTTGGGGTAAATGTATGAATTCTGTGGATGGAGAAACATTAATGTAATAACTCAATATGCAAGCCAAACAGCTATATGCACAACAGTGCTTGGAGTATATGAGTAACCAGTGGTGAATGTTGATGAGGAACATGTCAGTCACTAATTTCACACTTTGATTCAGACTGAGATGTATTTTGTTGCAATTCCCCCCTCCACAGTATATGTGCCTGTGGTAGGTTATGTCATTCTCTGTCTTGATCAGTGAGTTCACAAGAGTTATTATGGGAAGTGGAAGTAAGTAAACATTGGTCATAATCCAAAACTGCATGGTTTAATGAGACTGGTCATAGAAATTAGTGGGTAGTGTCCTGCATAAATGCTGAATCAGAATAATCAATATGGAACACTACCATGTAGCAGAATAGTGTATCTTTTTGTGGTTGATTTTACTGCAGCAGCCAGATCCGATACTCATGACAGTACCGTGAGGTCTACTGGAATCAGGAGTCAACAGAATGAACCTTGTGATAACTGTAATATGTTGGAGACAGGCTTTTCTGAGCAAAAATAAATACCAAGAGCTGAGAAGACGGGGCAGGTGAAAAAAATCCAAAGGAAGAAAAGGTTTAAGAAGAAGCAAATTTGATTAACTGACTGCTGTTGATAGTTCCCAGACAGCAATGATATCAGATTATCATGAGACTCATCCAAACAAAAACAAAACAAAAACAAAACACACATGCTAAACAAAACTGCACCACTGCTAAATCACTTTGCTAGACTCCAGTGATGCCTCTTTTGATCTGTTATCAATAGGTACCATTTAACTGGCCCCTTACAACAATACTTACTTAGTAACAGAACCAGCGTGAATGAGAATCAATTTGGGGGGTAACCTCGTATCTAATCACAGTCATGTCACAGACAAACAGACCTTGGCGATGGATACAAGATGCCCCCTCTCAAGGCCTTCATGGATGACACTACAGTGATTTCATCCAGAGAAGACGAGACACGTCATGTGCTGGAGAGGCTGGATGACATAGTTGCCTCATCCAGAATGAAGTTCAAACCAAGTAATCACGGAGTCTCTCACTGAGGAAAGGAAAAGTGGCCGAATCTGTGGTCTTCAGTGTTGCCAACCAGGCCATTCCAACAGTTACAGAAGAGCTAGTCAAGAGCCCCGGAAGATGGTATGATGATATGCTGAAAGACACACAATGAGAGCAAAAAAGAAACCAAATAGATGTCGGAAGAAGGCTTGGAGACCACTGACCAGTGTGGGCTCCCTGGCAAATACAAGGTCTGGTGTCTGCAGTTCATGCTAATACCAAAGCTCCTATGGCCTCTGATGATATACGACATCTGCACCAGCATAGTGGAGGCAATGGAATCCAAAATCAACAAGTTCACAAGGAAATGGCTTGGTGTCCCACCCTGTCTGACTGACATAGCGCTGTACTGTCACCAAGCAAAGCTGAAACTACCACTGAAATCCATCCTGGAGGAATACAAAGCAGGGAAGATCAGACTTCAAAGCATGGACTCAGGAGACAAGGTGGTAGAAGCAGTCAAGCCCCATCTGAAGACAGGCAGAAAATGGAAAGTTCATGATTGTGCAAAAGAAAGTCTCAAGATCAGAGAAATAACAGGAGACACACAGACCAACAGACAAGGACTGGGGGTGACCAAAACTGAATGGTGGTCAAAGGCTAAAGGAAAAGCCAAAAGAGACATGATGATTCAGGAGATGAGAAAAGAAGAAGACCAAAAAAGACTCCAAAAAGCAGTCCAGCAGAGCCAGCAAGGGCAATGGACAACATGGGAGAATGCACTCCTAGAAGTCTCACTTGGAATGACATTTGGCACATGGCCCCTCTCAGGATCAGCTCCATTCTCAGATCTACATATGACCTTCTGCCCTCAAATGCAAACCTGGTGAAGTGGGGAAAAAACAGACGATCCTTCATGCCCCTCTGCCATGAAAAACACAAACAGTGGAGCATGTCCTAAGCTCATGTAAAGTAGCCCTGGCTCGAGGAAGGTACACATGGAGGCATAACCAAGTGCTCAAAGAGATTGTACAAGTAGTCTGGCTAGTACCAACACCACAAAAGGGAAAATCAGGATTCCAAAAGCACCTGCAACATTCTTCACGGCAGGAGGCAGCGAATCATGGCCAAGAACAACAGTGCCATTTGGAACATGCAGGCAGAGTCTCCTGGACGGGGCAGATGACTGGGAGTGCACTGCAGACCTCCCCAGATGGAAGAGTCACCCAGAGATCATCAGCAGAGTGGCATGAGACCAGACATAGTAGTCCACTCTCAGTCAACCAAACAGCTGATCATGATTGAGCTCACGGTGCCATATGAGAACAGAATGGAGGCAGCTCCAGGGGGAAAAAGGGGCAGCAGAGGGACATCTGGAGTCATGAACCTGGCCCAACTCCCCTTGAGTGTCACGAGATAAGGGCCGAAACACTTGCTTGAAGGGGGCTTCTCTTCTGAGGACTCTCTGCCACCACGCTCTCCCACGAGTTTCTTTCTACATGACTGATTATAACTGTTTTCCCGGAGATAATAACTGTTTTCCCATTTTATCATATGCTAGGGCAAGGTCAAGGCTAGCTAGCTCTGCAGTGGGTTCTATCGGTCTAGTCTGATTACTTTGTGTTCTACAGAAGTTTTTTTGCCCATGGACATTCAAAAATTGGTATACAGTTTAGCAATATTGTGCTGGATTAAATTTTGTTAGTGACAAATACTTGTCACAGTAAAAAAAAAAATCCAGGAAAAGAGGTTCTTTCAACTGAGGAGATGGCACTCACTGCACTGAAAAAAAAAATGGCGGCTTTGTTTTGCTTTCAGTACTAACCCCGCAGCTTGTGTTTAGTTTTTTGTGCGTACAGATTAGGTAAACTGTCCAGAATAATTATCAGAACATAACCAAAGAAAAAGTAATAGTCCTTAACAAACTATGCCAAAACAAAATTCTAGAGGAGAGGGGAGGACTAGCACAAGGGGATCAACTGGAGAGACTGAGAAAGATAGGAGAAACTCTCAAAGAGAAAGAAAAAAAAAAAAACCTGAAAGTCAAAGTGTAGTGGAGGAGAGGATGAAATTCTTTATTTGTCTGAAATGTGAGGTGGGGACAGAAGAAGAACAAATGAGTATACAGTGTCACGATTGTAAACAATAGTGTCACTAAGAATGTGTGACACTTACAGACCAGGATTTCAGCTATATAAGCAAAAATAATGAGATAGAAGGGATAGAATGAAATCTGCAGAAAATGCTATGCAGGGGAGGGGGAAAAGAAAATTGAAATGGAAGCAAAAATGGACAGACTGATCAGCCTGTTCGAAAAGGTAGAGGAAAGGCCACACTGTGAGAGGAACAAGCATGATTCTGGATCGGGAGATCATGCACTGACCAGATTGCAACTCTATGCATCATCATTGAGCAATCGCTGGAGTGGCAGTCACCGCTATACGCCAACTTCGTCGACAAAGGCATTTGACATGGTGGACCGGGCAACAATCTGGCAAATCCTCAGACACCACGGAATCCCTCAAAAGATTGTTAGTGTCATCCAGAGCCTCTACAGAGACACCAGCTGCAGAGTCATCCACAACACCGACCTGTCACCATCCTTTCAGGTCAACACCGGAGTCAGGCATGGATGCCTGCTATATCCTCTAATCTTCTCACTTGTGATTGACTGGCTGATGAAGACCAGCATGGACCAATCCAGAGGCATACAATGGACCCTCAGGAGGAAGCTTGAAGATCTAACTTTGCATACGACATCTCCCTGCTGTCGCACTCTCAAAGACACATGCAAGACAAAGCAGAGAGACTGAGCAACGTCACCAGGACTACAGGATTGGAGATCAACGTGGGGGAAAACAAAGAGCCTGTGGGCCAACACCACTCAGAAAGCACCCATCAACATTGATGGACACGCCATAGAGGATGTCAGACACTTCACCTACCTGGGCAGCATTGTCAGCAAGACAGACGAGCTAATGAAGCTGTAAAGGCCAGGATCAGCAAGGCGTGCAATGCTTTTGTCACCCTCAGACCAGTGTGGAGGAATGAAAACCTCAGTCTGCACACCAAGCTAAGGCTGTTCAACACCAACGTCTCAAGTCCATGTTATTGTATGGTTCGGATACTTGGAGACACACACAAGAGCCTGGACAGCAAGTTGCAAGTCTTCATCAACACCTGTCTTCGCCAAATCCTGTGCATCAGATGACCGGAGCGAATCTCCAACGAGGAACTCATGGGCCAGACGAAGCAAGACCCAATCATCAAGAGTCTCCAGATGAGAAGTGTGGGGTTGGGTTGGACACACCCTGCGTAGAGGACAGGCCCATATCCCACGCCATGCCTTGGACTGGAACCAACAAGGGAAGTGGAAGAGGAGACGACCAGTCACCACCTGGAGAAGAACCCTACAGGCAGAACTCAAGTTTACCAACATGACCTGGGGTGAAGCCAAGAGAACAGCCCAAGGCAGTGAGACGGAGATCTGTAGTGTAGCCCTGTGTCCCGATTTTTTTTTTTTTTTTTTACATGCGCACACCAAGTCACTTAAGGTCTATGGAGACGACGTGGCGTTTGATTTGAGGATTTGAAGGACTAAGTCAAAGGCTGGGAGAGACTAGAAAAAGGGTGTAGTGGAAAGGTTCTAAAAGAGAAAACAGAGGAGGTTGTAGAGAAAAAAAAGTGTCAGAACTATGGGAAGAGAAAGCTGAAAAAAGAAAAAAAAAAAAGAACTGAACTTGATTTTCACAAACATTCCAGAGAGTAGTAGTGAGAACAGAGAAGAAAGAGTGAAATGGATAAGGAAAATATACAAAAAGTAGTTCACTAGTTGAAAAGATCTGTCCTCACCTGAAAGAGAATTTCCAGGAGCCAGTGAGACTTGGAGTTGGAGAGTTCAACATATGACAACACCCAGACTGCTCAGAATATGTGTCAAAAACAAAGAAGTAAAAAAAGAAATTTTGAGAAATGCCAGCAAAATCAATGTAGGGGCGACAGATCAGGAAAAAAGGTATACATAAACCCAGATTACACACCAAATGAGAGACAAAAGAACAATGAACTAAGGGAAGAGCTTAGACAAGGATAGAAGGGAGAAAAAGATATCAGAATCAGAGGTGGGAAAATTGTGTGAGTACAGTTGAAACCCTGGCCTGGCCAGAGTGATCAAGAGGAAAACTGACAAACTACAAGAAAAAAAAAAAACAACAAAAAAAAAAACAAAAACAAAACAAAACAAAAAAAAAACGTGTGAATAGTTTTAAAAAGGTATGTTGATAGAAAACCTGGACAGTGAACTTTCATACACATTCTATACAAATGCAGATGGACTGTTAAATAAAAAAGATGAGTTACTTGCATTAGCTGAAGAAAATAAACTACATATCACAGTACTAACAGATTCTATAGCAAAAAATAAAACAGAAAATGGTCAACTTTGTTTGAATATTCAACACCAGGTTATGAACTATTCTTCAATGAGAATCCCCAAAGAGGTATAACTTTATATCAAGTCAAGTCAAGTCAAGTCAAGTAAACTTTATTACCTCAATTTGAGAAATTAATTTGTGGTCACACACACATTCACAGCAAATAAACAATAATTTAGCCACATTACCCATTTTCTCACATATGACATACATTCATATAGAGGAATTTGGATTTCAATTAAACATCTTCTCGGTTCAAGAAATCAATGGACAGGGGAATAAAACTTTGTTTAAATCTGACACTTCTGCATTTAACCGATCGATATCTTCGTCCTGACTGAAGAAGGTCATACTGATTTGCAAGGACGTGGGTCTGGTCACACGTAATCTTCTTCGCTTTACAACTAACACGGCACCTATATAGCTCACTCAGACTTTTTTGTCTCTCACCAACGATTTTTCCTCCCACGTTCACGACTTTCTCAAGCACATTTCTGCTCTTCACAGTCAACCCACCATACCAACACATAAATGAGAAAGTTAGAACAGATTCCAAGAAGCATGAATAAAATGTCCGAAGAATGTCAGTATTCACATGAAATGATCGCAGCTTGCGAAGACAATATAATCTGGTTTGACATTTTTTGTGGACATACTCAACATGGGATTTAAAATTCAGCTTATTATCTATAAAAGTTCCTAAATATTTGTATGATTCAACACGTTCTACTTCAGCACCTTTGATAAAAGTGGTGGTACAGCTTTTGGATTCTTTCTAAAATCAATCAACATTTCTTTCGTTTTTGTTACATTCAGATCAAGATAGTTATGATCGCACCAGTCAACAAATCTTTGAACCTCCTTGAAGTAAACAGAATCAGAGTTGGAAAGATCTACAAGTGCTGAGTCATCTGAATATTTAATGTACAAAGTTGAATCACTTCCTGAACAATCATTTGTGTACAGAGTAAAAAGCACTGGTGATGATAAAACAGTACCCTGGGGTGCGCCAGTTGAAATGACTCTGGAAGACGAAACAACACTTTGATATCGAACAGACTGTGTCCTCTGTGTAAGAAAATCAATTATCCAAAGAATGAGCTTGTTACCCACATTTATGTTAATGAGTTTCTTTGCCATCAGATGTGGTTGTATGGTGTTGAATGCTGATGAGAAATCAATAAAGAGAATGCGTACAAAGGAGGCAGGTTTTTCGAGGTGTGAAAAAGCATGATGGAGAAGTGTGAGTGTGGCATCATCTGTTGATCTGTTCTGTTGGTATGCGAACTGAAACGGGTCTTGGTACTGTGTAGTATCTTTTAAAACATAACTGAGGACAATTCTTTCAAGACATTTCATTGCAACAGATGTGAGGGCAACTGGTCGGTAATCATTTAAACAGCTTGGGTTGCGTTTTTTTGGGAACAGGACATACAGTGGCATTTTTCCATAAAACAGGAATTATACATTCTCTAAGTGACCAGGTAAACAAACGACTGTAAACATAGGAGAGCTGAGAAGCACACACCTTCAACAATTTTCCACAGATATTATCAGGGCCCATTGCCTTTCTCACATTTAAACGTTTGAAAAACAACTGAACATCATTTTCCTCAATCACAACAGAATCACTTCCATCAACATCGTTTTAACATTGCTTTGGAGTTCTTCCTTCACTTCCTTTAATTCTTTACTAAAATCTTTATCATCAAATCTACAGTAAAAATCGTTCAGCTTTTCTGCAAATTGCTTCTGTTCTTTTGCTGTTTTTTTGTTACTAATATTTTGGTTTGAACATTTACCTGAACCTGATAAAACCTTTATTCCTTTCCATGCATCTCGCATATTTCCATTCTGGAACATGTTTTCAACTTTTCTCTTGTAAGCTCTCTTTGATTCTTCAATCTCCGTTTGCAGTTTCCTTTGTACAACCTTACGATCGCTTTTATTGCCTGATTGAAAAGCTCTTTTTTTCTCATTTAGAGTTATTTTCAGAGATTTTGTAACCCAAGGTTTGTTGTTGGGAAATATTTTGATAGTTTTAGTAGGTACAATCATGTGTTCACAGAAAGAAATGTAGCTGGAAATAACATCGGTGGCTTCGTTAATGTCAAAACTAGAATTCAAAAACAAATTCCAATCTGTACAGGATATGTGAAGGATTCTATAACTGCCAAAGAATACAAGCTTATGAAAGGTAATGACTGATGAAAGTTTGTGGATTACCTTTTCAAATAAAGATTGGGAGAAAATACTGATAGAAACTATAATTTACAAAAGTCTAAAAACACAACTGAAAATGAAGAGAAAATGTTTGAGTTGCTGAAATAAATAAGTTTAGAAAAATTCAACTATGTCTGTATTTCGGTGGATTTAAATTTCCCAGACATTGATTGGCATGGTACTGGCTCTGGAGAAAGAGGACAAAAGTTTTCCCTGTAGAAATTAAAGAGTACATGTACAATTTTTGCTGATGACACAAAACTTTGTTACTCTCCGAATTTGTGTAAGGAATTACAAAAGGATATTGAAACATTAGTACAGTGGTCTGATACTTGGAACCTATATATTTTTAATGCAGAAAAATGTAAAGTACTTTATATTGGAAAATCAAACCCACAAAAGGTTTATATAATTAAAATTGGGGACATGGATGATAAAGTAGCTAAATGTGAGGAAGAGAAAGACCTAGGTGTGACTTTCGACAAAAATTTGCCATTTGACAAACATATTGCTAATAGTAATTAACAAGGCCAACAGAATGATTGGAATAATAAAAAGAACATCTACATTTATAGAAAAGGACACTTTTTTACAACTCTATAAGACACTGGTTAGACCTGTTCTTGAATATGGCACTACTGTATGGTTTCCAATGCTAAAGAGACAATCAGAAGCTCTAGAACAGGTTCGAAGAGCAACAAAGATGATCCATAATATAAAGGATTACTCATACCAGGAAGATTAAAATATTTGCAACTTCCAACATTCAAAGCAAGAAGAATAAGAGGGGACTTGATTCAAATATATAAAATATTTAATGGTGTTATGTTAATAAAGCATGTTTTTTTTTTTTTTTTTTTTTTTTTTTTTTTAGTCCACAGACAAATACTACAAGGAACAGTGAAGATATTTAAACAACATTCCAGAACTAATTTGAAAAAATTTACATTTATTAACAGAGTAACCAATATTTGGTCTAATGAAAATGGGTATTGATCCTCAGATCTAACAACATAACACAATAAATAATACACTACAACTATGGCATCATTAGTCATTCTCAATCTTCACCAGACAAGCGAATGCGCACCATCACCAGTAAGCATTACTGTGCACGTTGGCGATTAAATAGGAAAAGCAGTTGTGATCCCTGAAAGCCCATGCCAAAATAAATAATTAATACAAATGGGTAAGTGGTTTTCACACACACACACACACACCCCCCACACACTTAGTGCGACATAATCATCGACATAACGATGTTGGGCGCCTAACGGAAGAAAAGGGAATCACGGAACTATAATAGTGCTGAAAATATCAAACTGGCTATGATTTATGGACAATGAGAATCACAGTGAACATGATCAGAGCATACAAATGGGCCGCCTACCCCCCCCCCCCCCCCCCCCCCCCCCCCCCCCCCCCCCCCCCCCCTCCTTTATGTGCCAGAATGATCGTGGCACCAAAGGAAAGGAAGGAAGGAAGGAAAAAAGCTGACAAAAAAAGAAACACCAGCTCATGCTGTGAGATCGTAACATCAGTAACTTTGGGTAAGAACTGCGTACTTGTATAGTGTTTACCCACACACAGACACACTTAGGCTCACAAGATCGACAGTACTCTGATCTTCGCAATACACTGTGAACGCATAAAAAGACTTATGGCCTTCAACTTCCTGTATTCCATCCGGGGATGAAGCCTCGATCACGTGACTTGTGTTGTGTTACGGCCATCTTGGTGGGGGTACTCTCGAAAGCGAGTGAGAAAAACGACTAATACCGACAGCAGTGCGCACTTAACTTGTAGTTGATTTGAAAGTAAGAAAATATTCTCAAATCTGCTGCGTTCTAATACAATTTTCAAATCTGTAGTGACTTATGGGGAAGGTTTATAGCTCTGACATCTGGTATAGAATGAGCGTAGGTTCATTGCATTCCAAAGTCAACTCGATAGCAAGACCACGTTTTCAGCTCTGTTCGACGTGGAACTGGAAGTTATTCAGCAATGTTTTCACAAACATCTGTTGGTATAATTCTGTTGTAATAAGCTGTGACATGTCAGATTGTTCTGAAGTGTATGACTAAACTGAGACAACTGAAGCAAAGCGTATTGAAAGTTTCGTTTTATAGTCCTTCCCCCACCCCCCTCCCCCTCCCCCGTCCTACTTTTCCTTCTTTTACTAGTTTCAGTGCAAATGATAATTCAGATCACGGTGCACGAATCGTTTGCACGGACACAAAGAAGGTAAATGGGAGGGATGGGGGATACTCACTAAAAAGGATTATGACTGCGATCTTGGTTTTGACCCACATACAAGAAGCGCTCGATTAGTAAAACCAACCAAATAATTGCATTGATTAGACGGTCTTTCTCCTTATTGATAAAGACATATTCCTGAAATTGTACAAAGCGTTTATCAGACCACATGCGGATTACGGAAATGTTATCTGGTTCCCACTGCTTAAGAGACCATCGGCGTTGGTAGAAAAGGTCCAGAGAAGAGACATTAAGATATTACCAGAATGCAGAGACATGACTTGCGAAGACAGGTTAAGATATTTTGAGTTACCATCTCTAAGAGCCAGAAGAGTAAGAGGGGACCTGATCCAAGCATGTAAAATATTTCACCAAGTGGACGATATTGATTTTTACTCTTTATTCCAAGTGAGTAAGTCTGATATCACAAGAGGCAATGAAGGCAAATTGTTTGTTCAGTTTTCTAACACTAGCCTAGGAGAAATTCGTTTGCTGTCAGAGTAGTTAGCGGATGGAATTCTCTTCAGACTTGACATTAAACTTGCTGACACTCTTAACAGCTTTAAAAACCTCCTTGATGCAGATGTAAGTTTTAAAGAGACAGAATTTGACTTTGATGACTGAGACTTTTCTCATACCAATAAAAATGTAACTGTAACATGCTGCGATAACATGCTGCGATTAACACCCCTTGAGTAATACTGACATATCAATTGACGGAGCACATGAAATCTGCGAGGCTACACAAGCTCCTACCTACCGACCTACCTACCAACCTACCTACTACCCACCTACCTACCATGACTTTATGAATAGATTTGGGTTCAAAGCATTCCAAAGGCAACTCCACTGCAGACCATATTTCCAACTGGGGTTGGGCATAGAACTGGAAGATATAAATTTAGCTATGCAGTCACAGCCATCATCTGTTAGTTTAATCCTGTTGCAATAGACGGTGACAGATCAGGTGTTTGAATCTCTGGCTAAACTAAGACAATATAAGAAAGCAGCCTCACTGGGGAACCCTTCCCCAAGCTTTTTCTTCGTTTCATGCAGGTTTTCCTGTTACCATGCGGTGAATTCGTTTGTAAGAACAAACATGATTATCTTAGGTGAAAAGGGTGGGGACGGGGACTGCAAAATAAGGATTTTGACGAAATTGATATGAATATGGGGTTTTGTTATGTTAACATTATAACCTAAGGAATGTTGTTATAACACATGATAACTGGTGGGCAGTACCCCTAGAAGCCCCTTTGTGTCAAGTTCAGTTGTCAGAGAGTGTATATAATGAGATGGTCACAGAGGGGGCCTTTAAGCTAGGACTTTGTCCACTGATGAACTTGATGGCACATCAGGTGTTACTGATTTGACTAGACCAGTGTTTGAGCAGAGGTGGCGGCCTATTTAAAGGCTTGTTTATGAGTCATGACATACTTACTTTGGCATGCCTAGCAGTAGGGTTGTAGTAATTTTGTCAGACTGGAGAGTATAGTATTGGTGGATTTCACCAGTTGTGTTCTTATCTGCTCTTGAAAGAGTTGTTGGATAGTAGTGCAGCACATCATCAGGCTGTCTATTTACTTCAACCATAACATCAGGCAAACTTGTTGGATAGTGCAGTACATCATCAGGCTGTCTGTTTACTTCAACTGTAACATCAGGCAAGCTATCTTGTAAATAATCTTGGAATGAAAGAATAGGCATAGTACTAGAAGTAGAATAGTAGGCATCCTTCAGTCTCAGAAGACTATGGAGTTGCACTCTAGGTGTCTATTCTGGTACAGCGACGGGTGTGGATGGCCAATCCAGAAGTAGAATAGAAGTAGCATTATTTCTCAAGTTGATATTGTACCATCTTGGTTAAGTACCTGACTATTAAAAGATGCTATGCCTGAACTTTAGAAAGAACTTTAGCCATTTTTGGATATATGGTACTTGTGCAATTTTCTCCACGTAGGCTACTGATTTTTATGCCTTGCACAAACTGCTTACATCTGTTTACCCATCTGCATCAATCCCTTAGATCTGTCCTCTTGTGAATTAATCCAAATTATGGACAGTATATACATAAGCAGAATTTTAGTCAAAAAATGGCTACTTTACCATTGTGCCCAAGGTACATTGTAAGATTAATTCATAAATTAAGCTGCTGATGCTTGGAACGCTAAACATTCTCATGGTATTACTTGTGTTTGCAGAAAAATTTATTTCTGTGCATCGTCTTTTGTTTGAATGCCCAGTGTTGACTTTGCTGTATTGGGAGAAAGGTATTAAGATGAACAACTTTGATAATGTAACTTTGATAATGTCTTGTATATGGTTTATATGTTGCTAAAATTGCCATAGTTATGTTGCAGTCACAGGTTGCAAAATTTGTGTAAAGATCAACAATTTTGTGTACCACAAGGGTATTTCACTTATGCATATATATGTATTTATCAGATGTGGGTTTGAAAGTATTGACATGGATGATAAGATGAGTGGAGGTTGAGTTTTAAAAATTTTTTAAATAAATGTCTGATATTGTTGGTCATGAAAAGACATTAGAAATAAACCACTGAACTAAAGTGCACCGTCTACGTCGGTGAGTTTTGTATGGATGACCAAACTATCAGTTTTACCTCCTTCAGTCATTATTGATTATCTTCTATGACTAGTATTCACTGAATTTATACAGTATCTGAACTTATGGATGACCAAAACTGTCAGTTTACCTTCTTCTATGATTCTTGATTATCATGTATGACTCTGTAGTATTCACTGACTTCATACAGTATTCAAACTTTATGGATGACCCAAACTGTCAGTTTTACTGTCTTCTATGAAGATTATTTTGTATGACTATCTAGTATTCACTGAATTTATACTGTATCTTGACTTTTTACCTATGGATACACATTACAATGCAATATTTGTACATGCTTTGCAAAAAAGATGTATTTCAGTGAATAAGTAAAATAATTACAAAGCCAGAGACTGAAGTGAATGTAACTATATAAGGGGCATAGTTTAAAAGGTCTCACCAGCTGTGAACCTCTTTTTAGATTTAGCTGTGGAACAAAGAAAGAAAGAAAGAAAGAAAAGCTCTGCAAAGATATTTATCAGTAAATTCTTTTTAAGCTTCTGATAATTTTTTTTTTTCCTTTACACGGCGTATTTACTTTGAAATAACAGGTATGTGTATGTGTAATCCATGTTACGCATGTTCTCAATAACTTCAGCAAATATGTATCAGTATGAATATTTGATTATGGCACACTCCACACAGTCAGTGACAATTAAGGTCGTGTATGTGTGTGTGTGCGTATGTATGTTTGCATTTATATATGCATGTATGTGTAGTTTTCTTTTTTTGTAGCTCTTTTCTCCTAAAGTTTTACTGTCCTCTGATGTGTCTTCATTTTCTTGTTTGTTGCAGGAATATCGAAACAGATCCAAATTGCAGAAAATGGCAGATACTATGAAATTTGGTCCTGAATGGTAAGAAGGATTTGTCACATTTTGTGTTGTTTTTTTTCCTTCTAGGTGACAATTTTTTTTTTTTTTTTTTTTTTTGTATGAGTGGGAAAAAAATTGTGAGTGTGTATTTTGTTTTCTACACTTGTATTTCCTTTTTAGAGGATATGCAATGCAGTTGATGTTAATCTTTCTTCTTGATCTTTGACTTTCACAAGTGATGCATGCTAAAGTCTAAAATCTCTGTCTTTGTCTGTCTACATCAGTGCATGGTCACTCCCATTCTCTGACCTCTGTTTTCTTTTCTGATCCTTTGTTAATTGTCACAGCTTCCCAGTGATTTTTCTTTTTCTTGCGTTAAGATAATCAAATGCAGTGTGTTCTGGGTATTTGCATTTTGTCTGACTTGCAGGCTTCGTGCTTTGTCTGATGGATCCCAGTCATCTGGGTCAACGGCAGCACCAAGTACTAAATTCAAAATGGCGGAATATCGCTATGGGCGTGAAGAGATGCTAACACTCTATCAAACATCCTATGAAGCGCCGCCTGTGCTGAAGAAGTTCCCTCTCATTTTTGTAGAGGACACACAGACCCCTATTGCCTTGATGCCCCTGTCTGAGGATGAACAGGTTTGTGAGTGTACATGCGTATGTATGTGTGTGCTTGAATGTGTATCATATGGTGGTAAAGAAGGGGTTAGGGTTAAAACATCGAGCAGACTGGACATGCTTCAACAGGAACGCATGTGAGCATGCACACCCGCCCACGCACACATACACGCGCACACGCACGCACACAGAGTATCTTATTCACATAGACATATGCATACATGCGTAGACACAGACTTGGCACACACAGGCACACACAGATGCACACATATGCACTTGGGACAAGCACAAGCACACAGACGCACTCAGACACAGATGTGCACACGTGCTCACACGTGCACGTACAGCACATCCATACAAGCACACATGCACGCGCGCGCGCACACACACACACACACATGCACAGAGACGGGCACACAGACAGACAAGACGCATGCACAAATGCACATAAACAGGCACATGGGGACGCTTGCACACTGCACGAATGTGTGCTTGCACACACTCATGCACACATACACACATGAGATTCTTGCTTGCTGTGTGTATATGGTGCAACAGAAGGGGCTCGTTTGAAAATACATTGATACTCTAGCTAGACCTGCTTGAGATATACATCATTACATGCCTACAGTTGCATACTGACGAAGAACAAGGACTAGATAATCCTAGTGCTTGTGAAAGAATGAAATCAACATACCTACTTGCTATACAAAAAAGGAGAATTTTTTGTTTCAGCAATAGCTTGGGAATAATTGTAGTCATGCTTATTTTTAGTTTGTATGAGTACAAAGCCAGTATCTTGGAAGTTTTTAGAGAATTGGTTAGAATAGAGTTTCTCTCTCTTGAATTAAAGAAGTTTTATGCCTGCCCTATTATTGAAGTGTGTGTTGCCACAGGGCGATGATGATGTAGCGTACTGTAAGGCAGCTGTTTTAGATTTTTGTTCTACAAAGAGTGATACGTTTGAGTCTACCTGTAGAGGTATTTATCATCTTTTTAAGATTTCGATTCAGGTTGACGGCAGGTTGGCATTGGTTTAGATTTCAAAAGAAAATCTTGCTGCCTTTTCAGGAGTCTGACCCTGATATTAGCAGATACAAGATAATGACTACATACAAAAGATACAGGAAAAGACAAGAAATTTATGATGTTTTTTATCTCTTGCTAATTTTGATATTGGTAGATGAATATGGAAGCCGGAACTGAATATTCAGATGACCTGCAGATGGGGTGTAAAGTTAAAAGAAATCTTTTATTGATTGGTTAGCTGATGGTGTTTGGATTTCAGTATATGTCATGAATCTGGTCATGTGTGTTTTGCATTATTTCAGAAGTGAATTTTATGTGATATTTCAGTCTTTGAAAACAGAAGTATATATGTGCATTGAAAAGGGATCATGCTGAGATAATTAAAGGTTTGGAAAGTTTGGTGAAACTGAGTCCTTTTTACACCTTTAAAAGTCTGGGGTGTGTTAAATTTGATGCCCCAGTAAAGAAAAAGAAATTGCAAAAGTTGCAAGTGAATCTGCTGTTCATCATGGATTGAACTTCAACTACTGAAAGTATTTAGTTATCTGGGGATACCTATTAAATTGGACCCCTGCCAAGAGTACCGTCATGATGAGTGAATTCAGCTTTTATTGTCGAAGCAGATCTGTAGCCCCCCATACTCTGAACTATAGGTTAGATTTACTGTTTGTTTTTAGAGTGACTTGCAAGGCAAGTTACTGTTTGTTTTTAGAGTGACGTACCAGTAGTGTTTTGAATATATTGAGTTTGGAAGTGTAGTCTAGTCAGGCCTTAAAAGTTTGTGAAAAGTTTTTGATTTTGTGATACTTTTGGAGTATAACCCATGTTGAAAGAAGTCCTGGTGGGTGGGGTGATTTTGGAGTATGCGCATGTTAATGGTGAATAAAATCCTGCCAGCACCTGGGATGAGCCCTACAGTCTGATCTGTTTAGTGTTGCTTTATGGTTGTCAGAGACTGATAGCGCAAGGCGTGAACAGTCAGGTGGTGATGCGGCCAGGCAGGGGTGCACAGGCAGGGACTAGGGGTGGCAGAGCTGGGCTCATGGTTGATCGGGGCAGAGCTAGAGGTAGGTTGATTTGTTTGTTGGAAGTTGATTTTGTTTTGGTTTTCTTACGAAAGGACTCTTGTTTGAAAGTGGACCAGAATAAGCAAGAAAAAGGGTGAATATGGAAATAAGTATCTGAAACTTTTTTTAAAGTCAAAAGTGGGCTTGAATAAACAAGAAACGGGGTGAATATTGAAATTAGTGTTGGGAACATTTTGAAAGGGATATATATATATATATGTGCATGCACACACGCACGCACGCACGCACGCATGCACAGAGGAAGGATGGGGGTGGGGGATAAGAGAGAGTGACTAATTCTGTTTCTGAGGGGGAGATTTTTTGTGCTAAGAGGTTTATTTTCATACACATTTTTTTCACATCTAAGCCTGACAGGGCCCCTGCTTATACATAGACAGAAAGCTTGTAGTCTCAACTTTTAAACTGGACAAGCTATTTGAACAGAAAAAGCAATCAGAACGCATGAGATGGCCAAAATATGTGAACTTTGCGTGAACATTGAGCTATGAATGAGCCCACCAGGAGACGGCCTTGGTGACATTAATATTTTGTAGTTATAAGACTGTTCCTGATGACAGCTAAAATCTGTTTAAAGATCGACTTCCACTATCAACATGAATGCTGATCAAGAATATCGAACAAAGACGGCATGCTGTTTTCATACTTAATTGTGCCAGTGGAGCAATTTATTTGGGTGTGGAGCCGACAGGAACACAGCGAAAGAATTCATTGAAGAATATGTTACTATTAATCACACAGAGGATAGCTGGTTGGACCGTGACAACTGTGATTCCGACGAAGAAGGTTCATTTCTAGATTCAAAACTCAAATCGGTTGAAGCTGAAGAAAGCGATAAGGATGCCAAGACCGTGAGTGCCTGTGGTTTTGATAATGAACAATAAAGAGTTGTTCAAATGAAAGAAGTAAGTGGTGAAGCTGAGAGTGCTATTATTCAATGGAAGGAGCCGCTGACTGTGTTGAAGACGTGGCTTTCAATGGACTCCCTGCCCCCGCCATGGTTTTCAATGGACTGCCTGCCATGGTTTTCAATGGACTCCCAGACCCCCAGCCCCTACCATGGTTTTCAGTGGACTCCCAGACCCCCAGCCCTGCCATGGTTTTCAATGGACTCCCTGCCCCTGCCATGGTTGTCAGTGAACTACCTGCCCCTGCCATGGTTTTCAATGGAGTCCCAGCCCCCCTGCCCCTGCCATGGGTTTTCAGTGGACTCCCAGACCCCCAGTCCCTGCCACGGTTTTCAATGGATTCCCTGCCCCCCGCCCCTGCCATGGTTTTCAGTGGACTCCCTGCCCCTGCCATGGTTTTCAATGGACTCCCAGACCCCCAGCCCCTGCCAATGTGCCATAGTTTTCGATGGACTCCCAGCCCCTGTCATGGTTTTCAATGGACTCCTGCCCCTGCCATGGTTTTCAATGGACTCCCTGCCCCTGCCATGGTTTTCAATGGAGTCCCAGACCCCCAGCCCCTGCCATGGTTTTCAATGGACTCCCTGCCCCCAGTCCCTGCCATGGTTTTCAATGGACTCCCTGCCCCTGCCATAGTTTTCAATGGACTCCCAGACCCCCAGTCCCTGCCATGGTTTTCAATGGACTCCCTGCCCCCAGTCCCTGCCATGGTTTTCAATGGACTCCCTGCCCCTGCCATGGTTTTCAATGGACTCCCTGCCCCTGCCATGGTTTTCAATGGACTCCCTGCCCCTGCCATGGTTTTCAATGGACTCCCTGCCCCTGCCATAGTTTTCAATGGACTCCCAGACCCCCAGCCCCTGCCATGGTTTTCAATGGACTCCCTGCCCCCAGTCCCTGCCATGGTTTTCCAGTGCAAACACATCAAAGTTGTGACAGAGGCAGCTGGTGACCAGCAAAGTGGGTGCACGACACAATTCAACCCAGATGAGATTGTGGATATTCAGCTGTCGGTCCTGGACATGATAAGAGGTAAGCAGCATTAATGAATTAATGTGCTTGAATGCATGGGTATGGGTTGAAGTGGAGATGAGGGGGATGCATGTTTTGTGTGTGTGTGTGTGTGTGTGTGTGTGTGTGTGTGTGTGTGTGTGTGTGTGACTGAGAGAGTGTGTGTATGTGTGCGTGACTGTGTGATATATATGTGTGCAAATAAATGTGTGTGTGTGTGTGTGTGTGTGTGTGTGTGTGTGTTGGGGGGTTGGGGTGGGGTGGGGTTAGAACTGAACCATTGAGCACTGTGTTTTAAGGTGAATGCCACAGACATGATACCACAGATTATTAACGGAATCAAAGTAACATCAGCAAACAATATTGTATGCTGCAGTTTTGATTTATGACATACACATTACTTTTTTAATATATACTAGTCACATAAAGTTAAGCACAGGCCTTTGCACACAGGGGGTTGATTCATCCCTTCCAAAAACATTGTTTTTTTTGTTATGCGGCAACCAATGATGGAATCTCACACAGCAGTGTGTAATCCAGCCTGTGTCAACTGGTAGTGCGCACGGGCTCTTGGTGACCTCGTTCGTTACCGCGCGGGATAAAAAGTGCAAAGTTGCGTTAACTGTGCCTGTTTTGCATCAAGCTTGCTGGCGACACAAGATGTGTAAAATGAAAAATTCTTTTTTCCCGTGCAAGAGCAGTCTCTCAAGTGAGTTTTTTATGCCCCTTCTTTTGGCTGTTTAAGCGCGGGGTTGGTTACTGTCAGCCCTTTTCTCACCATGCCACCACGAAGAAAACTTAGCACCTTTGACAAAACCAGGGCGATTGCGTGGATACAAGATGGCATTGCAAAGGCTGAAGTGGCGCGACGACTTGGTGTGCATCATTCAGTTATTGTTTAGACTGAATCAGCGTTTTAGGGCGACCAACAGCATTGAAGAGAGGCCACGGTCAGGTCGGCCTAGGCAGACTACTCCCAGAGAAGATCGTTTCATCGAGAGGCAGGCCCTATTGCAGCGGGATACCACTTCCACCAGCATCCAAAGGCAGCTTCGTATGGCAAATAACACCATCCTCAGCCGTCAAGCCATACGAAACCGTCTTCACCACTTCGGCCTCAGATCACATCGCCCAGCTGTTCGACCACGACTGCTAGCAGCCCATAGGTTGGCTCGCCGAGCTTTCTGCCATCGTCATGTGAGATGGAACCAACAACAGTGGTCCCAGGTCCTCTTTTCAGATGAGTCGCGGTTTAGTCTTGAACACAATGACGGCCGAACTAGAGTTTGGAGGCGTGTTTGGTGAACGTTACATTGATGCAGCTGTTCGCCAGACCAGGGCCTTTGGGGGAGGATCTGTTATGGTATGGGGTGCCTTCAGCCTCCACCACAAGACACCACTCTACCATATTGATGGAAACCTCACAGGCATCCGCTATCGGGATGAAATCCTGGCGCCTTTCGTTGTTCCGACCATGCAACGGATAGGACCCATGGCAGTCTTCCAAGACGACAATGCTCGGCCACATAGGGCCCGGGTGGCCGAAAACTTCATTGTGCAGGCCGGCATCAACAGGATGATCTCCCGGCCGGCGTATAGTCCGACCTCAATCCCATCGAGCATATGTGGGATGAGTTGGGGAGACGTGTGAAGGAGAACCATCCACCTCCCAGAGACCGCCAGGATCTCTTCCAAATGCTGCAACTGGAATGGCAGAGAATCCCTCAGAGGGTCATCAGAACACTGGTCAACTCGATGAGGAGTCGCTGCGTGGAATGTCTCGCCAATGGCGGTGGCCACACCCACTATTGAAATGATTTTGTGAACTGAACAGATTTTGCGAACTTTGATTTCGACCCATCCTCTGTTTAATTGTCTGTAAATCAACAACCGTTCATTCGATCCCAATGAAATTCAATGTACGTTGGAACAAGATAATGAATTAAATCTGTTCCCAATTTCAAAATCGTGGCTTTTATATTTTGGAAATTATGCGGGTACATGTAAACTGTGCTTAACTTTATGTGACTAGTATATATTATTGAATGTGCAGATACAAAGGAAACGATAATTCTTGGTATCATTGTATCAGTCATCTGAAATGGCCAGTCAACGGAATGTATCAAGGGCAAAGAGCAGACGAACTGCCAGAAATCCCATTCTTCATACACTTTTATGCCCGGATCTGTCTGCAGCAATACTTTATGCCAACTTGTTGGGTAAATAAAAACAGTGGTAAGTAAAAACAGAACAGATGCCTCCAGTACCATTCATTGATTAACATACAACTATTGCCCCCAAGGTGAATCAAACACTTCAACACACACACACACACACACACACACACACACACACACACACACACACACACACACACACGTACACACACACATACATACACACACACACACTCGCACTCTCTCTCTCTCTCTCTCTCTGATTGACTGACATTTAACGTATTCTACTGACAAATCAGACCTTCAGTGTCTGTGTGGGTATGACGTTTAGGTAAACAATAAAGAGAAATGAGCAAATGAAGTAACAGGAGAGATAAATGAGTGAACAAAAAAAGTTTACTAATATGTAATGAATAAGTAAATCTAAGAAGTAAATGATAGAAATTAACCCCTTCACTGCCACAGTATAATAGCACATTTGAAAAACTGTGACAAGGTAAAAGTTTGCTTTTTTGGGTAGGTTCAGTAAAATGGTTACTAATCACTTATTTCTCAACAAATCTTTGGGATTTTTGGCATGTTTTGTTATGCATTGATCCATAATGTCCTGTCAAATTGACTTGATTATGTTGATAATTAGTGCAGCAGAAATTGACATAATTATAAAAAATTTACAGTTTTCGAGTATATACAAACACATTGTGCCAAATGAAATGAGTCAAAACACTGAAAAAGTGGTCTTACTATTTATTCAGCATCAGCACTAACACATGACAGTCATGTAAATCCCATGATAATCTGCTTATGATTGGGGGTACTATTTTTTAGGTAACAAGGGGCATAATCATGCTTTTTATGGTATGTTCACTAACATGTACATTACTCATCCATTTATTGAGTTATTTGTTAGATGTTTTGTGAATTACTTCTTTTTACCTTTGCCTACAATTTGACGTCATTCTAATTTGATTTTTTGGTAATAATGATGGTTCACACTAGTAACATGTGATAAAAAACAGGGTTTTTTTTGTTTTCAGTTTGATAGTTTTAGAAGAATTCTGCACGTAAAAGCCCCCTAAACTCAGCAGCAATAGCTTTTGGTGTTTGCTCAACAACATTACATGCACCTGGGATTCATATTGTTGTCAGTAAATGTCCCTCTGTGTAACAATCTGTATGTGTTAGCATTGTTACTTGGGGTACCCCAATTCTACTAGAAAGGGGCATAATTTTACTGTTGTTTGGGGTAGGTTCAGTACCTCAATTACTACTTATTCATTTGTTGGTATATGACTTAAAATTTATGGCTTTTCTTTCCCTATACCCCAAGCTATGATGCCATATAACAATAATCTAATTTTGTTGGCCATTAGGGGATGGACAGGGATATAATGAACGGTGGTTTTACAAAAACAACAGTTTTCAGGTATACAAAAACAAATTACATCATATAAATCAGTGTGAAACAAAGAAAAAGTGGTGTGACTAATTATTCAACATCAGCACTGACACATGACAGTCATATGAATCCCAAGGAATGTTGTTCTTGATGATAATCTGCTCATAATTGGGGGTACTATCATTTAGGTAAAAAGGGGCATAATCATTCATTTGGCATCATATACTTTACCATGTCAGACATATAGCATTCAACGGCAGTTAGTTAGCTCTGAAAGGCCGAATATTTTGTGGCTAATGCAGTAATAAGACCATCACATGACGCCCACCCTACTTCCACCAGGGAAGAAGCCGGTGTCATCTTCCTGTTCCTCATTCTACTTCGGCCTCCTGCCAAACAAGGACAGGTTTTTATTGTGCTGTCTCGCCTTTACTTCTGCTTTTGTAAAGATTGCTTGTGTGCTTGCCTTCTTTACTTGTTCTGTTGTCAGTCAGTCAGACAGTTTTGTCCATCGCTCCGCCCGAAGCATAGGCCGCCAGAGTCCTCGGTCCTGGGCTGCCCTCTCTAGTTGTTTCCAGGTGTGCCTTATCTTTTTGCTGTCAGCCTCCAGGTCCCATCACCAGGTGCTTCTTGGCCGTCCTATTTTTTGTTTGCCCTGGGGGTTCCATGATAACGCCTGTCTGGTGATGTTACTGGCTGGCTTCCAGAGTGTGCCCAATCCATCCCCATCTTCTCTGCGCCGTATCTCATCTTCGGTTGGCAGTTGGTTGGTACACTGCCACAGGTCTGAGTTACTGATGGTGTTGGGCCAGTGGATCTGGAGGATTCTTCTCAGGCAGCTGTTGATGAAAGTCTGCACTTTCCTGGTAGTCGTCTTTGTTGTCTTCCATGTCTCAGCTCCATACAGTAGCACTGAATTGACATTGGAGTTGAACAGCCTGATCTCTTGTGTGAGTCGATACCACATTGGAGCTCCATATGTTCTTCAGCTGCAGGTATGCTACACTCGCCTTGCCGATTCTTGCTCTGACGTCTGCGTCTGTGCCACCCTGCTTGTCAGTGATGCTGCCCAGAGATATGTAAAGGCCTCCACTTCTTCCAGCTCGCTTCCATGCAGTGTTACTGGGTCCTCACTTTTTGTGTTGATCTTGAGGATCTTGGTCTTGCCCTCATGGATCTTCAGACCAACTTGTGAGGAGGTGGCTTCCAGCTCTGTTGTCTGTCCTGCATCTGTTGTGGCTTACGCTAAACCATGGGTACTATTGCCACGTGAAGCTTACGGTTCGCGTTTTATTATTTTTATTATTTTTATTCATGCTCTACGGCGTGACAGCTAGCGACTTTTCAGGGCCATTTGTTCTCCATTCAGCCATACTCGCTGGTGTAGGAACGCGTCCACTCTTTGTAGGAACGCGTCCCTCCTCATCCTTAATTCTCTTCCACCTGTTTGCCCTTCACTCTCACGCTCCATTTCTGTAAACTCACTTCATCGACAGAACTCTCGCCGGTCACTTGAGCTGCCATCTTTATTCACGCCACGCCGGTCAACCTCTGTGTGGTCGTCCACGTTCGTCGTACCTGGTTTAGTGGTATGGTGACTTCCCCTCCACTTTTATTAGCACCTTATTATCATTGGTACTAGTACAGGTTGGTTGAGTTTCTTTACGATCTCTTTGATCTCTTACTACCTTATTGTCATTATTTCTAGTACAGGTTGATTGAGTTTGCCTTACGATCTCTCGATCCACATTAAAGAGAAGAAATGAGCATTCCTTATCCTGAATTCTGCTCTACCTAGTCGCCTTTCGGCCTTGCTACTCGTATATCTGCTGCGCGTTAGTTTATCTTATTCTAGCGCTCCATTCCTTGTTACTTTCGGCTATCGAACCCTCACCGGTCAATCGATCCGCCATCTTTGATTGTCCATGCTGGTCAGCGTTTCCGTCATATTACCTCACCGCATGGTGTCCACCTTCGGTCGCACCTGGTTTGGCGGTACAGAGGTTCGCCCGGGCACATTTATAGTACCTTATTTTTTATCATTATTACAAGGTAGATCGGGTGTCTTTATGATCTCTTGATCTACCAACTTGTGCACATTTATTAGTAGCTTATTTACCATTATTACAAGGTAGATTGAATGTCTTTACGATCTCTTGATCTACCAACTTGTCTCCACTTTGTGGTCATGTGCTCTGTGTTTGCTCTCCACCATAGTCCAAGATGGTGTAGGGCACCGACGGGTTGAGCCACATGGCTTTCCAAAAGTCGCTCTTTGCCCCGGAGGACCCGCGTGCCGATTCCCCAGAGCAAACCGTTATTTTGTACGGTAGAACGTACGGCCAGTGTAGAGGATGGTTCCGCGCATGGGACGCACGACCATCATTTTGATACCTCCCTCTACCCGACCAGCGGACACACAATCACTGCGTCCAAAGGGCGAAAGGCAGGCTGCTACCATTTCTAAATTTACTTCAACATTCCCGGCAGTCCTATGCAGGCTACCCCAAAAAGGGAAAGCCGACTTTAGAATTCGTACCTGAATTCGCCTTCTCCCCCAAGGTCCTCAGTAGTATAGTGGGTAGCTTCCCCCCTGTCATGCGGGAGCCCGAGGTTCATTTCCCCGTTGGGGAGAGCAGGATTTCCCACCTTACCCGTCGGGGAGAGCAGGATTTCCCACCTACCGATCGATCGGGGAGAGCAGGATTTCCCACCTTACCCGTCAGGGAGAGCAGGATTCCCCCACCTTACCCGATGGGGAGAGCGGGATTTCCCACCTTACCTGTTGGGGAGAGCAGGATTTTCCCACCTTACCGGCTGGCTTGCTTTTTTCCCTTCCAACACATGGTGAGACACACAACTCTCTCTATCATGCTGTGTCATGCGACCTTTGGTCCTTGGGGAATTTTGCCGAGGCGCGGACCAGCACAGGTGACTGGATGCATACGGAATCACCACCCATCACTCGTCTCTGTTAGACTGGTGCCATTAGCTCTCCCCCCCACTAATGGCACGCAGGCTCATGATGCTCTCCCCACCATGCACAAGTGCAGCCACCACTAGTGCATGAGGAACGTTTTTTTACTCCGGTGGCGGACTTATGCCCAGTCCCTGGGACCCCCCAAACTGGCCATAACTCCGAGTCGTCAGCCGCAGACACCGCCACGCCCGGACCTGTGTCACGGACCCCCTGCAATTGACGCACCCTGGTCGATTGTCGACATTTCCCCTAGGGGTACAGGACATTGGGGAGTGGATTTAGTCTGCTTCCCACTGGGCAACGTCCATGGTCCCATTCCTCCAGGGGGAGGATCGACCAGCGGGACCATGGGTAACCTGCCCGATCCAAACCAGGTGGTGACCACGTTAACGCAGCCACTACAATTCGTACACAGGCGGATAGGGGGCTTGGTTGCCATGCCCTCCACCGCTCCCCCCCAACATACAGGGGGCTCCTATGGATCCCACCAGGGAGGTGTATGGCAGTGCACTCTCTGGGGGGGGGGGGGGGGGGGGGTGTACGATAGGCCACGCTCTCTCGCACCCCCCCCTGCCCCCGGTGTCTCAGGTTACCCTGTCCACCACGGAAGTTCTCTGCCCCCGGGCCCGCCACAGCCGATTTTCCTCCGTGGGGACCTGTGGCTCTGTGCCCCACAGAGGGACCAGTGGCTTACAGCAGACCAACTATACCAGCTCCATTGTCGCATGTGGCACCCAGCCTCGCGCCGGTTCGACCTCAGTCTCCCTCCCTCTCAGGCACTGTCCGATCGGCAGGACGGACCTCCCTCCCATAGTCCGGCCGCCGATCATGGAGCCACGAGGGACCCACCCTTGCATCCTCCCACTACCAAGCTAGGGTGGGACCCTCGCGCACCCTGCCATTGCCTCCTCGAGAAGGTTCGTCGCAACCTCTTCAGGAACCTGATGCTCCCGACTCGGAGGATGAGGTAGAGGACTCATTCTCCTCATCACGTGACTTGTCCACTATTGAGCACTGCGCCTGGACCTTGTCGGGAGGGAGGCCTCACCCCCCGGACAAGTTCCTTCGGTGCCCAAATATGCCTTGGTTCTCCTTCCAGCGCTCGCCCAGACTTGTCGCCCCTCAGACTCTTACGTCCATTTGGGAGTGTCCGGCAACCCTAGCCAGGGGTGCGCAAGTCGTCCCTTCTCCAGGGAATAAATCCCTCTCGGCCCTGGATGCGGCCCTGGTAGGCATGTTCCTCAGGGACCCCCGGAAGGCCCATATCTCCCACATCTCCTCCCTGTTCTCGTAGGTCACTCCAGTGACCAGGGAAATTTGCATTTCCTCGGCTGGCTGCCGGTTCATCCCCCATCTGGCCTACCACTTCGACCACGATCTCTGCCAAGAACCTGGTGGAGTGGGACCGCAGATCCAGATCGGGGATCCAACATAACACTGCTGGACATGTCCTTTCGACACTCTACAGTGGGTGGAGGAGATCTGGCCAGAGGAAGACAACTCCGTCTCTGTGTCCTCAGACGTTCAGTATTCTGAGACACACCTAGAGACCATATCTCGCTTGTTCAGCGACCCCTTGATTTGACTCCTAGTCAGCAGGATCTTGCACCACCTTTCGGCTGCAGCGGACAGCACAGCCAGGAGCCACTACAATTGCTTGAGGCCATACTGTCACGGGCTATCTCACCCCAGCGCTTTAGGCGGCCTTGCGGTGCATTCCAGGTCAGGAGCAGTCGCTCTTCAGTGATATTCGGCTTCCTTCATCGCCCATTTAGTTGAAGAGCATAAGCAGGCAGCCTCATATATGGCCAGGCCCCCCCCCCCCCCCCCTCGGCAGCCTAGCCCTCCCAGACCCTCCTTTGCTCCTCCACTCCCCTACCGGACCCCAACCCTATCCCAAGCACGCCCCATCCCACACCGCTCGGCCCGCCAAGTGATCTAAAAACCCCTTTGCGACCGAAGACGAAACTTCCTCAGCAGAATTTTCGTTTCGGCCAGCAGGGATGGTCCCGGAGGAGACTGGAGGACTCGCCTACATGGGGAGCTGGAGTAGGGAGAACTCAGACCGCTACCCCTCTATCCTCCCACTCTCCTCCCCTTCATCCCGGCCTCTCGGCCCCTCTGGCGGGCAGCTTATCCCGGCATGCCCACCAGTGAGACATATGGGACTCAGCCCATGGATAGTAGCGGTCCTGCAGGAGGGGCTCCGCTTGCCTTGGGCCCATGAATGCCCTCCTCAGATTGTTCTTTCCCCCCCCCCCCTCTCCCAGCGACCCCTCCCCGGGCCAGGCGGAGGCTCTTTGCCAGGAAGGCTCAGAACTCCTCGAAAAGGGGGCCATCACAAAGATCCCCCATCCCAACCGGGGTTCTACTCCAACCTCATACACCCATCCTACAGATGATACCTACGGTTTGTCTGGTAATATCGGGGGTTCCAGTTCAGGCCGCTCCCCTTTGGCCCTTTGGCCTCTCCCCGGCACCCTTCCTGTTTACAAAAGTGGTCAAGGAGGTGGCCTCCCTGGCCAGACAGGTGGACTTTCGCCTCCTGGTGTACCTGGATGACTGGATCGTCCTGGGTCCCTCCCGGGCCTGGTGTCAATCCCAAACCAACCATCCTGTATGCCTGGTTGCAAACTAGGGTTGTCACCAATCCCAACAAGTGTGAACTTGACTGCAGTCAGCTGTCCTCCTTTCTGGGCATGAGTTTTGACACACTCCCCATATGGTCTTCCCGACCCAGAGAGATCCACCCGCATTGGGGACCTCATCTCCCACCTATCCACCCACACCCCGGCCAGAACCTTACTTCCCTTCTGGGGATGATGGAGTCCCTCTCGTCCCTCATCCCCTAGGCTGGTCCCCAAGTGCCAACT
>JADBJO010000285.1:77500-85000 GCA_016801955.1 Conus betulinus
AGAAACAATCCCAGACAAACAAAACAGAAACACTTGGACAGATAAGTAAGCTGAGGTCATACAAACTATTTACTGTTTTATCAAAGTGTTTCTGCAAATGGATTCAAAAGTTAAGTGCAGCAGTCTTGTGTATGTGGATTTTGTTCTTGATTCTTGATCTTGATCGATGAGATGCTTGAGGCCTGGGTAGGCCAGTTTGTCTTTCCAGGAAGTAATCCAGAATACTTAATTTGGCATGCATGGCTAGTGGTAGCAATCTGGATCATAAACTGTAGGCAGGTTTGTCCAGTGGGCGTCCAACCTCCATTTAAAAACTGAAATGGTAGGTACAGTGACAACACTGTCCGGCAAGCTGTTCCAGGTGTTGATGACTCGCTCTGAGAAATAGGAACTGCGTCCGTTGAGCTGCAATACACTTTATTTAACTGAAGGCTGTTTCCTCTTCTCTCTCTGCTTACTGCGAGTGTGAAACTGTGGCTGATCCGTCTTGTAGACACCATGAACGTATTTATATGTGTCGATCATGTCTCCACGCTTTCTTCGGTGCTCAAGACTGGGAAGCTTCAGAGTGGCTTGTCGTTCTGGATACGGCTTCTCTTTCAATGAACCTATTAGCTTTGTTGCACACGGCGTTGCACATCCTCAGCATCTTTGCAGAGGGTCTCTGAGTGTGGATTCCATACAGTGTGCCCATATTCCACCAGTGGTCGGACCAATGACTTGAAGAGCTGGATAAACAGGTCCTCAGTAAGATAGTCAAATGAGCGCCATATGATGCCAACAACCTTGTTCGCCTTTGCTGTGATGCTCACGACATGCGCCTTGAAGTCAAGCTTGTTATCGATCAGGACATCTAGGTCCTTCTCCACATCACTTTCAGCAAGGGCCAGGTTGTAGTCTTCTCCTTGGTTGGTCTTCCCTCTCATGTAGTAGACTGCCTCTGACTTCCTGTTCCCCAACTTCAATACGCTGCACTTCTCAGGATGAAATCTGAGTAACCAGTCTCCCGACCACTGCTGGAGTCTGTCAAGGTCATCCTGAAGTATGTGCGTTGCTGCTTCCTGATCACTTCTCATGAAAATCTTTGTGTCATCGGCAAACAACCGTACACTGCTCTCCACTTGGCTGGGGAGGTCGTTGATGTACATCACGAACACCAGCGGACCCAACACGCTCCCCTGTGGGATTCCGCTTGTCACATCAGCTTGCTGCGATGATGCTTCATCCATGATCGCCCTCTGTTTTTTCTCTCGCCCAAGAAAGCCTCAGTCCACTGCAAGACGTTCCTTGACACTCCATGGGCTTTAACCTTGCTGACCAGTCGGCGTTGAGATACGCTGTCAAATGCTTTCTGATAATCCATGCAGATCACGTCGATGGAACCTCCACTGTCAAGCACTTCTGTCCACGTATCCAGAACATCCAACAGCTGGGTAGCACATGAACGCCCCTGGACGAAGCCATGTTGTTCTCTGCATATCAGGTCGTTGACTTGGAGATGCTCAATCACCTGCTCCCTCACAAGTTTCCATGACTTTACAGAGAATGCAAGTGAGACTCACTGGCCTGTAATTGTTTGCTAAAAGCTTGCTCCCTTTCTTGAAAACTGGTGTCACTATCGCTGTTTTCCAATCCTGCGGTAGCTTCGATTCCTCAAGAGACTTCCTAAACAGTAGCGTCACCGGGAGTGCTAGCGTATCAGCAGCCTTGGACAACAGCAATGGGTTAATACCATCTGGTCCTGGGGCCTTGCCAGTCTTGAGGTTCTTCAGCAGCTTTTTCACTTTTTCAACAGTAATGTCAAAGTCAGCGAGCTCACTTTCATAGTCATACTGGGGGGGATCAGGCAGTTCACCATCTCCTTCTGTTGTAAACACACTTTGGAAGAATTGGTTCAACAACTCCGCTTTTTCTTTGTTTGATGATGTTTTTGATCCATCTTCTTTCTTCAGATCTGCCACTCCACTTCTTGTTTTTGTCTTGTTCTTCACAAAGGACCAAAATGTCTTTGGGTTTTTCTTTGCTTGTTGTGCCACTTGTTCTTCCAGTTTTTTCTTGGCTTTCCTGCATGCTTTCCTGGCCTGATTTCTGGCCCTCACATACTCCTCATAAGCTTTGCCATCATGCGTCTCTTTCCAACGTCTGAATAACTTGTGCTTCTTTTTGACAGAAGCAAGTGTGCACTTGTCCATCCATGCCTTGTTTTTCCTTCCTCTTTTGACGTGGGTACAATTTTTGTATCACCTTTTCAATTTTCTCCTTGAAGATGTCCCACATAGCATCCACTGTACAGCCTTGAAGTACCTGCTCCCAATCCACTGATCCCAGTTCATGTCTGATGCCATCAAAATCCGCTTTTCGGAAGTTTGGGCGGTGAACCACTGTAGGTTTTCCTCCATGGCAAGACAGACAGATCACTATTGTGGCATGGTCGCTTTTTCCCAATCCTGCTGTTGTAGTAATGTCCAGTACCATGTCGTCCCTGTTTGTGAATACCAGATCTATTAGTGTAGACTTGTGTCCATGCCTGTTACGCGTTGGTTCCATCTGGTTTTGAATAAGGAATGCATCCTTAGTACACCTATAGAACAGCTGTGCTGGGCGATTCTCACCTACCTTACACTTGTCATTTTTTCCAGTCTGTTTCTGGAAATTAAAGTCCCCCATCACAAGCAGGTGTGATGTTTTTCTCTCTGCTGCAGATAACATCAGTTTATTTAACTGCTGCAAGTTCTCCTCACTGCTGTTTGGGCTTTTGTAGACCAAGCCTACCAAGAAATCTCCCCTCATCCAACTGATATTCTACAAAGATAGCTTCTTTAAAGTCACTCGCTGTAGTAATGTCACTCTGACTTGGTCCCAGACTAGATGCTATGTAGAGGCAGATGCCCCTAAGTCCTCCTTTTTTCTCATTCAAGTTGTGAAAAGTTCATAGCCTTCCATAGCCACTTCACTTTCGTTTACTTCAAAGCGCCTATTCTTAGGCACCACTTCTGTTATTATTCCTATAACATCTAGTTTGTGCAGATCAATTGAAGCTTGAAATTCTGCTCTTCTATTGAGAAAACTGTCTGCTTTAGTATATATGCAGGTAGTGTGTTTCTGCACACTATTATCCACAATGGTTAGCTGACTGGAACTTATAGAAGGTATAAAACTATGTACAGTGGCTGTACCCTTTTTGTTCATTTTTTTCCTCCCCTCTCCCTTTGGTTGGGGTACTTTCCAATGTTGACGATGCGCCCTTTCCGCCGAATCCAATGCGCGATCTTGTCCCCCTGGTTTTTTGATTCCTCTTTCCTCCTTTTAAGCTCCTTGTACAACTGCCCTTCCTGTTACCTTTCTGATGGGGTAATATCTCTCCTGACTGAGATTTTAGAGCACAAATTACCTTCCGCCTTCTTCCTCTTTCTCATCCTGACTTCTTTCAGTCCCTTCCTGATTCAGTTCTTTTCTCGCTCTGGCAAAGGGTCTAAGCACCTCATCCCGTACAGCCATGTTTTCAAATTTCACCATCACTGGTCTAACCTTCCTCTCGCCCTCCATTCTGACCAGTCTGCTGTTTCTTCAGGCGTCTGATATCCACTGGTTTGTGTGCCACTTTTACCTCCTGCAGTAGCCTACTGACCATGTTTTCATCCTCTTTCTTCCTTGTATTCCCCTCTTCAGATGAGCTTTCAGGAATACCAAAAATCATAATGTTTTTCTGTCTCCTTGCTTTGTCTTCAGCCTCAGCAAGCTGTTCTTTTGTCCTCTATTCAACCAGACGTTTAACATTCTGCAACTCAAGGGAGCTCGCTTCCAAATTCTCTTGTGTCTTTCTATCAACAAATTCTTTCATACTTTCTATCTCCCTAGTGTTTTCTACATGCGTCTCACTCTGAATATTCCATACAGCAGCAACCATTCTGTGGGGAAACTCCCCTGATTCTATTTTCAGTACTCTTCCTTTAACGGTTGATATTTCTTTGTCCAGGTTGTCAATATCCTGCTGGATTTTTGTCATGCCTCTAAGAAATTTGGTTGCCAGAATGTTGCGTGAGCTGTTACAATACCAATGTATGGATGGTTGCTTGGTATTGCTGTCATTACAGATGATCTGATACACATTGTCTCCTATCCCCTGACAGTTTGCATGAAACCAACGTTCGCACAGCTAGCACATAGGTGCTTTGTCATCCTCTTTGCAAGCTCCTTCGCAATGACCACACAAAACTTTCTTTTTTTTGACCTTTGGAAGATGCAGCTGAAACAGGTATTTGCTAAGTAGATGATGCTGATCCTTTTCTATTAACTGACATTTCTGGTTGATGAAGCAAATGATTTCAAACAATTTCACTCACCTTTGAATCTTAAGTCTGTACATTGAAGAAAGGCACGTATAGGAGACGAATTTTTCTGAAGCACCAGTTCAGTAAAAAAAAAAAAAAAAAAAAAGTAGTCTATTAATCTACCTTGTCATGAGATAATTGCCAGCTCACTAGAACAAGTACTAGGTGGGTTGACTAGTCCAATTACGAAGCTGTGACGCCGATTTTTAGAAGTTCCAATACTGTGAGCGGCGGACGAACTCACAAGAAGTCAATGTCCGCCATCTTGAATGTTCAACTTCCTTTTTCTTGGAACTTCGGATTTGGTTGCACTAGCACTTTAACCCAAACAACAGTTGTTATGCTACTCAAATTTGTTTCCTGGGACTACCTAAAATATGAATTTGCACAAAAAACATCAGCTCTATATTTGACTGCTGTGAAAGTTGGAAAAAACAAAGGAAAATGTCCAGAGTCTTCAAGCTACCACCTTCCACCGCCACGCATGCGCAAACACTTTTCGCCTCCACTCCACTGGTTGTCAGTACATGTAGCATACTGGATGCTGCCTGTGTTAAAACCAGGAATTAATAGGAAATTTTGTAGTCCTGTTGTGCTCTGTTTTCACAGTGACATACTTTAGTTTTCCAGAGTACCAGTAAAGCTACCTAGCTCTGCTGAAATGCTGATTATTACAGCTGTTAATGGACACATTAAAAATCAGTATCAGCTACTGAACATATATGAATTTATTTGCTGTGGTGAAGGTTCAGGTGATGATCTTCATACGTGTCTTGTGTAGGTGGGTGTCCAGCAGAGGGAAAAAGCTGAATAGTCACTAAGCATAAGCAGAATGACTCTTTGACTGTAAAGGCACATGTGGTTGGTTGCCCTGTGTTGGATTTCCATTGATGTACTGCTGGTGATAGGAATTGAACAGAAATATTGTGTATTGGAAAGAATGAGGAGAGAATAAGCTGCTTTAGTTAAGTGCTGAAAGAATATGGAAAATCGTGGACCAACAATAATAATAGGAAGAAAAAAAGAAAAGAATGTGGTGGAAAAATTAAGTGCTCAGAAACATTCAATGTCTGTTAAATTTGATTTCAGGTCATCGATTTGTGGGAGTGTCAACATTCCGGAAGCTATAGCTACAGTTCTGTCCTTACATCATGGTAGAGAGGCCTTTGACGGATCTGTATTGGGGATGTCAGCAAAAACACAAGGAGAATCTTCCATGGAAGAAAAAGCAAGGTCTGACGGATGAACATCAAGAGACATTTAAGTGCTGACAGCGCTGAGAGAGAGAATTACAAAGAGAAGGTAGACAGCTCCATGGTGACAGTGGCTCAGCAAGGTTTTGCAGGCCTTTGTTCATCCACTCCCAACAACAGGGACTCTACACTGCATTATTTGTTTCATTATGCCCAACAGGTACATCATCTCAGTTGGCCAGATCGGGCAGATCCATGTACTTTCTGTCACCAAGAAAGTGTGGCATATTTAGGGTATGCTGTGAAGGATTTCCCATACAAGTTAATCATTTGAGCAATGAAAGTATGAACATTAGCAAAGACTCATATGGTTTAATCAGTTATTTCCATCACTTTTTTGAGAACTTTGCACTTGGTGAAAAGCATGTTGATCTTCACTGCGATAACTGTTCACAGTTCAGGCCAAAAATAAGAACAACTCTGTGATCTGGTACTGCATGTGGAGAGAAATGCAGGACTCCAGACAACCGTCACCATCAACTTTATGCCTCCAGGACATACAAAGTTCACACCAGATAGGTGTTTTGGACTACTGAAAGGAAGCTTCCAGTGCACCCTCATCCACTGTCTTCAGGATGTGTCAGATGGTACACAACTCCACACCAGAGTCCAAAGTCACATTCCCCAGTTGGTTGGCAGGGAGGACCAGTCAGTGGTTGTACCAACGTCTGGTTGTTGATCCTGCCTGAAGCCACTTGCATTGATATCCAGGGCATCAAGTAAATCGCATACTTTCACTTCAGTGCTGAGCAGCCTGGTTTTTGTTCTTTTCATGGTTCGACTAGCCGAGGAACAGGTCAAGCAACTGGTAAAGCCAGAAAAGTATCAGAGGTTTGCAGCCTTGCAGTCAAGTGGCCTCTTCTCAAAGTGGACAAAGCTTGGCAGAGCAATCTTTTCTTGTGTATTCGGGAGTTTGTGAGTGAGGCTCACAAGGATACTGCGTGCTCTCCACCCAGAGAAGAGATCATCCCATCAGTTAGGTCCTGCATAGAATTCAGTTAATTATAAAAACTTTTTTTTTTTTACCCTGTGTAAGCGGATGAAGTTAGAAAATGACAGTTTGCGTATCCTGACACACACAAAATTTGGGTTACAAGTTAATTGCATCATCTTCAACATGTTTTTCCTGTACTATCCATTCATTTTCTGGCTGATTTCTTGCTGTAATCTAACTGTAGTGTATTAAGAATTTGATCCTGCGTATTCTTTCAACAACCGCCTATCACTGTATCAGCAAATACTTAACTCGGGGGGGGGGGGGGGGGGGGGTCGGGGGGGGGGGGGGGGGGGGGGGGGGGGGGATGAAAGTTTTAAGTTGAGCAAATAACTTGCTTTTGAAGTACCCAGACGTAGCTTTGGAAAATGGCAGTGTGCTGAAATATTTGAAACATTCAGGAAAATTTTTGAGTTTGTTTTTCATAATGCTGTCTGACTGTGAGTACATGTTATTGTCAGTATGCCAGATAGAAGAAAAAGGTCATTAAATAAGATCCCTTGTCTAAACAGTAGCCTAGACATTCTTCTTGCACTGTGCAAGATAAAAAAAAGAAGAAAAAAATTGTTGAAGACTGGAAGCCTGATGTTAAAGAAAAAATGATCCAAAATGACAAAATACTGTCAACTTTTTTCAAAGCCTCTAAAAATGGCAGCCATTCCACCTACCAGTTTTAAAACAGGGTATGTTTGTCTTTTTTTTTTTTTTTTTTTTTTTTTTTAAAGAATAGAGCCATGATACGTACATCATTGTAAGCTGTATTTCGTTTTTTATGTATCTCAAATGATGAAATATTCAAGTGATGCATATTTTGTGGGGATGGGTCCCATTTGTTTCAGTAATCAGTTTCCAGAGATAGCTCAGTCAGCAGATAGGTTCATGCAGTGAGTGATGCACATTGGAATTGCATGTGTGTGTGTGT
>JADBJO010000285.1:90000-122500 GCA_016801955.1 Conus betulinus
TGACTGAACAAGTTAAAAAAGTATTCATTATGATGAACAACATTCATTTTGGCGTCATATACTTTACCATGTCAGACCATAGCATTCAACGGCAGTTAGTTAGCTCTGAAAGGCTGAATTTTTTGTGGCTAATGCAGTAGTAAGACCATCACGCGATGCCCACCCTACTTCCGCCAGGGAAGAAGCTGGTGTCAACTTCCTGTTCCTTATTCTACCTCGGCCTCCTGCCTAACAAGGACAGGTTTTATTGCTCTCTTTCGCCTACACTTCTGTTTTTGTAAAGATTGCTTGTGTGCTTGCCTTCTTTACGGGTTCTGTTGTGGCTTACGCTAAACCATTGGTACTATTGCCGCGTGAGGCTTACGGTTGGCGTTTATTATTTTTATTAATTTTTGTTCACGCTCTGCGGGCGTGACGGCTCGCGACTTCACTTTTCAGTGCCATTTGTTTTCCATTTGGCCCTTACTCTCCGGCACAGGAATGCGTCCACTCCTTGTAGGAACGCGTCCCTCCTCATCCTTTATGCTTTTCCACCTGTTTTCCTTTGGTGCCCAAATATGCGTTGGTTCTCCTTCCAAGCAGGCTCGCCCAGACTTGTCGCCCTTCAGACTCTTACGTCCATTTGGGAGTGTCCGGCAACCCTAGCCAGGGGTGTGCAAGTCGTCTCTTCTCCAGGGAATAAATCCCTCTCGGCCCTGGATGCGGCCCCTGTAGGCACGTTCCTCAGGGACCCCCGAAGGCCCATATCTCCCACGTCTCCTCCCTGTTTCTCCTAGGACACTCCGGTGACCAGGGAAATTTCCATTTTCCCGGCCGGCTGCCGGTTCATCCCCCATCTGGCCTCCCCACTTCCGCCACGATCTCTACCAAGAACCTGGTGGAGTGGGACCGCAGATCCAGATTGGAGATCCAACATAACAATGCTGGACATGTCCCTTTGACATGCTCTACAGTGGGTGGAGGTGATCTGGCCGGAGGAGGACGACTCGGTCTCTTTGTCCTCAGATGTTCAGTATTCTGAGACACATCCTGTTTTGACATGCTCTACAGTGGGTGGAGGTGATCTGGCCGGAGGAGGACGACTTGGTCTCTTTGTCCTCAGATGTTAAGTATTCTGAGACACATCCTGAGACCATATCTCGCTTGTTCAGCGACCCCTTGATGCAACTCCTAGTCAACAGGATCTCACACCACCTTTCGGCTGCGGCGGACAGCGCACCCAGGAGCCACTACAATTGCTTGAGGCCATACTGTCACGGGCTATCTTGGTCCAGCGCTTAAGACGGTCTTTGTGGTGCATTCTGGGTCAGGAGCAGTCACTCTTCGGCGACTATTCGGCTGCCTTCATTGCCCATTCAGTTGAAGAGCGTAAGCAGGCAGCCTCATATGCAGCCAGGCCCCCCCTCGGCTGCCTCGCCCACCCAGACCCTCCTTTGCTCCTCCACTCCACCCTATCCCAAGCAGGCCCCATCCCGCACTGCTCGGCCCGCAAAGCGCTCTAAAACCCCCTTGCGACTGAAGACAAAACTTCCCCAGCAGAATTTTCGTTTCAGCCAGCAGGGACGGCCCTGGAGGTGACTGGAGGACTCGCCTACGGGGGGAGCTGGAGTAGGGAGAACTCGGACCGCTACACCTCCACCCCGGCCCCTCGGCCCATCTGACAGGCAGCTTATCCCGGCATGCCCACCAGTGAGACATATTGGGCCTCAGCCCATCAATAGTAGCGGTCCTACAGGAGGGTCTCCGCTTGTCTTCAGCCCACGAGCTCCCTCTTCTGATAGTTCAAACCCCCCCCCTCTCCCAGCGACCCCCCTCCCGGGCCAAGCAAAGGCTCTTTGCCAGGAAGTCTCAGAACTCCTCCAAAGGGGGCCATCACTAAGATCCCCCATCCCAACTGGGATTCTACTCCAACCTCATACTCCCATCCCACAGACGATACCCTTCCTATTCACGAAGGTGGTCAAGGAGATGGCCTCCCTGGCCAGACAGGAGGACTTTCGCCTTCTGGTGTACATGGACGACTGGCTCGTCCTGGGTCCCTCTGGGCCTGGTGTCATCCCACACCAACCATCCTCTATGCCTCTGTTCCAAACTAGGGTTGTCTGCAACCCCAGCAAGTGTGTGAACTCGACCGCAGTCAGCTGTCCTCCTTTCTGGGCATGAGTTTTTACACACTCCCCATATGGTCTCCCCTGCCCAAGAGAGGTCCACCCGCATTGGGGACCTCATCTCCCTCCCCCCCGCCTATCCACCCACACCCCCGGCCAGAACCCTTCCTCCCTCCTGGGGATGATGGAGTCCCTCTCATCCCTCATCCCCTAGGCCAGTCCCCAAGTGCCTACTCCAAAGGGAGTTTCCGTCGTCGATGGTCTCAGACCTTCGGCAGCTGGCATCAGTCCATCCCCTGGGTCCTTTGTTCCAATGGACTACAGAAGAGTGGCTCGCCACTGTCTTCCATGGGGTCCCATTTCCCTCCTAACCCAATCCATGACCTCTCCACACAGACCCCTCCAACTCGGGCTGATCGCCCACTTGGAGAACCCTCATACCTCAGGAGTGGGGACACACAGTGTGGGACGCACAGTCTCCACATAACGTCCTGGAATTGGAAGCGGTCAGGCTTGCCCTCCTCCGCTTCCAACCCCAGGGTCTCGCATCGACTTGTTCTCCTGTTCACGGACAACACTTCGGTGCCTTGTTATGTCAGCAAGAGGGGGAAGGGGGGCTGGTCCCTCAGCCTCTCTCTCCAAATAGAGGCCCTCCTCCGCGGGTGCCACACACAGGGAATCACCCTCTGTGCAAGACACATAGCGGGGACCCCTTCCACGCGGAAGGGACCCTCAGCAGGCTAACCCTCAGCTCGGTGGGGAACAGTGCTCAGGCCCAGGGTCACTCTCCCTTCCCTGGTCTGGCCGCATAACATAAGCCTTCCCTCCATTCCCAATCCTCCGCAAGGTAATCAGGAAGGCGAGACTGGGGAAGACCCCTTGGTGGCCAACCCTGTCCTGGTTTCCAGACCTCAAGGGACCCCCCCCCCCCCCATGTTCCCCTCACCAGTGAGCACTCGTGGGGACATGCTCAGATGCTCCGCTGGCTTCCATGGCTGCTATGCCAGCGCAGTTGCGAGCATCGGCCCTTCCCTCACAGACGGACAGAGCCCAGTCCGTCCTAGACATACCCGCTGGGGCTGGGGGCCTCGCAAGACCTTCGGATTAGCGACCGCTTCGCTAGAGCCAGCACTGAGCCTCTCTACTATTACCGATGGGAGAGATGGGCCTCCTGGTGCTCAGACAACTCTGTTCCCCCATCTCTCGCCCTTCCAATATCCAGATAGGCATCTTTCTATCTCAACTATCTTCTTTGAAAACTGCAGATATCCCTACCATCCCTTGAAATCCCCTAAAAAAATCGTTTTCGGACCAAAACTGACCGTAACGTTTGAAGACGAATCGGAGAACACTCTCGAATCGTGTTGCGTGTCGTCTGCTGCTTTTCAAGTAAAGGGAAGCAATTCAATAGTCGGTTATATTTTTTTGCGCATGCGCAGTTCGACTTCCGACAAAGGGCGCCATCCCTCCCTCATCTTCGTCGAAGTCCGATACTGTTGCGTCTGTCATCATGCCGAAGGGAAATTACGCATTTGATCCGTTGTGGCTACAGAAGGAAGAATATCGAAGCTGTATCACTGAATGCAGAGACAACAACAAACATGCGTTTTTCTGTAAAGTGTGCAAAAAGACCGTTGATGTTCGGACAAAGGGCGAATCGGCGGTTGCAAATCACGGAAAGAGGAAAAAATACGTGGAATTGGATAAAGCGAGTAGGCCGGTTGGTAGTCTTACGGACTTCGTTCGGCAATCATCAAATTCATCAGATCGGGTCAGACCCTATCCTTAGTAAGAATCGTCAACCAATCCACAATAACAGCAAGTGGGACAGATGTGTTGAAAGCTGAAGTGTTGTGGACGATTCATGCCATCAACAATCATAACAGTTTCCGATCTGCTGAAGACAACGCGAAACTGTTTGCAGCAATGTTTCCATATTCCTCGATTGCCACGAACTATCGGTGTGTGGGAAACCAAAAGCAGATATCTTGCAACTTTTGGCATTGCTCCTTCTTTCTGTCAGAACTGAAAAAAGAGTGAAATCACAGACTGAATCTTCAAATCAATCGTCACGTCGTCTCCGTAGACTTTAAGTGACTCATTTAGTGCGCATTTGTAAAAAAAAGAAAAGAAAAGAAAAAATCCTACTTTCTTGTTCAAAAAGACAGCATTCATACCACACCCCCCCCCCCTAACTTACCTACCAGCTAGCCCACACACACACACACACACACACACACACACACACACACACACACACACACACACACACACAACCAACAAAACAAAAAAAAAAAATTATCAATTTTATTCACTTATTTTTTTTATTACAGTTACTTTCATTTTATCTATCTAGTTATCGTAATCACTACCACTATCATTATTATCATTACTATCCCCTATATATATATATATATATATAAAAAAAAATATACATAATATCCCCCCCCCCCCCCCCCCCCCCCCCCCCCTTAGAATTATTATTAATCCACCTTAACCACAACCATCACAAATATATCACACCACCCCACTAAACCAGCAACACAACCCCATCGTTTCACTCCCTCCCCCCCCCCCCCCCCCCCCCCCCCCCCCCCCCCCCCCCCCCCCCCCCCTTTTTCCTCTCCCATATCCCCTCTGTCGTTTCCGTCTGGCGCCATTCTTCCTACACATGGACAGATAAGTCACTCTTCGTTCTTTGTTTGTACTGTCCTAAATGTTAAATGTTTTTTTTGTTTTTTTTTTTTTTTTTTTTTTTTTCCTGAAGAAGATCCAAGAGGTTGAATTGCATTGTGTCTTGTCCTGTGCTTTGTTTGTCAATGTCCTTGGCGGTAACTAACCCTCTCTCTCTAAATTTTTGGTTCATTCTCCATCAGTCACTCCATTTTGAAATGAAAAAAAAAACCCAGTTAAGTGTGGAGCTGCAGGAAGGCTACCCACATTCGCCTTTTCAAAAGGGGTTACCCTGCTCCCTATCCTGCCCAGAACAAGCATAAGCTAGTCCAGGCCCGCCAACCATTCACACACACTTCCACACGACAGCACATACAGTGGCTGTATTTTAAAAGTAAAGTTTGCTGAGCTCCCTCCTGAAATATGCTAGAGAGGAGGCCTCGGCTGCAGCTGCCGGTAGAGAATTAATGAATATGTCATGCTTTTTGATGAATCATTGAACAAGGACTTGAAACAGAAGCAGCTGGACATTCATGTCAGATACTGGTCTGGAAAGCAGATTGAAAGTTTTCTTTTTTTTTCTGATTTCTCAATTTCTGTATAAAGACTTCAGTTTTTTTTTTTTTGTATATATATGATATTGAGAGTGGAAAAGACTACAGAAGTGTAATCACCTTATCATCATGGCTGGATTACATGTGTAAGGTTATTATTCACTCTTTTTTTTTTTCAATTGTACGGCTAAATTTGCCCCTTAAAAATTAAAATATCCCCTTTAGAAACCCTTGAAAAACCCTTGAATTTTCTTTCAGAGCTAACTAACTGCCGTTGAATGCGGTGGCCTGACATGGTAAATATACTAGCCAAACAGGGAGTATAATACAAACTCCCCATTTTGCGTCACTCATGCTTAAAACCGTTCTTTTAAGAAAAGTGTCAGATATGATGATTTCTGCAAACATTGGTTCTCAGTTTGTGCAATCAACTGCAGAAAGAGAAGAAAATAATCCTTTGGTGAGGAAAAAATAGAATTGCGAAAATTAATAAAAAGTTCAAGAATTACGGTAGTGTTTATTGTTGTGATAATGTGTTTTTTTTCCTCCTTGACAGAATCAAGGGTGGGGGAGGAGGGTGTAAAAAAAAAAAGGCTGTGTATGTAATATGGGTTAATGTTGAAATATTTGCATTTATGTGTATGTTATGATGGACAGTTAATATGTTTTTTTATTGGTGATATGCAGTGATTCATAGATGTGATATGTATGTGGTGTTGTTATCTCTTAAACATCTCCATGCTAAATTTTGAATCCCACATGCATCCAAGCATGAAAAATGATGAACTTCTTTGCTGGCAGATACCCGTACAAACTGGCGAGAACCAGGCAGGGGAGGTCACGACATAGATAGACGGGAAGGCGGCTACCTTCGGAATCGAGGGTTTGATGCAGAGGATCGAGGTCGTCGTATGGGTGAGCCTCGTGACTCTGAAGGTAGGGGATCCATTCCCCTCGAGCCTTCTCATGTCATTTGCATATCATTTTTGCCTGTAGGGGATCGGCTACCTGCTGTCCTTTGAAATGCTGCAGATCTGTTCTCAGTTTGGGATTTATTTTTCACTGGCCTTCGTTGGTCTTGCTGATCCATTGTCTGTAAGGAATCTACTCCCCACCAGCCGCCTTCAGTGTTGCAGGTTTTATTGTTTGTGTAGGATCCATTCTTTACCCACCTAAGACCTTTTTACTTGTAGATCCATCATATACTAGCTTTTTTAAAGATTACTGATGTTTCTTGATGGCAAAGTATCCACTCCTTCACTGGTCTACGAAAGTGTCACAGTTTTTTTTTTTTTTTAAATTTATTTTTTTTTTAAAGAGTTGGAAATCCTTTGCCCATTAACTTTCTACAAGTGTTCAGGTATTTTTGCAGGGAGATCCCTCTGCCCTTCCTAAAGTGGTATGGGTGATTTTATCCACGGATCCATTTCACAGTGGCCTTATGTCACAGACCTTTTTATTTGTAGGGGATCCTACTTCAACTGTCTTTTAAAGAGTTTAACATCTTTTTGTCAACATTTTCCACAGACCCTCTAAAGTTGTTTTGTCTTTTCTTTTTTGTTCTGAAGAGGATCTATTCCATACAAGCCAACCAAAGTGTGTGTGTGTTTTAAAGAGTATCCTAATTGGCTTTTAAGTGTTGCAGATAATTGTCAGAAGGGATCAGTTTCCTATATACTTTCTAATTTCTGTCAGTGTTAAGTGCACTGGCTAGGGACCTCATATGCTTCAGAGACGAAATACTACCTACAATCCACCGGGGGAATGTGTGGGAAAAAATGAATAGAGGTTTATGTGTCTGGAGACAGGAAAAAAGCCCACTTCCTTTTTTTTTTGTTGTTGTTTTGGCCATCACACCGGTAGTGAGTTGTAACACTGTCCCAAAAGAGTGTGGCCAGTATTGTCAATGACAGAGATCATGCGGGCTCTTGCATGATGAACTTCATTAACAAGAAATGAGCTCCAGGTGAGTGTTCAGCCAGGTTTCCTGTGTCTGTTTCCAGGAGACAGGAGAGAGAGTCGGGAAGTGAAAGTCTCTCACCTTAAAAAGGAAAGAAGAGAGGAGCATAGTGGAAGTGCACATGCGCACAGTCCCTATTTTGAGAGCCATATGGAAGCTGGAGCTGGCAAGAAGAATGGAACTCGCAGACGGATAACAAACTATTTACAATCTGTGCAGACCTGAAAGAGTTTTTACTATGTTTCAAGAGGTGTCCGTAAAGATGAAACAGTCTTGTGCCGTGTGCATTCCATGTCATGTACCACTCACAGTGAAACATATTCTTTTAGAGTTATGGGACTTGCGTGCTGTGAGATATAAATCCTTTACAGCAGACTCCATGAAAACCCTGTTCAGAGATGTCCCATCTGATGTGATTTTTGAAAGGGATTAACATTTTTCATCTGATCTAAGATTTTATGGAAGAAAAATTTTTAACGAAGTTTATATGGTGCATTTTTAGAAGGTAATTTAACCCATTCACTAGAGGTCGGAATAGCCTATTGGTAGAGCACCGGACTCGTAATCTTGGGGTTGCAGGTTCGAATCTCCGCCAGGCCATTTCGGTACAAGGAGATTTTCCCTCAGAGTTAACATTGGTTCTGACTCCATTTCCCATACAGTCCTTTGAATGAGACTATAAACCGAGGACCCGTGTGTGAACGCATGCATAACATCTTGCACACGTAAAATCCCATCAACTTTTGGAAGAGAAGGCCAGTTTGGTTGTTGGTATGGATGACACGTTACACATAGCATGCACCTTCCCTGAAGTTGGGAGTATGGCTGCCTTAATGGTGGGATAAAAAAAAAAAAATGATCATACACACAAAACTCCACTCCCTTTGCTGGTAGATGAGATTAATCCATACAGGGAGTGTCCGCAGGAGTATCAGCCTGCGTACGTGAAAAGAAAAAAAAAAAGACCGAACCCCCCCAAAAAAAAAAAAAAAAAAAAAAAAAAAAAAACCCACCCTTCATTGCTGTCATACTTTGCTAAGTCCCATGCTGGACGAAACAGAAAGTGTGTTGAATCATGACGAACAGTGTTCGTCAACTGAGCATTGCAGACGGCACTTTTTATGAACGCTGTTCGTCAACAGCACAGCGAAGAGGTTAAAGAGACGTGTGAAAGGTGGTGGTGGGTGGATTTTTTGTTGTTGGTTTTTTTTTGTTTGTGAGCTCACTTTAACGCGGTGACAGCCCCGATATGGCCCTCTGCGGTTGGCTGGGCAATAAGCAACATCACCTTACCTTACCCGATCCCAAAGCGAAAAAGGTCTGTGCACAGATCCAGAAGTAAGACCGACATGGAAGCTGTGTGAAGCTCCCAGGTGAGATACACAGTTTCTAAGGATACTTGGCGCAGCATCATTAAGGCTTTCAGATCTGTGCACAGATACTCGGTATGATTTATCACCAGAGGTTCTGCATGTGTTGTAAATGAGAAACCAAGATGATGTTATCTTTCCAATTCACCTACTGAACACTTGAAATTGTTAGCACTGGGATCATTGTGTTAAATAATGTGTTCAGTAACATTGTTAATGTAGGAATGATCTACACACAGTTTTGTGTTTAGTTTGGTGATCATGATGATGTTGACCTTTTTTGTGAAGATGTTAAGAGAGAGTGAAATTGTTATGGTTGTTTTATTGTACCAGTTATGTTAACCCTTTCACCGCCAGACATTCTGTTTTGCATAAATCCCCATCGCCAGCCATTTTTCCAAAAAAGCTCTTATTGTATACCAGCATATGAAAAAACGCGGATATCTCTGGAACTAAACACCCATTCTCATGCTATTTTTTGTAAAATGGAGGAGATACACTGTACTTTTATTATATCATAACATGTTAGTAATGGTAAGTCAACAACAATTTCAATTTTTTAGTGATTTCAAGAGCAAAAAAAAAAATGCAAAATAAAAAAAGAATGTTATGTTTCTTCTAAGCATAAAAAATAAAGAAAGAATGCCAACAAACTCTCACAAGGGAGGAAAAATACTCCACTCACAACTGAAGACCAGAAAGTATGGTATTTCCAACAGAAAAGTGCATGAAACAGCCACAAATACAACTACTCCAATAGCAGGGAACACGCACACACACACACACACACACACATTCTTATGCCTAACTGGTACACATGTAAGAAAGAAAAAGGGAACACACACACACACACACACACACACACACACACACACACACACACACACGTCCCTTTCACTCTCAACATTAATATATATATATATATATATTTTATGAACACAAAGTCATTGATGTGCCTGTTGGTCTCTGAACCCTTGCCATTCAGTTGATCTATATAATCAGCTGTACACCCACTCGAAACACGTCTGTGCTACTCGCGCCTCTCACGTGTCAGTTGGCCACGCCCCCTTCAACCTCGACCAGCAAGAGTCAGCCCACAGCGTGTGTGTGAAGTTCGTTGCCTAAAGTCTTAGTTCGCACCCTCACATAGAGTTAGTGAACAGTCAGTCAGTGCTGGCTGGCTCAACGCAAAAACATTGGGGCACACGCGGTAGGGTAGTAAGTGGGGCGTCTTATCAGCCTCTCATAACAATTTGGCCAGTCCAACGCTTCACTTTGGAATAATTCGGTCAAGCCCTCACTATCGTTCTTTACTCGTGACTGTCTGGGTCTTCTTCATCTGTATTAGGAACAACGACCATCTATTCAATATTCCCAGCACTTGATCTGTGGTAAATGTACGGCAAGGTCGAGTATGTAAAGTGCTTGGTGGTGACGTCATAGTGAATGGAAAAACAATCGGAATAAAGTCAATAAAACACTGAACTGAATAGTTCTGACAAAGCAAATGGCTGTGAGCATGGGCCAGACCATCCCCCAACTATGACGTTTATTGCTGGCTTTTTATCTCATGAACTAGGATCGTGAGAGTATCAGGAGTTAGGTCACCCTGCTTTGTCGCCAAAAGGTGCCTTTGGCGCTCTGCCAAGACGTCGCCAAAAGGCGCCTTTGGCGGTGAAAGGGTAATGTTGTTCATATTCCCATGTTATGCTAAGATAAAAAAGGTAATCATGGTACATACATTTTTGTATGTTTCTTGCAGATGTGCCAGAATGGATAGATGATGGGACAGAAGACGTAGGGACTTTTGATGCCAGTGGTGCTTTCGTTTCAAACAGAGTGAGTCTGCCTTCCTTGTAATGTGTTTGAAGTATGTATTCTTGAGGATGAAGGATTGAGTCATAGGTTTTGGACAGTTGGTCACCTTTTGGAACAAATGTATCATCATCATTACGTAAGGTATTCCGAGGGGGAATTGGGCGTGGGATTGAATTAGCAGTAGTGATATAACTACTTGAGTTTGTGATATTGAGTCTGACCATTATACATTGCTGATATGTATGCATTTTTTTTTTTTTTAACTTTTATTTACGGTTCTGTACTTGGCCTTGAATGATGCAAATACAGGGTGGGAGACCTTCCATATTGATACGGAATTCTGTATAGCAAATTTTTCCTTTTTTTTTCCCTGTGTGTGTGTACCGTGTTCCAATTCAGGTTTTGTGCCACTTGTATTTGAAGTCTGCCATCTTGTTTTCAGTGCTTGAAGACCATATCATCATGCTTTATATTTGTCAGAAATGGTGGTGATTAACGATGAAGCAGAGGCACGGAAGATCGACAGTGACCTGAAAAAAAAAAAAACAAGTGGAGAAATGGATGGATGGATAAGATGGACGAATTGAATCGTCAGTTCTGAAAATGGCTGCGGAAAACATGAAGTGGGGGCTGCTTCTTGTATCCTGTGCAGTCGGAAGCTTATATACAAGTCAGATGAAAAAGTCGATTGAAGTGCATTCCCAGGAGACGAAACATGTGGAGAGATTGAATGCGCTGAAACATACATCAACTCTTCCTGCTGCTGCTTCAGTTAGGTTAATTTAACCCGTTCAGTGCTTGAAAATGTTACATAACAAAGGCTGGCCCAGTGCCAGGGAAATCTAACGATTTTGGGGGTAATAATTAACAAAAAATTCTAGCTCAGAAACTACAAAAGATATAAAAATGAAATATATATGATTTTTGAAGGAAATTGAATGGAGATTTTGAATCTGGGCTTCTTTTGTTTTAATTTTGATCATAAAAAAAATATTTAGGCATTTAGATTTGGAAGGATTTTTTTTTGCACAATCAAAAACATATGTATTTACCACTACAGCTTCACATCCAAAAAAGAACACAAAGCAAAAAAGTTGAAAAATAAAGTTTGTATTGTCACACTGCACCTGTAAATGAAAGTAAAACAGTCTAGAAGTCTATCCAGACGCTCACACCTCATGCAGACAGGTCAGTCACAACCACGCCCCCCTCCCCCCACCACGCCCCCTTGCTGGACTTTAACCCTCCTTTCACTCCTCCTCTTCCCCTACCTTTCCTGCTGCCCGTGTCATGCCGCGAGCAGCAGGCCGCGCTCCCCTCTTGCGCTGACTAACACGCCGCTGCCCACTCGCACGCAGTGCAGAGTACACACTAGGCTAGCTTGTTCGACGTTGGTAACCAGTCAGCTGAACACACTCTTGAGATCGCACAGCACGACTCAATAACTGACGAATATGGCCGGCAATTCCATCCCTATCATCATCTCACCTTCATGCTCGAGTGAGTCGCTGAATAAAAGATTATTATCTTTATCAAAAATGATTAGCAGAGCCCGCTCAGCTGTGTAAGTACGTTGATTTGGTCGCTACGCTCATCGAAGGTTGCGCCGCCATCTTTGCAGCGCGAGACAAAGCGCTGGCTGGTCATCCAGTCAGTGATGAGGAAAAATGGTCTTCCCCCCTCACGTGTGGTCATTTGCATATCATTTTAATACTGTAGACATATAAGGCTTACTACGCACACTCTATTTCAGTCCTTTGATAGGAATAGTAACGAATGAAAATTCAAAGAAAATGCATGACGTCAGTGGACGGCCCATAGGCACTGGAAGTACATTTTTACTACGGCGTCAGCTGACGGCTTAAAGGCACTCACGGGTTAAAAAAAAAAAAAAAAAAAAAAAAAAACCCCACCGATTTCTATTTCCAAGAATCACTCCACTGTAGTCATTGAAAAGTTGACCCCACTGCTGTCACTGACTTCTGTTACCATGATTCGCCTCACTGCAGCCTCTAATTTCCAGTTCCATACTCACCTTGCTGCTTTAGCTGATAGACTTTTTCAAGTTCACTCTTTGCAGCCACTGATTTTGTTCTCAAGATTTGTTCAGTTTGGGTTACTAATTTATTGCTTCCAGGTTCATCCACTCTAACCACTGACATTCATTTTTCTGATGTCCCAGTGCCATCAGCACTGATTCCTGTTGTAAGACTTGACCCACTGCAGCTTTCGATTTTGCTCAGTGTTTGTTCCAGTCATAGAGTGTCAGGAGATAAGGGCTGGAACACTTGCTTGAAGGGGGCTTCTCTTCTGAGGACTCGCTGCTGCCACTCTCTCCAGGAGTTTCTTTCTACTGATGCATGGGTTAACCATTGACTCGGGAATAGGCCGGAGGACATCCGGGAAAGACCGGAGGACACTGGGAAAGACCAGAACCTTGGGCTCTGTGGGCTGGCTCCTCACTTTGCCTTCAACATGTAGCTACTAAAAAGAAAAGGAAAAGATGCTCCCAGGATTCACCGAAAGGGGGAGAGAATGATGAATCCATTGGTGCTCAACCAGTCACGACTGCAAATCCCAAACGGACTATGAACATGGACCAAATGGAATATCCATGTGTCTGTGGAAAGCGTTTCGCTACCACCCGTGGCATGAAGATCCACAGGACAAAGATGGGATGTGTGAAGACTCATCTGAATGAGCAGCAGCGCACTGCATCAGTAGATAAGACGTCGGAAGACCAAGGCCAGGATTTAAACGACAGTGTCAAGGACGTTCACGCTGTTGGTTTGGATGAGGAATTTGCACAGGCCCTCGATGCAGGCGCCTGAAACTCAGCATGCCACGAGCAAACGAGACTGAAGATTGGGAGAAACTGGATGCAAAAATCGTCCAAAGACTTGATGCACTGATAGGGAAAAAAACACCCTGGAACACAAACTAGCCACATATGGGGACATTGTGTATGCCTATGGAGACGCCTGTGGAGCAAAACTACCCTAAGAGAAAACACCTCCAAAGAAATCTAGACGCCAAGAAGAGATGGACAAGATCAGGGTCCAAAAGAAAATTTGGCGTCATATACTGTACCATGTCAGACCATAGCATTCAACGGCAGTCAGTCATCTCTGTCAGGCCGAATTTTTGTGGCAAATGCAGTCATAAGATAGTCAGGTGACGCCCCACCCCACTTCTGCCAACGGAAGACACCAATGTTGGCTTCCCGTACCTCATTCAACTTCGGCCTGTCGCCCAAGCAAGATAAGTCTTGTGCTCTGTCTCGCCTGTACTTCTGCCTTTGTGTGAAGATTACTTGTGTTTCACATTCTTGACTGTTTCACTTGTGGCTTGCGCTAAACCCTTAGTACACTTGCCGTGTGAGGCTATTGGTGGGCTAGCATTTGATTAATTTTCGCGATCGTCGCTATCCTCGGTTCTTTGTTCTATCGGCGTTTTACGCTCGTGTTTCCCCTCGCGAGTTTGTTTTTAGTGCTGTCCCTCGGCACGTCTCGAGTTCCTTGTGTCTTTCGGTACCTCATTCGCCTTCTGCCTTATGGCCCTTCTGCGCGTACGGCCCTCCTGCGCGTTTTATTTTCTCCTCAGGCCACTACTCTGTTCGACGATTGCCTTGCCGGTCTCGGCCGCCATCTTTCTTCGCGCTGGTCGTGTTTTCCCCAGTTCGCCTCATCGTACTAAGTCCATCGTACTCCATGTGGTGTAGCCGCAACATTTCTCGTGTTTGTACACACGTGCTTTCACTTGTGTCATAACTTTCTCGTTCTTCAACTCGCGGATCGCCATCGTGATCTAGTGTTGTTTTTCACTCGGATCGGTACTACGATCACGCAGCATTACTCATCACTTTTCGGTGACTCCACTTCCAACATCTAGTCGCTCACCGACTGGTTCTCCTCCTCACAGACAACATGTCGGTAGCTCACAATGTCAATAAGAGGGGGGGGGGGGGGGGGGCTCACTCCATCGGCCTCTCACTGCGGACAGAGGCCCTCCTTCGCTGGTGTCACGCACGGGGAACCACCCTCCGTGCGAGACATATAGCGGGGACATGCAATATCTGGCAGACTCTCTCAGCCGGTCAGGGTCCCTTCTGCACACAGAGTGGACTCTGAACAAGCTGACACTGACTGCGGTGTGGGAACACTGGTTCAAGCCCATGGTCGACCTCTTTGCGACCAGGTTCAACTATCGTCTTCCGATGTATGTCTCTTCCGTCCCCGATCCCCTAGCGTATGCGGTCGATGCGCTCTCACTTCCCGGGTCGGGCCTCATAGCATACGCCTTTGCCCCCTTCCCCATCCTGCACAAGGTGATCAGGAAGGCGAGGCTGGAAAGAGACCAGGCTCATCCTCATAACCCCTTGGTGGCCGACCCAATCCTGGTTTCCAGACCTCAAGTCTCTCACCCATGTTCCCCCCCTCCAGTTAAACCCTCGGTGGAACATGCTGAGGTAGCCCCGCTCAGGCCTCCCTCGCTCCAACCCCCAGATGCTTCGCCTACACGCTTGGCTTCTATGCCAGCCCAAGTGCGAGCTCCTACCTCCCTCTCGGACAGATCCCAGTCCGTCCTAGATACCCTCGCAGGGGCAGGGGCCTCGCAAGGACTACGTGACTTGGCCTCTGCCTCACATAGGGCCAGCACTGAGTCCCTCTACAACTACAGATGGGAGAGGTGGGACGCGTGGTGCTTGGATAAACTCAGTCCCCCACATCTACCCCTCTAACGTCCAGATAGGCAATTTCCTCCCCCACCTTTCTTCCTCTCTTAAGCTCTCTGCTAGCTCCATTCGGGGGTACAGGTCAGCTGTCTGCACCACCATCCGCCAACACGGCGGCCCATCCTTCGAGAATGACTTCCTTCTCAGAGAGGTATCTAGGGGGGTGGCCCTGCGGGAAGCTCAGTCCTGTAGGCGCATTCTGCTGTGGGACCTCTTTCTTGTGCTAGACGCCCTCAGAAAACCCCCTTTCGAGCCCATCGCCACCCTTCCTTTGACCTCCTCTCCTTCAAGACCACCTTTCTCCTCTCCCTGGCCTCGGTCAGAAGACGAAGTGAGATCCATGCCCTCAGCGGGGACCCATGAGACATTGCCTTCCACAGGGGGACGCTCTGTCTCACTTAAGTTTCTTCCAGAGTTCATAGCAAAGAATCAGGAACCGGGCATGGCCTCTCCTTCCCTTGTCATCCACTCCCTAGTGGATATCCAAGGAAGAGGGGAGAGTGGGGGAGACATGGACCTGTGCCCTTCAAGGTGCCTGAGACACTACTGGGAACGCTCAAGCCCCAGGTGCTCCTCCCAGAGACGTCTCCTTATTTCTATCAACCCCAATGATAAGAAAGACATCTCGGCTGGCACTATCTCTAGGTGGCTATCCAATACGGTGAAATCTGCCTATACCCAGGCGTACAAGGACCTCCCGGTCCTTTCTCCCGGGGCCCATGAGGTCAGAGCGCTGGCAACTTTTCACAGCATTCCAGCGCTCTGTCCCCTTGCGCCATCTCCTGGAGGCAGCCTACTGGCGTTTGGAAACCCTTTCATAAACTTTTATTTAGGGGATATCCGCATGACCAGGGCTGACGGTTCTAAAGGGATCTCCTTTGTGGCGGCCAATGCAGCCATATCGGTTAACCCCAAGAACCACTAGGGCGCTCTGCCCTCCTCCTATTCCTTTAACTTCTGCTATGGTCTGACATGGTGCAGTATATGATGCCAAAATGGGAGTTTTCTTGAGGTATGGGGAGTTTTTATTATACTCCCTGTTTGGCTAGTATACTTACCATGTCAGACCATAGCATTCAACAGCAGTCGGTCAGCTCGGTCAGGCCGAATTTTTGTGGCAAATGCAGTCATAAGACAGTCACGTGACGCCCACCCCACTTCCGCCAACGGAAGACGCTGATATTCGTAGTATACTAGCCAAACAGGGAGTATAATAAAAACTCCCCATACCTCAAGAAGCAAATGAAGACCGCACTGCCAGCTGAAAAACAAGGCTTGGAAAAACTCTGGAAAGACCCTGAAGCAAAAAACACAGCGCCCTCAGCAAAGCGGAATCTGTGAACGAACGAACGAAATTTTATTTTACCAGGTTAATGAGATAAAGTTCAAATTAATGCATTTAAAGATCAAATTAATGCAAATACATATAAAGGAGAACAAAGTATAACAAGATCTTGTACAGTTCAACAATTTAGCTATTGTCCAAAACATTGACAAACGAACGCAGTAGAAAAACGTGTGAATATAGCGAACAAGGGGAAGGAAACGGGGAAGGAAAGGGCCAAGGGGTAGGTTTTTGGGGTAAAATGGAGAGAGAGAGAGAGAGAGAGAGAGAGAGAGAGAGAGAGAGAGAGAGAGGGAAGGAAGGAAAAGGCCAAGGGGAGGTTTGGGGTAAATGGAACAAACGAACGAACGTTTTATTGAGGTTTTACACCATGCCTTACATAAAAAAAAAAGAAAAAAAATTGCAAATATATTTACGCACCACACACACACACACACACACACATATATATATATACACTTGCATATATATATATATATATATATATATATATATATATACATATACATATAGCTCATACACATACACATATGCATAAACATACATACATATAAATATGTACAAAGCATACCTGCACACAATGTATGTATGCAGGTGAGAGCATGAGTGTTGATGCGCAGGCCCCCGGCCCATATTATAGGCAGATATCTACACAACACTTCCACACACACATATATTTAAAAAGTCATGAGGAGAAAGGGCACACACCATAGAAACATTCTTTAACCTTATGAGTTGTAGACAGACAATAGAAGGTAGACAGGCAACAGTTAGACAAGACAGATATAGAAGGAGAGAGAGAGATGGAGAGAAGAGAGAGAGAGATGGAAGAGAGAGAGAGAGAGGAGGAGGAGAGAGAGAGAGAAAGAGAGAGAGAGTGACAGGCAGACATACAGATAGACAGACAAACAGGCAGCGAATACAAACAGGCAGCAGAATAAAGACATAGAAGACGAGCAAAAAATATTTGAGGAAATTGGATGCAAATTATGATCCAAGAATACCACAAAGGTTAACTATAACTTAGCATTAGATATTTATGATAATGTGTTTTAAACGTAGATAAGCTATTTTTATTTCTTATGTGTACAAGAAATTTCATTCCAAAGTTTACCACCCGAATATGCTAAGGAAGACATGAATAGATCAATTCTGGGCTGGGGAATTGATATCACATGTTTATTACAAAAGGTGTTTACAAGGAATTGGTACATAGATAAGAAGGTGCAAGATTGTTCATTATTTTGCACATGAACACACCCTTATTGAAACGACATTTCTGACTGAATGGGAGAATCTTAGTGTGAGGAAGAGGGAAGAGCAAAAAGAAGAAGACACAAGAGCGCTTCATCAGAGACCCTTCTAGTTTGCCAGAACTCTGTTTGAGCAGCCAAAATCTGGGACCCTAAGTGTGGACAAAGGAGTTCTTGAGCAGCATCTGAGGAAAACATACTCTGACTCACAGAGCAAAGCACCACTCGACATTCAGGGTCTGGTGTGGCCAACCATCCCTGAGGAACAGTTTCAATGACAAGCCTCCAATGTTGGCAGAAATGCCAGAGCCAAATCATCACCAGGGCAAACGGAGTACCTTACCAGCTGTACAAGAAATGTCCCAAGGTGCTGGAGTGGCTGCACAGGGAGAGATGGGTCTCTCCTGGTGCTCGGACAACTCTGTTCCCCATGACCATCCGTCCAATATCCAGATAGGCAATTTACTATCCCACCTATCTTCCTCTCTTAAGCTCTCTGCTGGCTCCATTCAGGGCTACAGGTCAGCTATCTGCACCACCATTCACCATCTCGGCGGTCCCTGCTTTGAGAATGACTTCCTTCTCAGAGAGGTATCTAGGGGGGTGGCCCTATGTGAAGCTCAGTCTTGTAGGTGCATTTCCCTTTGGGACCTCTTTATTGTCCTGGACGCTCGCAGAAAACCCCCTTTCGAGCCTATCGCCACCCTACCCTTTGACCTTCTTTCCTTCAAGACCACCTTTCTCCTCACCCTGGCCTCGGCCAGAAGACGAAATGAGATTCATGCCCTCAGCGGGGACCCCAGAGACATCGCCTTCCTCAGGGACAGCTCTGTCTCTCTGACGTTTCTTCCAGAATTCTTAGCTAAGAATCAGGAACCGGGCACTGCCTCTCCTTCCCTCATCATCAGCTCACTGGCGGATATCTTAGGAAGAGGGGGGAGAGCAGGGGAAACGTGGACCTGTGCCCTTCCAGGTGTCTGAGATACTACTGGGAATGCTCACGCCCCAGATGCTCCCCCCCAGAGACGTCTCCTATTTTCTATCAACCCCAATAATAAGAAAGACATCTCAGTTGGCACTATCTCTAGGTGGCTTTCCAGGACGGGTGAGATCTGCCTACGCACAGGCGCACATGGATCTCCCTGTCCCATCTCCCAGGGCACATGAGGTCAGAGCGCTGGCCACTTCCGCAGCGTTCCAGCACTCTCTGTCCCCTTGCACCATCTTCTGGAGGCAGCCTACTGGCATTCGGAAATCCCCTTTATAAACTTCTATTTGAGGGATACCCGCGTGACAGGGCTGATGGTTCTAAAGGGATCTTCTTTGTGGCGGCCAATGCAGCCATATCGGTTAACCCCAAGAACCACTAGGGCACTCGGCCCTCCTCCAATTCCTTTAAATTCTGCTGTGGTCTGACTTGGCATATAGTATATGACGCCAAAATGGGGAGTTTTTTTTACTATACTCCCTGTTTGGCTAGTATACTTACCATGTCAGACTCTAATGCCCGCTCTACCTTCCCCTCTAACGCCAAGGTTCTCGGGGTTACCTTGTGTGCAGGCCTCGCTGAATGAGGTACAGGAAGTGGACACTGGCTTCTTCCTTTGGCGGAAGTAGGGTGGGCATCACGTGACTGTCTTATGACTGCATTAGCCACAAAAAATTTCGGCCTGGCAGAGCTAACTAACTGCCATAAATGCTATGGTCTGACATGGTAAGTATACTAGCCAAACAGGGAGTATAATGAAAACTCCCCATTTCTGTTATAGACATCAGTATTTTGATTGGTATTTTTCACTTGAACATATGGAAATGCAAACACACTATTCTGACTTGGAATGCTGTGCAGCCGTTGATATGGCTGGTGTCAGAAAGGCCATATATAAAAGCTGCATAAAGATACAAACTATGGGCAAGGGAGAAAGGAAATTAAGAGCTGCTCTTTTTCCTTTTTGTATGGTGGTGGGAGAATGTTTTATGTATGAACGTTGCATGTGAAGGTATCAATATTATTATGCTTCATTTGTGATTGTTTTGCTTTTTGCAGGAGCAACCATATTCCAGAGATAAAAAGGAAGAACAAGAAGACACATTACATGGAACTGAAGATCCTCCTCAGAAGGTCAGTAGCATTTTTAAACATTCAAAAGCGGTCCATATTTATGCTAAGTTTTGTAAACTGATCAGCTTGCTGACAAAGAGCCTGTGATTCATGGTGACCACAGTTTCAATTGTAGCTCCACATTGTTAACCTGTGATGTGGTTGGCCTGGTAGAAAGTTGTCATGTTGGCGGATTCATGGTGACCACAGTTCCAATTGTAGCTCCACATTGTTAACCTGTGATTTGGTTGGCCTGGTAGAAGTTGTCATGTTGGCGGATTCATGGTGACCACAGTTCCAATTGTAGCTCCACATTGTTAACCTGTGATGTGGTTGGCCTGGTAGAAAGTTGTCATGTTGGCGGATTCATGGTGACCACAGTTCCAATTGTAGCTCCACATTGTTAACCTGTGATGTGGTTGGCCTGGTAGAAAGTTGTCATGTTGGCGGATTCATGGTGACCACAGTTTCAATTGTAGCTCCACATTGTTAACCTGTGATGTGGTTGGCCTGGTAGAAAGTTGTCATGTTGGCAGATTCATGGTGACCACAGTTTCAATTGTAGCTCCACATTGTTAACCTGTGATGTGGTTGGCCTGGTAGAAAGTTGTCATGTTGGCGGATTCATGGTGACCACAGTTCCAATTGTAGCTCCACATTGTTAACTGGTTGGCCTGGTAGAAAGTTGTCATGTTGGCGGATTCATGGTGACCACAGTTTCAAGTGTAGCTCCACATGTTTAACCTGTGATGTGGTTGGCCTGGTAGAAAGTTGTCATGTTGGCTCCACATGTTTAACCAGTGATGTGGTTGGCCTGGTAGAAAGTAGTCATGTTGGTGGATTCATGGTGACTACAGTTTCAGTTGTAGCTCCACATGTTTAACCTGTGATGTGGTGGCCTGGTAGAAAGTCGTCATGTTGGTGGAGTTATGGAGACCTGTTGGAGAATGACACCCTTCGACGAAGCAGACTCCAAGCAAGCAGCCAAGAGCAAGCGCTTCTGGTTGTACATAAAACACCTGAAGTCGTCCAGTGCCGGTGTCGCGCCCCTGAAGGAAGAAGGCAGGATGGTGTCTGATCCAAAAGTACAGACAGTCATTTTGAACCGCAGTTCCAGTCTGTGTTCAGCAGCGGCCAGACCTACTCACAGGAGGAATTCCAGGAAAAATGTAGACTCCCAATATATGAGACTTTCCAACCCTAGACAAGGTTGACATAAACATCCACGGGGTGAAGAAGCTCATCAGCAACCTGAAACCTGGAAAAGCACCGGGACCCCCGACAACATCAGCCCTAGGATCCTGAAGGAGCTGGCAAACGAACTGGCACCAGCTTTTACCATCATCTTCCAGTCTTCAGTCAGTACCGGCACCCTACCAGCTGATTGGAAAACTGCCCATATTACGCCGGTGTTCAAGAAAGGATAGCAGTATAACCCGGCAAACTACAGACCAGTCTCTCTGACGAGTGTATGCTGTAAAGTGCTGGATCACATCCTGACAAGCACCATCATGAACCATCTCGAACACCATGGCATCCTCTGTAACCAACAGCATGGCTTTCCGCATAAGAACATCTTGCGAGACCCAACTCCCAGACTTCACCGACGAGCTGTTTGAGAACATGGAGAGAGCGGGAAGCAGACCGACATCTTGGTGTTGGACTTTACCAACATCTTGGTGTTGGACTTTACCAAGGTCTTCGATAAAGTCAGCCATAGCCTCCTGTCTCATAAGCTCAGCTACTATGGTGTTCGAGGAGAGATCAACACCTGGGTAGCAGGCAGTGATCATCAGCAGAGAGCGTTCTGACTTCGTCCCAGTCAGGTCCGGAGTCCTACAAGGCTCCGTTTTGGGGCCTTGTCTGTTCTTGATCTACATAAATGATCTGCCTGAAACCCTGACTACCGAGGTCACGCCTGTTTGTGATGACACGGCGGTCAACAACATGGTCACTTCTCCAACAGCCCAGGCCCATCTACAACAAGACCTCAACCAGCTTGCTGCGTGGGAGAAGAGATGGGACATGGCCTTTCATCCTGGAAAGTGCACCACTCTGCCTGTAACCTGCAGCAGGAACCCCCTCCGCTTTGATTGCTGTTTGCACGGCCATATCCTGGAGACTGTCAACAGCGCCAAGCAGCCATCTCAGCTGGGACATGCACATCAACCACCTGTGCAACAAAGCCAACAAGACCCTAGGCTTCCTGCGTCGCAACATCAAAGTTAGCTCCAGGAAGATCAAGGAAATGGCCTACAAGTCCTTTGTGCGACCCATCCTAGAGTACGCCAGCAGCATCTGGGATCCACACACACAGCAGAACATCAGTAAGCTTGAAGCAGTGCAGCGCAGGGCAGCCCGTTTCGTGATGAGGCACTACCACAACACCTCCCAGCCCCACCGCCATGCTTGCTGTACAAGATCCATAATGATCTGGTCAACACAGAAGGCATCAAGCCAGCCTGCGCCCTGCACCTCTGCTCCGACGCCGCGGTCACGATCAACGGTTCACCATTCCACAGTGCAGAACGCAGTACAGACAGCAGGTGTTCCTCGTACCATTAAGGACTGGAACGAGCTGCCCCAGGACGTTGTAGAGGCCAAGACCATCGACACCTTTGTGTCAAGGGCCTCCCGTTTCCATTAAAAGTCACGCTCAGGTTTTTTTTGGGTTTTTTTGTTTTTCTTCTGTTTGGACCCCTTGCATAAGTGACAGAATAATCATCAAGTTGATTGTGGTCTCTGTGAAGGAAGAAGAAGAAGAGGATGGTGATGGGAGTTGCTCCCATGAGGAATATGCTTGCTCTGTCTGGGCTCTACCAGTGAACAGTTGTTGATATCAGTCAGGTGCATATTAGGTGGTGTATGCGTCTGAACAGGTGCCACTGAGCATCATCATTCATGTGACTCAGCTGCAGTGCAGTGCCTCCCCTGCCTTGATAACAAGAACTCTTTTTGGAATGCTGTGACAGAACCGACACTGGCAGATTGAGCATAAGAGAGCAGTTGCTGTGAAGTCATGGAAGACTGGTAAGAGAGGGGGAAAAAACTGATGAAAGATCACTGGTTTTGAAGTGACTTCAGAACTTTTCTGTGTGAAACCAATCATTTTGTGCATCAGACCAGTTAAATTTATTTCACTTAAAATTATATGTTTGTGTGAAAAAAGTCACTACTGATGAAGCCATTAAACCATATGATAGTAAGTTAATAGAAAGAAAATAATTTCACTATATCGTAGTAAAAACAGCAGTTTACAGATCATGTTTATGGGCTGTCATCCTTATCAGAGCTTCCTGTTGTGTGGCAGTCTTCTATTTTTTTTTTTGTGTTTATATGTGTGTTTTGTCCAGGACCATGACAGACAGGGAGGAGGTCCTCAGCAACAGCAGAGAGAGCAGGATGGTTGGGAATCTAGCGACAGCAGTCAGGATGTCCCTGAGGTACCCAACAACATGGCGGGTCACAGCAGCCAAGGCAGCAGGGAGGACAGCGGTCCAGCGACAGAAGAGGAGGTGGATACATCCAGTGCAGCAATGACTTCTGTGCCTGTGGCCGGGACATTGTCATCATTGGCGCTGGACGTATCATCAGAAGTCACAGTCGTTGAGGAGGTAATGATGGATGTGAGGGAGGAGATAATGATGGATGTGTGTATGTGAGTGAGGAGGTAATGATGGATGTGAGTGTGAGGAGGTAATGATGGATGCGAGTGATTAGGTGATAGATGTGTGTGTGTGTGAGTGTGGAGGTAATGATGGATGTGAGTGTGAGAGGTAATGATGGATGTGAGTGATAAGGTAATGATGGATGTGTTTATAGAGTAAGGAGGTAATGATGGATGTGAGTGATTAGGTAATGATGGATGTGTGTATGAGTGAGGAGGTAATGATGGATGTATGTATGTGAGTGAAGAGGTAATGATGGATGTGTTTATATGAGTAAGGAGGTAATGATGGATGTGAGTGATTAGGTAATGATGGATGTGTATATGTGAGTGAGGAGGTAATGATGGATGTGTATATGTGAGTCCGGAGGTAATGATCGATGTAAGTGAATGAGGAGGTAATGATGGATGTGTGTATGTGAGTGATTAAGTAATGATGGATGTGTTGTGTGAATGAGGAGGTAATGATGGATGTGTGTGTATGTGTGAGTGATTAGGTAATAATGGATGTGTAAATGTGAGTGAGGAGGTAATGATGATGTGTGTATGTGAGTGATTAGGTAATGATGGATGTGTATATGTGAGTGAGGAGGTAATGATGGATGTGTGTGAGTGAGGAGGTAATGATGGATGTGTGTGAGTGAGTGAGGGGGTAATGATGATGAATGTGTGTGTGTGATTGAGGAGGTAATGATGGATGTGTTGTGTGAGTGAGGAGGTAATGATGGATGTGTATATATGTGAGTGAGGAGATAATGATGGATATGTGTATGTGAGTGAGGAGGTAATGATGGATGTGTATGAGTGAGGAGGAGGTAATGATGGATGTGTGTATGTGAGTGAGGAGGTAATGATGGATGTGTGTATGTGAATGAGGAGGTAATGATGGAATGCGTGTATGTGAGTGAGGAGGTAATGATGGATGTGTGGATGTGAGTGAGGAGGTAATGATGGAAATGATGGATGTGTGTATGTGAGTGAGGAGGTAATGATGGATGTGTGTATGTGAGTGAGGAGGTAATGATGGATGTGTGGATGTGAGTGAGGAGGTAATGATGGATGTGTGTATGTGAGTGAGGAGGTAAGGTAAGGTAGGGTAATGTTGCTTATAGCCCAGCCCAACCGCAAAGGGCCACATCAGGGCTGTCACCACGTTAAAATCAACTCACAAGTCATCAAAAAAAAAGCAACAAAAAAAACTTTCACACGTGAGTGAGGAGGGTAATGATGGATGTGTATGTGAGTGAGGAGGTAATGATGGTAAGGTAGGGTAATGTTGCTTATAGCCCAGCCAACCGCAAAGGGCACATCAGGGTGAGGAGGTAATGATGGATGTGTGTATGTGAGTGATTATGTAATGATGGATGGATGTGTATATGTGAGTGAGGAGGTAATGATGGATGTGTATGTGTAAGTGAGGAGGTAATGATGATGAATGTAAGTGAATGAGGAGGTAATGATGATGTGTGTGTATGTGAGTGAGGAGGTAATGATGGTAAGGTAGGGTAATGTTGCTTATAGCCCAGCCAACCGCAAAGGGCACATCAGGGTGAGGAGGTAATGATGGATGTGTATATGTGAGTGAGGAGGTAATGATGGATGTGTATATGTAAGTGAGGAGGTAATGATGAATGTAAGTGAATGAGGAGGTAATGATGGATGTGTGTATGTGAACGAGGAGGTAATGATGGATCTGTGTGAGTGAGTGAGGAGGGAATGATGGATGTGTGAGGAGGTAATGCTTGATGTGGATATGTGAGTGAGGAGGTAATGATGGATGTGTGTGAATGAGGAGGTAGTGATTGATGTGTATATGTAAGTGAGGAGATAATGATGGAGTGAGGAGATTATGACGGATGTGTGTGAGTGATGAGATAATGATGGATGTGTGTGTGAGCGAGTGAGGAGGTAATGTGTGGATGTGTATATGTGAGTGATTAGGTAATGATGGATGTGTGTGAGTGAGGAGTAATGATGGATGTGCATATGTGAGTGAAGAGGTAATGATGGATGTGTTGTGTTAATGAGTGAGGAGATAATTATTATTACGATGGATAATGTGTATGTGAGTGAGGAGGTAATGATGGATGTGTGTATGTGAGTGATTAGGTAATGATGGATATGTGAGTGAGGAGGTAATGATTTATGTGTGTATGTGAGCAATTAGGTAATGATGGATGTGTATATGTGAGTGATTAGGTAATGATGGATGTGTATATGTGAGTGAGGAGGTAATAATGGATGTGTATATGTGAGTGAGGAGGTAATGATGGATGTGTATATGTGAGTGAGGAGGTAATGATGGATGTGTGTGTGTTCAGGAGGTAATGATGGATGTGAATGTGTGAGTGAGGAGGTAATGGTGGATGTGTTGTGTAAGTGAATGAGGAGGTAATGATGGATGTGTATATGTGAGTGAGGAGGTAATGATGGATGTGTATGTGTGAGTGAGGAGGTAATGATGGAAGTGTGTATGTGAGTGAGGAAATGTTTGTGTGTGAGTGATTAGGTAATGATGGATGTTTGTATGTGAGCGAGGAGGTAATGATGGAAGTGTATAAGTGAGTGAGGAGGTAATGATGTATGTGTATAAGTGAGTGAGGAGGTAATGATGGATGTATGTATGTGAGTGATTAGGTAATGATGAATGTTTGTACATGAGTGAGGAGGTAATGATGGATGTGTATAAGTGAGTGAGGAGGTAATGATGGATGTATTGTGTAAGTGAGTGAGGAGAGAATGATGGAATCGGATGTAAGTGAGTGAGGAGGGAATGATAGATGTGAGTGAGGAGGTAATGATGGATGTGAGTGAGTGAGGGAGGTAATGATGGATGTGAGTGAGGAGGGAATGATGTGTATATGTGAGTGATGAGGGAATGATGGATGTATATATGAGTGAGGAGGTAATGATGGATGTGTATATGTGAGTTAGGAGGTAATGATGGATGTGTGTATGTGAGTAAGGAGGTAATGATGAATGTGTGAGTGAGGAGGGAATGATGGATGTAAGTGAGTGAGGAGGTAATGATGGATGTGAGTGAGTGAGGAGGGAATGATGAATGTTAGTGAGTGAGGAGGAGGGAATGATGGATGTGTTGTGTGAGTGAGGAGGTAATGATGAATGTAAGTGAGTGAGGAGGGGAATGATGGATGTGAGTGAGTGAGGAAGTAATGATGGATGTGTGTATGTGAATGATTAGGTAATGATGGATGTGTGTGAGGGATTAGGTACTGATCAATGTGAGTGAGTAAGGAGGGAATGATGGATGTAAGTGAGTGAGGAGGTAATGATGTATGTGTATAAGTGAGTGAGGAAGTAATGATGGATGTATGTATGTGAGTGATTAGGTAATGATGGATGTTTGTACATGAGTGAGGAGGTAATGATGGATGTGTATAAGTGAGTGAAGAGGTAATGATGGATGTATTGTGTAAGCGAGTGAGGAGGGAATGATGGAATCGGATGTAAGTGAGTGAGGAGGGAATGATAGATGTGAGTGAGGAGGTAATGATGGATGTGAGTGAGTGAGGAGGTAATGATGGATGTGAGTGAGGAGGGAATGATGTGTATATGTGAGTGATGAGGGAATGATGGATGTATATATGAGTGAGTGAGGAGGTAATGATGGATGTGTATATGTGAGTTAGGAGGTAATGATGGATGTGTGTATGTGAGTAAGGAGGTAATGATGAATGTGTGAGTGAGGAGGGAATGATGGATGTAAGTGAGTGAGGAGGTAATGATGGATGTGAGTGAGTGAGGAGGGAATGATGAATGTTAGTGAGTGAGGAGGGAATGATGGATGTGTTGTTGTGTGAGTGAGGAGGTAATGATGAATGTAAGTGAGTGAGGAGGAATGATGGATGTGAGTGAGTGAGGAAGTAATGATGGATGTGTGTATGTGAATGATTAGGTAATGATGGATGTGTGTGAGGGATTAGGTACTGATCAATGTGAGTGAGTAAGGAGGGAATGATGGATGTAAGTGAGTGAGGAGGTAATGATGTATGTGTATAAGTGAGTGAGGAAGTAATGATGGATGTATGTATGTGAGTGATTAGGTAAGATGGATGTTTGTACATGAGTGAGGAGGTAATGATGGATGTGTATAAGTGAGTGAAGAGGTAATGATGGATGTATTGTGTGTAAGCGAGTGAGGAGGGAATGATGGAATCGGATGTAAGTGAGTGAGGAGGGAATGATAGATGTGAGTGAGGAGGTAATGATGGATGTGAGTGAGTGAGGAGGTAATGATGGATGTGAGTGAGGAGGGAATGATGTGTATATGTGAGTGATGAGGGAATGATGGATGTATATATGAGTGAGGAGGTAATGATGGATGTGTATATGTGAGTTAGGAGGTAATGATGGATGTGTGTATGTGAGTAAGGAGGTAATGATGAATGTGTGAGAGTGAGGAGGGAATGATGGATGTAAGTGAGTGAGGAGGTAATGATGGATGTGAGTGAGTGAGGAGGGAATGATGAATGTTAGTGAGTGAGGAGGGAATGATGGATGTGTTGTGTGAGTGAGGAGGTAATGATGAATGTAAGTGAGTGAGGAGGGAATGATGATGGATGTGAGTGAGTGAGGAAGTAATGATGGATGTGTGTATGTGAATGATTAGGTAATGATGGATGTGTGTGAGGGATTAGGTACTGATCGATGTGAGTGAGTGAGGAGGGAATGATGGATGTAAGTGAGTGAGGAGGTAATGATGGATGTGTGTGAGTGATTAGGTACTGATCGATGTATGTGAGTGAGGAGGGAATGATGGATATGAGTGAGTGAGGAGGGGAATGGTGGATGTGTGTATGTGAATGATAGGTAATGATGGATGTGTGTTTGAGTGATTAGGTACTGATCAGTGTGAGTGAGTGAGGAGGTAATGATGGATGTAAGTGAGTGAGGAGGTAATGATGGATGTGTATATGTGAGTGAGGAGGGAATGATGGATGGGTATATGTGAGTGAGGGGAATGATGGATGTGTATATGTGAGTGAGGAGGGAATGATGGGTGTGTATATGTGAGTGAGGAGGTAATGATGGAGAGTGTTGTGTGAGTGAGTGAGGAGGTAATGATGGATGTGTGTGAGTGATTAGGTACTGATCGATGTATGTGAGTGAGGAGGGAATGATGGATGTGAGTGAGTGAGGAGGGAATGGTGGATGTGTGTATGTGAATGATTAGGTAATGATGGATGTGTGTGTGAGTGATTAGGTACTGATCGGTGTGAGTGAGTGAGGAGGAGGTAATGATGTAAGTGAGTGAGGAGGTAATGATGGATGTGTATATGTGAGTGAGGAGGGAATGATGGATGGGTATATGTGAGTGTGGAGGGAATGATGGATGTGTATATGTGAGTGAGGAGGGAATGATGGATGTGTATATGTGAGTGAAGAGGTAATGATGGAGAGTGTTGTGTGAGTGAGTGAGGAAGGAATGATGGATGTGTGTAAGTGAGTGAGGAGGTAATGATGGATGTAAGTGAGTGAGGAAGTAATGATGGATGTGTGTATGTGAGAGAGGAGGGAATGATGGATGTAAGTGAGTGAGGAAGTAATGATGGATGTGTGTATGTGAGAGAGGAGGGAATGATGTATGTGTTGTGTGAGTGAGTGAGAAGGTAATGATGGATATGTTGTGTTAGTGAGAGAGGAGGGGATGTTGGATGTGTTGTGTTAGTGAGTGAGGAGGGAATGATCGATGTGTTGTGTTAGCGAGTGAGGAGGTAATGATGGATGTATGTGTTGTGTTAGTGAGTGAGGAGGGAATGATGGATGTGTTGTGTGAGTGAGTGAGAAGGTAATGATGGATATGTTGTGTTAGTGAGAGAGGAGGGAATGATGGATGTGTTGTGTTAGTGAGTGAAGAAGTAATGATGGATGTGTTGTGTTAGTGAGTGAGGAGGGAATGATGGATGTAACTGAGTGAGGAGGTAATGATGGATGTGTTGTGTGTGAGTGAGGAGAGAATGATGGATGTGAGTGAGTGAGGAGGGAATGATGGATGTGAGTGAGTGAGGAGGGAATGATGGATGTGAGAGTGAGGAGGTAATGATGGATGTGAGTGAGTGAGGAGGGAATGATGGATGTGAGTGAGGAGGGAATGATGGATGTAAGTGAGTGAGGAGAGAGAATGATGGATGTGAGTGAGTGAGGAGGGAATGATGGATGTGAGTGAGGAGGGAATGATGGATGTAAGTGAGTGAGGAGTGAGGAGAGAATGATGGATGTGAGTGAGTGAGGAGGGAATGATGGATGTGAGTGAGTGAGGAGAGAATGATGGATGTGAGTGAGTGAGGAGAGAATGATGGATGTGAGTGAGTGAGGAGGGAATGATGGATGTAAGTGAGTAAGGAGGGAATGATGGATGTAAGTGAGTGAAGAGGGAATGATGGATGTGAATGAGTGAGGAGGGAATGATGGATGTGTTGTGTAAGTGAGTGAGGAGGTAATGATGGGTATGTGAATGTGAGGGTTAATGGAGGGGCTTATGCTGGATATTTTGCAACAGCGAGACGAATGACACAGGCCTTCATCGACTAGAGTTGCAAGTTTTCAGCAACCTCATAAAAGCAAACACTTTCAGACACTACAAAGCATTCAGAAGATGGACATGGCATGATCCAAATGGACAGTGCCACTACCAGATTGATTACATCATGGTTATGAGAAGTTTTTAGTCAAGCATGAACATTGCGAAGACACGCAGCTTCTCGGGAGTTGATGTAGGAAGTGACCATGACTTGCTGATGATGACTTTTCCAACTATGTCTGAAGACAATCAGCAAACAAGCACACATGGCTCAAGTTTGACCTCAAAGAGCTGAAGGAGCCTGAGGTAGCAGGGGCCTTTCAGGCTGATAGGCAGGAAATTTGTAGCACTCTCGATCCTTGATGTGGAAGAGGATACAGACGTCAACACACTTGCAGAACGCCTTTAACACTGCTGTGACTGAAACGGCTAGTGAGATCCTCAGCAAACACTGCCCTGTTAAAATGTGGGTCACAGCAGACATTCTGGATTTGTGTGACAAGAGGAGAGAACTGAAGAATAAGAAAAATGAAGCAGATGGAGCAAAACAGTATAGAGCATTTAGCAGGGAAATAAAGGAAAATATGAAGGAGAGATGGAGAGAGGAGCAGTGCCAAGACATTGAGGACAACCTACAGAAGAACAACAATAGGAAAGTGTACCAACTTGTAAAAGACCTGACAACCTCTTGGCAAGGACGAGTTTCCACCCTACAGGACAGGTCAGGGAAGTGTCTCACAAAAGACAAGGCCATTCTTAGCCTTTAGACAGAATACCGCTCTGAATTATACAAGTTCCATTACAACAGGAAACCCACCAAAACCTGAATGTCCACCCAGTAACAGACAGTGACAACTTCATTTGTAATGATCTTGCAAACTGGTGAATGGTCAACACCATGGACCCAATGTCTGATCATCACTTGAAGAAAGGCAATTTACAACTTTGCCAAAATTACCAAACCATCAGGTCTTACCAGTTACCCAAGTGAGGTGGTGCTGAAGATCCTTTTGACCAGACTGAAGCCGCAAGCAGAGAAGATCATTGCTGAGGAACAGGCAGGGTTTTGAAGAGGTCACAGTACCATCGAACAGACTTTTAACTGGAGGTTAAAGTGTGAGAGATATCATCAGCACCAGCAGGATCTGTACCACATTTTTGTGTATTTCAAAGAAGCTTTTGACATGGGTGTGTCATGCTGCCTTATGGGCGACCATGAGACTTAAACATCAACCTGATCAGGACCATAGATAGAATGCTCTACGATAAGACCACCAGCGCAGTCTTCGTCAGTGGCAGCATAGGAGACTGGTTCAAGGCAACTGTTGGAGTGAGGCAAGGTTCTTTACTCTCACCCACTCTTCTCAACATTACCTGGAGAGAATTATGACTGACGCATTGGAGGGACATAAAGGCTCAATAACATTGGTGACAGGAAAGCAACAAACCTATGCTTTGCTATTGATATTGACAGGCTAGCAGGAGAAAAGTAGGAACTAACCAACTCGGCAGAGTGCCTTGACAAATGTTCTGCAGCATTTGGCATGGTGATAGCACCGAAAAGACAAATCTTTCGACCAACAACACCAACGCATCGGTGCTAACATCGCTATCAAGAGAAACAAACTAGAGACAATTCAGAACTACAAGTACCCCGTTGCAATTGTTTCAGATGAGGGATCAAAACCTGAAGTGCTCTCCAGAGTTGCGCAAACGACTGCAGCGCTAGCCAGAGCAAGACCCATCTGGAATGACAGAAATATCACAATCAGTTCCAAGGTCAGACAGATGCACTTCCTGATCATTGCCATATTTCTCTATGCCTGTGAGACATGGACTCTGACAGCTGAACTTGAGTGAAGGATTCAGGCATTAGAGATGAGATGCTTCTGCAAGATCCTTGGCATTTCATACAAAGACCCCATTAACAACTTGGAGGTCCAGGCCAGAGTAACGAAAACCATTGAACCATAGGAAGACCTGTTGTCCACTTTGAAAAGAAGGGAAATGAGATAGCAAGGCCATGTATACATCAACAGGACTTGCCAAAACCATTCTACAAGGGACAGTGCGAAGACACAGCAGGAGAGGAAGACAGGGAAAGAGATGGGAGGACAATATGAGTGAATGGACTGGCCTCACACTCGGCAACAGCCAAAGAGCGTCTGAGAACGGGGAGGAATGGAAACTGGTTGCGAAGTCTTCTGTGGTGCCCAACGGTCTTCAAGACTCTGGGATAAGTGATAGGTTTGTTTACAGTGTGTGCAAGCGTGTCTTCTTAATACATACTTACAGTGTGTAATTGTGTTTAGAGGTGTTCTCAGTGTGTGTGAAAGTGTTCTCTGTTTGCTTATGCATACATGAGTGCATATATT
>JADBJO010000285.1:125000-232500 GCA_016801955.1 Conus betulinus
ATCTTTGAATTTTTTATTCTGTATTCAGATTCTTCTTCAGTTCCTACAGTGTTCTCTGTGTGTGTGTGTGTTTTTCTTTTTTCTTTTCAACAGACATTCAACAGCCATTCTTCACAGCACACCACATGGACATCAGATAAGTCTCTCTTCGTTTCTTTGTTTGTACTGTCCTAAATGTTGAATGTGATCTATCTTTTTTTTACTTGAAGAAGACCCAAGAGGTCGAAATGCATCGTGTCTTGTCCTGTACTTTGTTTGTCAATGTCCTTGGCGGCAACTAACCCCCACTCTTTCTAATTTTTTTTTTTTTTCTTCAGGCTTCTTTTCCATGGTTGTCATTTTGAACATTTACCAATAAGTATTATACTGTAACAATTTGGACCACACTCTATACTTACAAAGGTGCTGAGTAAACACTAAAAGAAGTTCTTGTCAGTGTTGTACAGGTTTTATGTGTTGTAACGTGTATGTTTGCAGAAACTGTTCTTTTTTTGTAAAACCACCATTGGTACATCCCAGTCTATCCCCTAATGGCCAACAAAACCAGATTATATTATATAGCATCATAGCTTGGGGTAAAAGGAAAGAGAAGCCATAAAATCTAAGTCATATGTCAACAAATGAATAAACAGGAATGGAGGTATTGAACCTACCCCAAGTAGTAAAATTATTCCCCTTTCTAGTAGAATTGGGGTACCCCCAGTAACATACAGATTCTGACACAGAGGGACATTTATTGACAACATTATGAATCCCAGGTGTGTTTTTTAATATTGTTGAGCAAACACCAAAAGGTAATTTTGCTGTGTTTCGTGGGCTTTATGTGTGGTGATTGTAAAACTCTCAAACTGAAAACAAAACAAAAAACTGTTCTATCATATGTTATTAGTGTGAACCATCATTATTACCCCCACAATCAAATTAGAATGATGTGAAATTGTAGACAAGGGTATAAGGAAGTAATTCACAAAAAAATCTAACAAATAACTCAATAAATGGATGAGTAATGTAGATGTTGGTGAACATACCATGAAAAGCATGATTATGCCCCTTTTTACCTAAAAAATAGTACCCCCAATTATGAGCAGATTGTCATCAAGAACAAGATTCCTTGGGATTTATATGACTGTCGTGTGTTAGTGCTGATGTTGAATAATTAGTCACACCACTTTTTCTTTGTTTTCACTGATTTTATATGATGTAATTTGTTTTGTATACTTGAAAAGTGTTCTTTTTGTAAAACCACCATTCATTATATCCCTGTCCGTTCCCTAATGGCCAACAAAACTACATTATTGTTATACAGCATCATAGCTTGGGGTATAAGGAAAGAGAAGCCATAAAATCTAAGGCATATGTCAACAAATGAATAAACAGGAATTGAGGTATTGAACCTACCCCAAATAGTAAAATTATGCCCCTTTCTAGTAGAATTGGGGTACCCCCAGTAACATACAGATTGTTACACAGAGGGACATTTATTGACAACAGTATGAATTGCAGTTGTTTGTATGTTGTTGAGCAAACACCAAAAGGTATTTTTTGCTGTGTTTAGTGGGCTTTTATGCGGTGAATTGTTGTAAAACTGTCAAATTGAAAACGAAACAAAAACGGTTTTTCGTATGTCATTAGTGTGAACCATCATTATTACCAACAAAATAAAGTTAGAATGATGTGAAATTGTAGACAAGGGTGTAAGGAAGTAATCCACAAAAATTCTAACAAATGACTCAATAAATGGATGAGTAATGTAGATGTGTGGTGAACATACCGTGAAAAGCATGATTATGCCCCTTTTTACCTAAAAAAAAAAAAAAAAAAATACCCCCCCAGTTATGAGCAGATTATCATGAAGAACAAGATTCCTTGGGATTTATATGACTGTCGTGTGTGTTAGTGATGATGTTGAATAAATAGCAAGACCACTTTTTTCAGTGTTTTGACTGATTCTATTGGCGCAGTGTGTTTGTGTGTATACTCGAAAACTTATTTTTTTGTAAAATTTTATAATTGTCAGTTTCTGGTATGCTAATTATCAACATAATCAAGTCATTTTGACAGGACATTGTAGACAAATGCAAAACAACAAAACATGCAAAAAATCAGAGAGATCTGTCAAGAAATAAGTGAGCAGTAACCATTTTATTGAACCTACCCAAGAAAGCTTAATTTTACCACGACATACAGATTTTCAAAAGTGCTATGATACTGTGGCAGTGAAGGGGCTAAATTTAACTGGATATGCATTTGTGTGTGTGTGGGGGGGGGGGGGGGGGGGGGGGGGGGGGGGGGGGGGGGGGGGGGGGGGGGGAACCAAAGCTCTGGATATACTTTCATGTTTGTAGCATACACTTCAAAGAGAAGTGTGGATACATCAATCACGACTTCAAGCATACCCATTTCTAGTGTTTCACTATAGCAGAAGTGTATGATTCTTGACTTTGAAACATGTGAATAATGAATTCCTTCGCACAGAAGTATCTGTGATTCACCCTCACCACAGGATGCCCTTTCCTGGCCAGAAATCGCAAGCCAAAGAGTGGCCCTAGCTCTTTAACACCAGATGGCTAGAAGAGTTCGACTGGTGTGAATTTCGTTCTGGCATGATTGAACTTGAATTGAGAACTCCGCCTTCAGCAGATGTGCACAAAGATCATCAAGGAGAAGAGTGATCAGTTTCCTGACTTTGCCTCATGGCAAACATTTCTCTGGTCATCCCTCTCACCTCTCTGTCCCCTATGAGAGGGCATTCTGTGTGCGCAAAGTATGTTCATGGACAGCAAGAGAAACAGATTGTCAGTCAAGTGCTCCAACAGCAAGATGCTTATCTTGTCAGAAAAGGCTGGTGAGGATCTCACAACAGAGTCAGTGGACAAGTTCTGCATGAGGAAGAAACGTCCCAGACTTGAATGAACCAGTAACTGGGCAGGGTATAATGAGCTGACATAGCAACAGATCTGTCTCGCATAAACTGTCACAAAAGTGGCTATTGTGGAAAAGAAAGCTCAGACAGTTTCTTCCATTTGTTCACTTATATGTTTTGTGGGGTTAGTGATATTTTGTGATTCCCATAACTGTGCAGACTGTCTGCATGTATACTGTGTGTCTGTGCTGACACTTTTTTTTTTTTTTTTTTCCAGTTTTGCTCTTCCCCAAGTTGTTGGCTTATTTTTGTCATTTATGTTGATCTGATATGTTCAAAGGGAAAAAAGTAATTGAATTTGCATCATGTGTGGATTCATATCATCTGTGTGTATTTGATGTGTGTGTTTGTATGTGTGTGTATTTATGGAGTGTGTTCGTATGTGTGTGAGTGTGTATATGAATATGTGTGCGCATATGTGCAATTTTTTTGTGAATTCATGTCTGTTTAAAAGTATCCGATTCATTCAAAATTTTGACTCTTAAGAATTTGCCAGTGACCCCTAGAAATTTTGAGTGTCATAGTGACCCTAAAACATTTGGGGCCATGGGGAACACTGGCTACAATGATGCCGGGTGTAACCCGCCGATTTGTAAGCAGCGCCAATTTGTATTAGTAAGCGCGCTTACAAATCGGCACACATTGCATGACTTGTAAAACCGCTGATTTGTAAGCAGCGCCGATTTGTAGAGCGCTTACAAATCGATGGGCTAGGCCCCCACCAATATGTAAGCGCTGCTTACAAATCAGCGGGTGCTTTACAAATCGGCAGGTTAAGCCCTTGCCGTTTTGTAAAGCACTTTACAAAACGGCGGGCGCTTTATATCCTGCTTCTTTGGATTAAAACGATAAACTATTATCATGCTTTCAGTGATTATTCCTGCAATTTTGATGACTTTCTCTGTTTCATTAAAACGGCAGACTGAAATGCAGTGTGTGTGTGGGTTCATGTGTGTGTGTGAGAATATGTGTATGTATATCAGTTTGTGTATGTAAGCCTGTGCATATGTGTGTGTTGAGGGGGTGAGGGGGGGTAAACAGGCTTGGTAAACAGGCTATTTCTTTTGCCCTGACTCGCTCACACAATCAAATTTCGAAGTTGAGAGCAGAGGACATTGTTGACATGCTTTCATATTTGTTCATTTCTGTAAAAGTTACATGAACGTCAAAGTGAACTAGAATTGTTTGTTTGAAACGCAATTTTAAGCACATTTTATAGTCGATAATATAAACACAAATTTCCACACTCAGATGAAAGCGAAATCGTAACTCAGCTTATATTGAATGAAGAGAATAGTGCAAGACAATAGGGAAAAGTTAAACTAGTGTGCAGTTTTTATACTTTTCACTAGAATATTTCACTAAAAGAATAGATATGATTGCCAGACACAATCAGTAAAAAGACAATGCAGGAAAATTATCCGTGGATGCTGAAAATGGTATTTGTAAAAACAAACAAGCAAAAAAAACAGTGCACCTCCCTTAGTAGTGGGCTTTATACACAACATATTGAAGAAGATGCTCCTGGTGTTCACAACATCTCTGCAACACTTAATATTATAGTGAGCAGGCAGGCAGGCAGGCAGGCAGGCAGGCGGCAGGCGGGCGCGGCGGGCGGGCGGGCGGGGGGTGGGCATGAGGGAAGGGGGGGTAGTAAAATAAGTTAGGAGACTTGTCTTTTTCTCTTTGTTAGAGTGCTTCTCAAAATGACGTGTGTCAGTCCCGCCATCTTGATGAGCAGAATAGAAAGTCGTCAAAATTCTGGGAGTAATCACTGAAAGCGTAATAATAGTTTATCGTTTTAATCCAAAGAAGCAGGATATAAAGTGCCTGCCGATTTGTAAAGCGCTTTACAAAATGGCGGGGGGGCTTAACCTGCTGATTTGTAAAGCACCCGCCGATTTGTAAGCGCTCTACAAATTGGCGCTGCTTACAAATCGGCAGTTTTACAAGTCATGCAATGTGCGCCGATTTGTAAGCGCTTACAAATCTGCACTGCTTACAAATTGGTGGGTTACACCGGGGAAACGCTGTTGCAAAAGTAAGGACAATAACTGCTAGCTCAGGCTGGTAATTGGTCAGATCCATGGCCAGAAACTGCTCCCTCCTCCCTGCTCCAAAGCAGATATTGGGGCACTTGAAGTCTTGGCTGTCTTTACCAGTTGTGCCCTCTGGTGGAGCATTGCAGTCTCTGAAATATTACATGCAGCAGGCTTCTACTGCGCTTGGTCTGGACGTACTTGATTTTGTGTGTGTGTGTGTGTGTGTGTGTGTGTGTGTGTGTTTTTTTTTTGTTTCCTCTTTTTGTTCTTCTCCTGTCATATGTGGGAAAGAAAAACTATAGTTGCCCAAAATATGCAGTAGAATCCAGACGAGGGGAAAATGCCCAACATGGTTGCCATATTGGTAGCATTTGCCATACACACAGATTTCAGAAAAGTGCAAATAAAGGAAAGATCAATCAGTCAGAAAACAGTCTACTGAGAATCAATTCAAAATAGTATAGAAATCAGATTCAGCAACAGTCAGTGTGTCAGTGTTGACATCAGTAATTGTGTGTGACAGGTCCCTTTGCTTCAGAGGACATGGCACAATGGTTCAGTGCCGGCTACTTTCACCATGTGTTTGAAAGTCAAGAGGGGCTGTGACCATGACTTTCAGCCACTGGGTATGTATGTGAAAATATTATAGGAGGTGAAAAGTCTTCTGCACCCAAATCTTTAAATTGTGTTTTATGAGCAAGGTTCATGCAATCTTTGGAAATCATAAAAATGCCTTTGAATTTGAGGACCAGTCTTCTGGATCTAAGAATGTCCCTCGAAAAGTTGGACATTAAGTTTTATTATTATATCAGAGTGTTTGAAAATGAGCAGTTTCAAGTTGGGGAAGAGACTTTTTTTTTTTTCATTATTGGGATATTGATAACAAAAATTTGCAAGAAAAAGTTTAGGTTTCATTTCTTTGTTTTTTTATTCTCTCTGCTTTGTCCCCTACTAACAGGATCCTGATTAATTGGTTGTATGAAGCAGTGGAAGTATGCATCAAGGCTTAGATTCTATTTATTACAGTCCTTGAATTTTGTATTGAAAATCCTCGGGAAGGTTGTAAATTATCCTCGAACTTTTGGTTGGAAATCTATAGGATGCAATGGATTTAAAAGTGACTTTTTTTTTTTCTTCTGAATGAGTATGGTGATGCGCTGTGGAGAGTTGTTTTTTTTCTTCATTTAATAAGATGAATTAACAATTTGCAGATGATAATTCATGTCTGTTGTAGGGTTGAGAATTGATGGTGAAATAAGATCAGTTCTGTAAGATAAATTGTTGAATAGGATCATTTGTATGTAGAGATGTGTGACCAAAGCTTTAAAACAAGAGAAAAGCTGCAAAAGCAAAGATGCATATGAGAAAGCATGAAATGAATGCAAATGATAAAGGTGATGAATATGTTCAAGGGGAGTAGATAATTGATGAAAGATTTATGCAGTGGTCAGTTAAAATTTGAAATAAAGAAGATTTGTGCAGTGGTCAATCAAAATTCGAAATAAAAGGAAAAAAAACGGAAGTTAGATCAGAATAACAGGGGAATTGATAGTAATTACAGAGTAACAAAGATACAATCCATCTTTATAATAACAACGATACAATCTATCTTTATAGTAACAAAGATACAATCCATCTTTATATTAACAAAGATACAGTCCATCTTTATAATAACAAAGATGCAATCCATCTTTATAATAACAAAGATACAATCCATCTTTATAATAACAAAGATACAATCCATCTTTATAATAACTTAGATACAATCCATCTTTATAATAACAAAGATACAATCCATCTTTATAAAAACAAAGATACAGTCCATCTTTACAATCAAGCATGCATGAATCACAAGGAAGACTTGAATGGATAACAAATGAGCAGACAAAAATCCTTCATGAAAAGATGAGAAAAATTAGGTATGACTGACTGGTATGGAGAGGAGTGGGATAACACTGACAAATGATGTTGCAGGAGACCTGATGAAGCAGTGGGGTCGCATCCCATTTGTGCCAGGCCCCATCCATCCTCCAATCGTTCCAAATGTAAGTCTTGATTTTGAGTTTGAAGTCTTTCCTTTAAGTGTTAACGCATACAAAAAATTTAATACACATGTGTAAGCACACACTCATGGTCTGTGTGTTTTTTGAATTGGGAAGATCTTTTTTGTCCCAGATTCGAACAAAAGCAAAATTTTCTGGACAAAACACATTCATTTGAGTTAAAAACTTTTTGTTTTTTTTCATCTCTTTCTTGCTGTCTTTTTATTTTTGGATGATTAACTCCCTCCATTTTAACACAGACGTGAAAATTGGCACCCATGCACACTAGAGCAGGAGCAAACACTTGCTTGGAAGTATGTGTGCAGCCATGCACATACGAATGAATCTACAACATACTTCATGCTTGTATGTTGTGTGTGCGCACACTCATATTCAGAGACACAGACGACTGACACATGAGACATACACAACGCACATACTAAATATATGCTACACTAATGGGTACCTGTTCATTTCCTTGGTTGTTGATAATATTTTGTGATTACAAATTCTAACAGTTGTATCTTTACCAACATGTTCTGCTTTACTTCGTTATAAATATTATATATGTTTGTTGTCAGAAAGTATGCCACAGTTGTACTTTTTTTTTTTTTTTTTGTGGTAAATTCACCTCACCACTCTTCTTCACACAGATTTTCAGACGTATCTACCAGTGCACAAATTCAATGTAATGTAATGTAAAAGGATATTTATAGGGCGCTTTACCTCGTGAGAGCCCAAAGCGCATATTACAGAAAAAGATGATAAAATTATAATTCTAATTCACACACACACACACACACACACACACACACACACACACACACACACATGTGAGTGTGCACGGATGCACGCGCACGCGTGCGCGCGCGCACACACACACACACACACACACACACACACACACACACACACACACACACACACACCACACACACACCCATACCGCAAAAAAAAAAAAAAAAAAAGAAAAAGAAAAAAAAAAAATCATACAGACAGACAGACAGATGAGCGCGTTCAACATCAACAAACACGTGCACAGTGGTAAGTGAATATCATTAATCAGTGTGAGGGAAAAGATGTGTCTTTAGGGAGGTTTTAAAAGTCTCTAAAGAGCCCGTGTTATGCAGGGAAGAAAGGAGACTATTCCATAGAGCAGGTGCCTGGTAAGAGAAAGATTGTTGGCCGGAAGTTTTCAGGCGAGCGGAGGGAAGCCGAAGCAGACGAGAATTGGTGGATGAGCGTAGGTTGCGAGATGGAACATAGAGATGGAGGAGGTCAGAGAGGTAGGAGGGAGCCAGGTTATTCAGTGATTTGAAAATCAGGAGGAGAACTTTAAAGTCAATGCGAGATTGAACTGGAAGCCAGTGTAAGGATGACAGAATTGGTGATATGTGATCAGATCTAGAGGAGCGGGAGATCAGATGGGCGGCATTGTTCTGAACTTTTTGAAGTTTAGAAATGAGTGTTAAGGGACAACCGGCAAGGAGGGAGTTACAATAGTTCAGCCGAGACAGGACAAAAGCACAGATTAGGGTCATCAGGGCATTTTGAGTGAGGAAGCGGCGAACTGAGCTAATTCTACGAAGTTCAAGGTAGCAGGACTTGCACACATTAGAGATATGTTGTTTGAAAGAGAGAGCTGGTCGAGTGTAATGCCAAGGTTACGAACAGACGCTGATAGCTTTATCTCGTTTCCATCAACATTTATGGAACGAGGGAGAGAATGAGTTCTAATAGTGTGTTTTGAAGCATGAGGATTATTTCAGTTTTGTCTGCGTTAAGTTGTAGTTTGTTATTGTGCATCCATGATTTAACATCGGTAATGCATGCTTGAGAAGAGGAGATTATTTCATGAAGCTGACTGAGATGGGCAGAGATATACAGCTGGTTGTCATCTGAAAAGCTATGGTGAAGGAGAGAGTGTTGGCTGATAATGGCTGAGAGAGGCTGGGTGTATAGCAAAAAAAACCTGTCCCAGGACAGATCCCAGAGGGACACCAAACTGAAGAGCTCTTGGGGGACTTAATGCCGTTTACTGAAACAGTTTGCGTGCGATCAGAGAGATATGAAGAGAACCAGGAAAGGACAGAACCAGAAAGACCAAAAGAAGTGTTGAGTCTTGAGATAAGAATGGAGTGTGATCTATTGTATCAAAGGCAGCAGACAAATCTAGGAGAGAGAGAAGAGAAAACTTTGTTTCTATCAACAGCTGTGAGGAGATCATTTACTATCTTGAGAAGAGCTGTCTCGGTGCTATGGCCAGCCCGGTAGGCTGACTGGTTTGAGTACAAGAGATTGTTTACAGAGAGATGTTCAGACAGTTGGGCGAGAACAACTTTTTCAATCAGTTTGGAAAGAAATGGGAGATTAGAGACAGGTCAGTAGTTCTTGAGATTTTCAGGATCTAAGTTTTGCTTCTTCAGGAGAGGTCTGACAACTGCAGATTTGAACAGAGTGGGAAAACAACCTGATTGTAAGGAGTCATTGATAATGGATGTAAAATATGGGAGAAGATTGTCAAGACAGCAGGTAAGAAGGGATGAGGGGAGAGGGTCAAGTTCACATGTTTTGACTGTGACTTGCTTCAAGATTTTGCGGACCTACACAGAGTGGAATTCAGACCACTGAGTGCCAGAGAAGGAAGGATCAGGAACAGAAGGGGGAGGAGCAACATGAGAGTCCAGATTATGGTGAATAGTGGCTATTTTACTATAGAAGAAATCAGAGAAACGCTGGGGGGGGAGTTCTGTCGCAGGGATTGAGGAAGGCAGTGGTGTGGACTTTAATTTGCCAAGTAGAGTATTGGTTACAGTAAACAGTTGTTGGGATGTACTACAGGCTAGGATTTTGGCACTGTAAAAACGGCATTTGGCACTGTCCAGAATGTTGGTAACTAGCTTATTGGGCAGTACGAAAAATTTGTTTATGAACATGTAGTCCAGATTTGAGCCAGCAACGCTCTGCCTGGCGCCGTTCTTGCTTAGCCTGCAGCAGCTGAGGTCTGACGGAGGTGAACCAGGGTGAGGGAGGCCGGCTGGAGATCTGGCAGCTGGTGGCTGGGGCGTGTTGATCTAGTAGACCGGACAGGAGCTGGTGGAGCTGGTCAGCTGACAGGTGTGAAGAGGCCTCCAGTCTGGCCCGAAGATCAGACTGGAAGGTGACGGTGTTGACAGCAGCGATCTTTCTGGCCTCCACGTACACAGGAAGGCGTGAAGGACGTGAGAGGCGGAGCTGGGCAACAATACAGTAGTGGTCGGAGAAGTCTAGAGTGAAATTTAGAGCTGTGGAATGCAGCATCTTGTCGTCGCCGGCTGATGACAAGGTCAAGGGTGTGACCTTTCTGGTGAGTCAGGAAGGTGACAGCCTAGTGCTGACTGAAATCGTCCAGCAGAATGGCGAATCGAAGCGTGAGGGAATTAGTGGGGACGTTGACATGAACATTGAAGTCACCAACGATGACAGGACAGCCACTGATTGCATTGCAGTGTTCCAGGGATGGGAACTCCTCAATGTAAAGAGCATCAGAGAGTTTGTTCTTTTGGTTGGGGGGAGGACGGTAGATGCAGAAAAGCTGAAGACAGTGCTGACGTAGCGTGACAGAAAGATGGGCAAGTTCAAAGGGGGAATGCTGGAAGGGGAAGGTGGTGGTGGAGGTGAGGTGGGAGCACAGAGAGTCACGCACGACGAAAGCGGTGCCACTATTCACTACGCTTCTTCGCACAGGTTTTCAGACATACCTACCAGTGCACAAATTCAAACAGCTATTCACTACTATTCTTCACAAAGGTTTTCAGACATACCTACCAGTGCACAATTTCGAACAGCTGTTCCATTCTTCATAGACTTGCACTAGCATGAATTTAGTCACATCTGACTAATATTGCTCATCTTCAGGTGTGTACCTCATTGTCCTGTGCAGTAGCACTTGTTTCCAAACCGGATTTTTTTTTTCAAAGAGTGAATACCAGCACCAGAGAAAGGGGATACTCAACAGTGCCATTCTTTTAAGATAAAGATGTAATCCAACTGCCAGGTACAAAAAGTATTTACATATTTTTTTTCTTAATATATTGTCAGCTGTCCTCATTGATTGCTGTTCAAGTGAGTGCATAATATCCTTTTGCTGGAAACTAAACATACCAGATGATATTGCATATTTATGCTTGTTGAGTCTATGTGGATGCTTTTCGTTCTTACATAAATTACATATTATGCCTGTTGAGTCTATGTGGATGCTTTTCATTCTTACATAAATTACATATTTATGCCTGATAATCCATGTGGATGCTTTTCATTCTTACATAAATTACATATTTATGCATGTTGAGGCTTATGTGGATGCTTTTCATTCTTACATAAATTACATTTTTATGTCTGCTGAGTCTTATATGTGGAGGCTTCTCCTTCTTTACGTAAGCAGCCGACAGTAGCCAGCCCTGCTGACACAGGCACCATGCCCATCAGCCATCCAACACTATCCCTGCCACCACCAGCCCCTGTGCCTGCTCCTGCCTCTGCCCCTGGCACCCCCACTTCTTCCTTCTCCCTTGCCCAAGGGGCAGGGGGCACAGAAAGTCTGCTGGTGCAACGACAGCTGCTGATACAGAACCAGATTCTCCAGCTCGAGATGGAGTTGAGGTCAGTTGCTCGGGTGGTGTAGGATACTTTGGGAAGAACAGTAGGGACACAGATGAAGTTTTTTTTTATTTATTTAGAAAAAAAAAAAAAAATTCTAAAGACATACTAGTGCAGTGCACAATATTAAATCATATGGCATTTTATCACTTAACTTAACATTAGATTGGTCTTTTATTGAGAAATCATATGGCATTTTATCACTTAACTTAACATTAGATTGGTCTTTTATTGAGATGATTTGAAATCAACCATCACGTTTGGCATGCCTCTTTCATCTCAGAGCACAGCCGCAGTTTTGGCTCCCACAAGAGTTACATAAATACCAGAAATATAAAAATACAATGTTGTTGGAAGATACCAAGATATGTATATGCATCAAAAACATGTAGTTCATGGTAATTAAAAATTATGTGTTTTGACATTAAACATTGAACTTGATATGGTTCTGAAGAAAAAATCGAAGGAAATGTGGTGTCATTGAATTGCACAGAAAATAAATTGTACTTGAAAGTCACGCTGTTGAATGCGAAAAGACCAAATGCTTCCGTTATTTCTGTTTCGGAGAGAGGTTTGACCTTTATTCATTGCTTGAGAGCATAGCAAGTTGTTTAAACATGTCAGTTGTGATTGTGCTTGGTGTTTTAGAGACATACTAAGGTTGTGCTATGCTGATAACGTTATTTACATAATGGTTATCTCTGTAACCATTAAAACAAATGTATCTAAATCAGCGATGTTTGGTTCTTTTAACTTGGCACACAGGACCAATGTTTATTCATTTTTAATTTCATGAATGAATAAAGTCCTAGATTTCAAGGTTTTCAGCAAAGTCCAGAGAATTTTTTAGAGGAAAACGGAAATTGTTACATTTCCAAAGTTCTTGAATTATTTTTTCCTGGAGAAGACTTTGTATAAAGAAAATGTTTGAAAGGATTTGCACAGAGGGTTTTCCCCCTCTTATTTTAGACTGTCATTAATGTACCCAAGATTGTGGCTGTACACCTTGAGCAGACTTGTTTGTTCAGGTTACACCTCAAAAAGTATGGATTCCCTTGGAATACTTTGCTTAACACGTACACTCACACACTGTCTCTCTCTCTCTCTCTCTCTCTCTCTCTCTCTCTCTACCAGCCACATTTTTCTACTTATCCTCGTATGCCCAAATCTTAGAATACAGTGGATGAATGTTGTCGGTTTTATTTTCTGTTGAAAGTTAGTACCAAAGAAGTTAGACTGCCCATGTTTTATTTTGATAATCTTCCCAGCCTCCACCCCGCCACCCCCCCCAAAGCTCCAGTCTGTATAGTAGTTTTTCTTCTTAAACTGTCATCACCATTGTGCCCGAAGGAAGTGTGTATAAAGCATTTCTTCTTAAACTGTAACCACCATTGTGCCTGAAGGCAGTGTATAATGCATTTCTTTTTAAACTGTAACCAGCATTGTGATTGAAGGAAGTGTATAATGCATTGCAGCAGCTTCAAATGCAGACGTTGTCCCAGCTCCAAGAGCAGGAAAGCTTTAAGGCCCTAGATCCGACCCAGCAGCAGCAGGTCAGCATGCACCCTCCTTCAGTCCAATCCTCTGATGCAGCAGCGCATGCAGCACCTGCAACAGCTTCAGCACATGCAACAGCAGGCGCAGCAGACACAGCAGCAGTTGCAGGTTCTGTCGCAGGGGCCCAGTCTCCCGGGCCCTGCTGTGTCTGGGCCGGTTTCAGCAGCGTCTGTGACGTCTTTGCCACAGCCGCAGCAGCATTCGCAACCTTTGTCGTAAGTGTGGAACTGGGAGAGAGCGTGTGTATTTGTCATGGTGTGTACGTTTGTGCGAGTAAGAGAGATTTTTCTCCGGTCTGCCATTTTGTGAAGTTCCAGAATGGAGCTGCTTTTTGTACATGCTGTGTGCTTTTCATCGATGCACTAGTATGGGTTTCTTTTCTATTTCTTGCTCTAACCCTCTGCCTACCGCATAACTTTGTGCTATATATGACTATGAGAATACCATGCCAAGAGAGGTAACTCCGCAACACATACACACTTGCCATAAAGAAAAAGTTTGTTTTTAACTTATCTATTCTGTAAAAGTAATGAAAAAAATTCAAAGACATCACTCATCCTAAACAGCCATTTTTCCCATATATAGTGAACTTTAACACACGAGGAAAAAAAAAACGAACAGACTAACTTTACTTCAGTGTACTTGGTGCTAAAACCATTTTCCCTAAATTCACTGTACCCACAGAATGTCATGGATTAGGAGCACAGAGTGATTTTCCAAGTCTAAACAAAGTACTGAAACCTTCAGGAACAAAATAGAGTCACTCTGTATGGTCTGCACACTAAATAATCAACTTTTGTTGCAAAGAAAAAAAAAAAAAACCTAAACTTCAACAATTTTGTTCAACTGAAGGCATCACATACAAGAAGATTTGCCTGCTAACTACTGAGGGGGAAAAATAATAAGAGCAGATTACTGAATACTGGACTTAAGAATGTGATGGAATTCAACAAAAATGTGCTTTTGCGCAAGTGCACTGAGCAGTCCCCCCCCCCCCCCCCCCCACACACACACACACACACACACACTGTGGTGATGATGTGCCTCTTGTCCGTCTCCTCTTTACTTTTTGATAAACAGTCAGTTTTTTTATTTTAGGCCAGAGTTTTATGTTCATCCTTTTCTGCTTGCTTTTGTGCAGCAAATAAATTTGGTTTTTGTTAAAAGTCTGCCAAAATTCTTCTGAAATCAAAAGGCTAAAGGAGATGCTCCCACAGGCAAATCATGGGACACACCCACTGACTGACCCGGTTTCCTGGCCATCAAAACTAGGGAAACTTTTTTTGGGGGCTTCACTTCTTGTAGCCAACCACTCTAGTCGACAATTAAAGAATCTCTAGTAAGTTTTTTGTTTTTCAAATTTTCTTTTTTTTTTGGGGGGGGGGGGGGGGGCTTGGCCCAGCAGCAATGGGCTATTCAATGTCGTCATTATCACAGGCCGAATCATTATTGATTCGGGCCTCAAAATCAGTCCTCAGTCGACCTTTATTTGTAACTAGGTCAAGATCGACGTCCAAATTGTCTCGCTTCAAATCTTCTTCACAAGTGTAGCCCGCAGATAAGCTCGCTTCATCAGCATCACTTCAGAAAAGGAATTCTGCAAGTTGCATAATTACTTTATCCCAGAAAATTTTCGCGACAAAAATCGGAACTTTGAAAATTCACAGCAGCGAAACTACTCCACCAAAACTCATGCTGCAAAAACTAAAAATGGCATCCAGAAACGGAAGTACCGGAAGACTCTTCTGTCGCGATTGCATTCTGGGATATGCGATGGTTAAAGCGCGAAAGTCGTTGACCTAGTATTCAGCAGTCGATCACGGTCGATCAGGTATTCAGAAAGAGGAAATTTCGCGGTCGATCACGGTCCATCCAGTCGGCATTGGGTTAATGATTTCCGAGGAAACCATCTGACTTTTCAGAGGCAGGAAGAAAAACATCAGAGAAAAAAAAATTGCATACCGCGTAATCTCTTCGAGTCTCTTACTGTATCCAGTTTTTCCAGTGCAGGTTTTTCCATGCTTCTATTCAAGAGTTGCCGCTGGTAGTTGTTACTGTATATCAGTGCTTCTGCTTGCATTAATCAGACCAGTACAATGGCGGGCAAATACATAGGTGAGTACGATTCATTGTCATCTTTTTGGTTCTGCATGACCCACACACTTTATCTTCAGGGCGGATGTCATGTGTGTCATGAATTGTGAATTGGGGCAAAAAAAAGTATAGTTGTCACTGTTGGAGAGGGGAGTGGACCTAAAAGACTACAAAAATGAGCAATTTTGAACAGCAGTTTTTTTGACATATTTTCAGAAAGTAAACAAGCAGCAAATTGCACGTTGTTACTTGTTCGCTTTATTGAAAGGAGCTGAACTACCAAATAGTAGTTTAACAGCGCTTTTTAAAGGCATGCTTTACAAGAAGTATGTTGATGCTGCAAGAACTCTGTACTGCAGTCGGAGCAGACTGATCACTTGATAGAATTAATGTTCCACCCATCCCTCCCCCCCCCCCCCCCCCCCCCTTTTTTTTTTTAAATGGATTTGTTTTGACAGTGTGACGGCCCAGATAAATAATATGTATGATGATGGGCTTGGGCATAAACAACAACAAAATATTTGGCGTCATATACTATACCATGTAAGGCCGTAGCGTTCAACGGCAGTTAGTTAGCTCTGAAAGGCTGAATTATTTGTGGCTAATGCAGTAATAAGACTATCACGTGACGCCCCCCCTACTTCTGCCAGGGAAAAAAAAAATCTGGTGCCAACTTCCTGTACCTCATTCAGCTTTGGCCTTCGACCTGACAAGGACAGGTTTTCTTGCTCAGTCTCGCCTATCTTCTGTTTTTTGTGTAAAGATTGCCTGTGTTTGCCATCTTTAATTGTTCTGTTGTGGCTTGCGCTAAATCCTGAGTACTATTCTTGCATGAGGCTTATGGTTGGTGGTTCATTATTTTATTTTGACGCTTCTCTTGTGTGAGGGCTTGCGTGAGGTGTTCGGTTTGTCATTCTACCAATTATCAGTCAACCATTGCACGTTCCTTACACTCTCGTGTGTTTGTTCCATTTCCCATTATTTTATTCTCTTTCGATCAGGTGTGCCTCACAGTCTCTTGATACAGGAGGTCCTGTTGTGTGCTAGTTTTCATTCTCCCTGTCGATTGTTTTGTTAATTTCAGCGCGATCGAGTACTCCGCCGGTTTCTCGATCCGCCGTCTTGCCTCGCCTCACGCCGGTCTCTCGATCTGCCATCTTGCCTTACCTTGTGGTCGTCCACTTTCTTTGTGCCTAGGTTTAGTGGTGCTGAAGTTTTCCCCTTGCACATTACTTCCTCCCGATCTCTCGATCCACCAGCTTGTCTCCACTTTGTGGTCCTGTGCTCTGTGTTTGTTCTGCCACTATAGCCCGAAATGGTGAAGGGTAACAACGGGTTGAGCAACGTCTCTCTCCAGAAGTTGCTTTTTGCCCCGCAGGACCTGCGTGCCGAATCCTCGGAACAAACCGTTCTTTCTTTGGAAGAACGTATGGCTGGTGTAGAGGGGATTCCGTGGAGGGGACGCGCGACCATCATTTTGATACCTTCTCTAAACCGACTGGTGGATGCACGATCACTGCATCTGAAAGGCAAAAGGCAAGCTGCCACCATTTCAAAGTGCCTTCCTTTAATATTCTATGTAAAACTAAAGACAAGGCTCCCCTTAAAAAGGAAGGCCAGTTTCAAGAATTTGTACCCAAATTCTCCTCCACATTTTACCTGCTGGCTTGCCTTCTTCCCTTCTGACGCAAGGTGAGACACAAAGACGCAGGGTGACCGGCACAAATTTTCGACGCTTGGCCACCCCGTCTTCTCTCCCAATCATGCCGCGGCACATGACCTTCGGTCCCCAGGGGCTTTTACCGAGGCACGGACCAGCACGGGTGACGGGATGGCTCTGGAGTCAGCACCTGTCATTCGCCTCAATGAGACTGCTGCAATTAGCTCCCCCCTCCCCCCACTAATAGCACGCAGGCTCATGGCGCTCTCCCCCACCGTGCACAAGCGCAGCCACCACTAGTGCAGAAGGAGCGTCCTTCCTCTGGTGGCGGAGTTACGTCCACTCCCTGGGTTCACACTGGACATAACTCCGGGTCGCAGCAGCAGGTACCGCCATGCCCGGACCTGTGTCGCTCTGACCCCCCGCATTTGACCTACCCCGATCGATTGTCGACATTTCCCCTAGGGGTACAGGACATTGAGGAGCACGGTCCTGTTCCTCTGGAGGGAGGATCTACCAGCAGGATCAGGGGTAACCTATCCGTTCCGGACCTTGGTGGGACCACGCTACTGCAGCCACTCCAATCCTGAGATATGCGATAGGGGGCTCGGTTGCCGCACCGCCCCACTGCTCCCCCTAATACACAGAGGTCTCATATGGATCTCACCAGGGAAGGGTATGCGGCAGTGCACTCTCCGGGGGATGGGTGTGACAGGACACACTCTTTCCTTCTCATCATCATGCGACCTGTCTGTTATTGAGCAGTGGTGCCCTGATCTTGTCCTCAGGGAGTCCCACCCTTGGACAGTTCTTTTAGGTGTCCGGATTCGCTCCGGCCACCCCGGCCAAGCATGCTCGCCCCAGGCTTGTCGCCCCTCAGATCCTGTCTTCCATTTGGGAGTGTCCAGCAACCCTATCCAGGGGTGTGCAGGTCGCCCCTTCTCGAGGGAAGGATCCCCTCTCCGCCCCTGAGGCGGCCCTTGCAGGCACGTTCCTCAGGGACGCCCCGACGCGCCCACATCTCCCTGTTTTCCAAGGACAACCCGGTGGCCAGGGAAATTGCCATTTCCCCGGCCGACTGCGGTTTGATCTCCCATTTGGCCCCTCCCATTTCCACTCAGATCTCAATCAAGACCCTAGTGGAATGGGACTGCATAGCCAGATCGGGGATCCAACATGTCACTGCGGGTCATGTCTTTTTTGACATGCCCACGCAGTGGGTGGAGGAGATCTGGCCGGAGGAGGACGACTCGGTCTCCGTGTCCTCGGACGCTCAGGCCTCTGAGACACACTCGGAGACTGACCCATGGTTCTTCAGGGACCCCATGATGCGAATCCTGGTTAACAGGATCTCGCATCACCTTTCGGCTGTGGCGGACAGCGCAGCCAGGAGCCATTATAACTGTTTATTGGCCTGCAGGGATGCCTTCCTTTCAAAGGCTAATCTCTCCCCAGAGCTCCCCAGAGCCTAAACCCTTTCACCGCCAGACATTCTATTTTGCATAAATCTCCATCGCCAGCCATTTTTCCAAAAAAGCTCTTATTTTATACCAGCATATGTGAAACGCGGATATCTCTGGAACTAAACAACAATTCTCATGCTATTTTTTTTGTAAAATGGAGGAGATACACTGTACTTTCATTATATCATAACATGTTAGTGATGGTAAGTCAACAACAGTTTCAAATTTTTGTAATTTCAAGTGCAAAAAAATGCGAAATAAAAAAAAAAGAATGTTATGTTTCTTCTGAACGTAAAAAAATGAAGAATGAATGCCAACAAACTCTCAGTAAGGGAGGAAAAATACTCCACTCGTAATTGAAGACCAGAAAGTATGGTATTTCCAACAGAAAAATGGAAGAAACGGCCACAAATACATCTACTCCAAGAGCAGGGAACACACACACACACACACACACACACACACACACACACACATTCTTATGCCTAACTGGTACACATGTAAGAAAGAAAAAGGGAACACACACATACACACACACACACACACACACACACACACGTCCCTTTCACTGTCAACAGTAATATTTTTAATGAACACAAAGTCATTCATGTGCCTGTTGGTCTTTGAACCCTTGCCATTCAGCTGATCTATATGATCAGCTGTACACCCACTCAAACACCCGTCTCTGCTGCTCGCCTCTCACGTGTCAGTCGGCCACGCTTCCTTCAACCTCGACCAGCAAGAGTCGGCCCACAGCGTGTGTGTGAAGCTCTTTGCCTAGTCTTATTTCGCTCCCTCACGCAGTTAGTGAACAGTCGGTCAGTGCTGGCTGGCTCAACATAAAAACACTGGCACGCGGTAGGGTAGTAAGTGGGCGTCTTGTCAGTCTCCCAACCATTTGGCCATGGTCCAACGCCTCACATTGCAATAATTCAGTCAAGCCATCACTATCGTTGTTTAATCATGACTGTCTGGGTCTTCTTTATCTGTATTAGGAACAACTGACCGTGTGGCGCTAGGCGTGGATTTTTACCCAAAAATCACTAAAAAAAATGTGTTGTGAGATTGTTGTTGATTTTGCAAGAATAAAGCATCAAGAAACCATACATGAGTCTGTTTTGCATGAATGATTGCTCAAAATGTGTGAATTAATGTGTTTTGTTGAGTGGGGGTGCGAAAAAATTGACAAACAAGTCGAAAAATTGCCTACTTTCGATCGCGCAGGCTGCCACTATCACACATGAAAGTAGGCTTGTGACCTACTGAACTGGAGAGGAAGAAACGGCCTTGACCTTGGTGCTGTTTATCAATGGAAAATTCCTATGGTGTGAGTGTAGTACCGCAGAAAAGGAGGTCACTGAGCTGCCAATCTCGCTGCTATGATTGGCTGATTTTAGTTTGAGCCTTTTCATTGGCTCCCATTACTTTCTGACCTACTTCCGGTTGCCCTGATTGTTTGGTCATGTGACCTATCTGAGCCTAACCATTGGCTGCAAGCAGCCATCTTTGAATTGGCGTCTGCTGAAAAAGTCTGCTCAGTTCACAGCCGATGTTGCATTATTTTATTTACTGAGCGTTATATTGGAGCGATTGAAATGCCTAGTCTGAGGAAAGGAAACTTTTGAACCATCCATAAGATTGGAAAACGGGAAAAGGGGAAGAAAACTGCACAAAAGGCTGTAAACCGGAGACAGATGTGATCACTGTGCCCAGCCAAACACGATCTCCAGTCCGGTTCCATCCACACCTTGTCAAAGATTCCGATCACCCATGCCATCAACATTGAAAACGGAGCCTTCATGTGCCAGAAGTGCTTCATTCCGAAGGATGCAGTATTTTATTAGCCGGAAAAGAAAATTGGAGGAGTCAAGTGATTCGGACATGGAGACTTCAAAGGCAGAGAAATGGGGGATGGAGGAAGAAGGTGTGACCGGATCAACCGACTTGAACGAGATCGCAAACATCGCAGAACTGCAGACGATCATTTCCAAACTACACTGCCCTTCATGCAATGAATCCGTAAGTTAGTTTATTTGATTCCTGGTTGTTGTTTTTTTTTCAGGAGAGAGAGAGAGAGAGAGAGAGAGAGAGAGAGAATGGCATTTTATTCCAGCAGAAAGAGAGAGAGAGAGAAGAGAGAGAGAGAGAGAAATACATGTGCAAGTGTGTACATTCATGGACTCAATCTACACACACACACACACACACACACACACACACACACACACACACAACACAATTTCTGGGGTAATTTGAGATTTCTTTTACACACACACACACACACACACACACACACACACACACTGCACAATTTCTAGGGTAATTTGAGATTTCTTTTAGACACAAATGAGCATTCACACACACACACACACACACACACACACTCTCTCTCTCTCTCTCACTCTCTCACTCACTCACTCATTCACTCACTCACACTCCACATTTCTGACAGAATTTCTGAGGGAACTGTTACATTTTCAGATGCTGATCATACGAGTTGGGGGGGGACCTGACTTCTGAATGGGGTCATCAATTTTGATGGAGGTGTCCTGTGTGGAGTATGGCAACATCTGCAATGACTGGGCCTCCCAGAAGACGGGCACTACAAAAGACTTGGCAACCCCCAGTTGCTCCAAAGGCACCTGAGTGGGAAAACACAAATTTCCAGTGAAAGTTTCCACTCAATCCTTTGAAGAATTTGCCCAAAAGAAAGATGGGCCAATTCAACACTGCGGACACAGCCTTGGCAGTTGCAGTTCAGAAGTTCAACACGGGCTCCTCTGCTTTGCTGGATGTTCTTCTAGAGCTTGAACTGAGGGCATCAAAGACTGTAGTGGAGTATGCAGAGAAAGAAGATGTATCCAGGGTCCAGTCAGCAACCAGAAAAGCCTCCATCAAAGAAAAGAAGAGAAGGCAAAACGATAGACACAATTCGTCGTCAAGAACAGCGAGAACGGGAAGTACAGGTTGATGGGGCAGGACGGTTTTGAAGACCAGAAATATTACTTCTTTCCTCCTTTTTGTTATATTACCTCATATCCTATGAACAAACATTGTAAAAAAGATAATTTTTTATAAAATCTTACCTTGTTGATGTCTTGGACCATCAAAATACAAGATCAAACTTCAAACTCAATTTTCTCAAAATGTTTATTTTTCAGGGACGCACGATTTCTGAGCACAGCTTTGACACACTTCCCATCAATATATTCACACCAAAGTTGGCATACTTATGTAAAAATGGCTGCTGAGTGCAACTACAACCACAAGAACATTGTATCTCAAATAGTTTTCAAGCTGCATGTGATGATGTCACCAAACCAAAGAAAAAAAAAATTCGCCTTTTTGGAATGAGTGGTGAGAATAGATTTTCAAGTTCAGATAATAACTTTTGTGATGGTTGCTTTCTTTGATCATTGGAATAGAACACTGTACATCTGAAACTTCTTAGAAATTCTGTTTTCTTGAGATATGAGGGGCGATGGACACTACTGTTGTTCGGATGAGAATGTGCAATAACCTTGTTTCCACATAAGCTAGATACATAAACTTGGCATGTGCAATACTTTTGACATGTTCTGCCTCTGTGCCAAATTTTATAATGATAGTTTATGTAGAACCTGAGAAACGAAAATACCCTAAAATCTACGCCTAGCGCCACCTTAACTGAATAGTGTTCTGACAAAGCAAATGGCTGAGAGCACGGGCCAGACTATCCCCCAGCTATGGTGTTTATTGCTGGCTTTTTATGTCATGAACTAGGATCGTGACAGTATCGGGAGTTAGGTACCCTTTTTTGTCGCCAAAAGGCGCTTTGGCGCTCAGCCAAGTCATCGCCAAAAGGCGCCTATGGCGGTGAAAGGGTTAAGGCAGCCCTGCGGTGCATTCTAGGTCAGCAGCAGTCGCTCTTTGGCGACCATGCGGCTGCCTTTATCGCTCATTCAGCTGAAGGGTGTAAAGAAGCAGCCTCATATGCGGCCGGGCCTAACTCCCCTGGGCAGCCTTGCCCACCAGACCCTCCTTTCATTCCTCCCCTCACCTCACCAGACCTCAACCCTATTGGAAGCAGGCCCCATCCCGCACTGCATGGCCTGCCCAGCGCTCCAAACCCCCCTCTCAGCCAAACATGAACTTTCCCAAGTAGAATTTTCCTTTTGGCCGTCAGGGACGGCCCAGGAGGTGACTGGAGAACTCTCCTATAGGGAGCTGGAGCAGGGAGAACTCAGACCACTACCACTTTATCGTCCTTCCCACTTGCCCCTTCCCCTCCAAGGTCCCTCCCACCCCTGCCCCTCTGCCCCTATGGTGGGCAGCTTATCCCGGCATGCCCACCAGTGGAGACATATGGGCCTCATCCCATGGATAGTAGCGGTCCTAGAGGAGGGGTTCCATCTGCCTTGGGCCCACGAACGTCCTTCTCTGATGCGTTCTCCTCCTCCCTCTCCCAGCCATCCCTCCCCAGGCCAAGCGGAGGCCTATGCCAGGAAGTCGCTGAACTCCTCCAAAAGGGGGCCATCGTGGAGATACCCAATCCCAACAAGTGCGAACTCAACCCCAGTCAGCAGTTCTCCTTTCTGGGTATGAGATTCGACACTCTGTCCATGAATGAAGCGCCAGCTGGCAGCTCTTCAGTCGGCACTACCCAGGTAGGCAGCCCGTTGTGTAAACGAGTGTGGATTGTAAAGCGCTTAGAGCTTGGTCTCTTGCCGAGAATAGGCGCTATATAAGTATTCATTATTATTATTATTATTATGGTCTCCCAAACTCCAGAGAGGTCCACCCGCATTTTGGACCTCATCTCCCGCCTCCACCTATCACCCACACCCCGGTCAGAACCCTTACCTCCTTCCTAGGGATGATGGAGTCCATCTCGTCCCTCATTCCCCTGGTCAGGGTCTCCAAGCGCCAACTCCAGAGGGAGTTCCGTTGTTGATGGTCTCAGACCTCCAACCACTGGGATCAGTCCATTCCCTTGGGCCCTTGGTTCCAATGGGCCACGGACGAGTGGCTCAACCCTGCCACCCTGAACCCCGGGGTTCCCATCTCCCTTCCGACCCAACCTCTGGAACTCCACACAGATGCCTTCAACTCGGGCTGGGGGCGCCCACTTGGAGGACCTGCATGCCTCTGGAGTGTGGGACTCAGAGACAGCTCGCCCCCACATCAACGTCCTGGAGTTGGAAGCAGACAGGTTTGCCATCTTCTGCTTCCAACCCCAGATCTCTCACCAACTTGATCTCCTGTTCACAGACAACACTTCCGTGACATGTTATGTCAACATGGGGGGGGGGGGGGGGGGGGGGGGGGGGCCTCGCTCCCTCAGCCTCTCTCTCTCTCTCCAAACAGAGGCCCTCCTCCGCTGGTGTGTCACTCGCGGGGAATCACTGTCCGCGCGAGGCACATAGCGGGCACCCACAATATCCTAGCGGACTCGCTCAGTCAGTCCAAGTCCCTCTTACACACAGAATGGACCCTCAGCAGGCTAACCCTCCTCTCGGTATGGGAACATTGGTTCAGGCCCATGTTCGACCTTTTTGCCACCTGGTTCAACCACCATCTTCCAGTATATGTCTCTCCCGTCCCCGACCCCCAAGTGTACGCAGTCGACACCCTCCCCCTTCACCCCTTCAAGTCTCTCTCTCCCATGTTACCCCTCTCCAGCTGGGCACACGTTGGGACATGCTCAGACAGCCTTGCTCGGGTCACCCCCACTCCAACCCCAAATGCTCCGCCGGCATGCCTGGCTTCTGTGCCAGCCCAGTTGTGAACATCTGCCCTCCCTCCCAATCGGACAGATCCCAGTCCGTCCTAGACTTGCTCACTGTGGCAGGGACCTCGCAAGACCTACGGGACTTAGCTACAGCCTCTCGCAGAGCCAGCGCTGAGTCTCTTTACGATTACTGTTGGGTGAGATGGGTCTCCTGGTGCTCAGACAACTCTTCCCCCATGACCGCCCTTCCAATATCCAGTTAGGCAACTTCCTCCTATCCCACTATTCTCTTCCCTAAAGCTCTCTGCGCTCTCCATTTGGGGCTACAGGTCAGCTATCTGTACCGCGGACCCTCTTTGGGAATGACTTCCTTCTCAGAGAGATTTCTAGGGGGGCGGCTCTACGTGAGTCTCAGTCCCCTAGGCGAATCCCCCTTTGGGACCTCTTCATTGTCCTTCATGCTCTCAGAAAACCCCCTTTCGAGCCTATCGCCTCCCTTCCTTTTGACCTTTCTCTCAAGACCACATTTCTTCTCACCCTTGCCTCGGCCAGGAAGGGCAGTGAAATTCATGCCCTTAGCGGGGATGCCAGAGACATTGCCTTCCACAGGGATGGTTCTGTCTCTCTCAAGTTTCTCCCTGAATTCTTAGCTAAGAATCAGGAACCGGGCACAACCTCTCCCTCCCTCGTCATCCGCTGACTTGCGGATATCTTGGGAAAAGGGGAAAGCAGGGGAGATATGGACCTGTGCCCTTCTAGGTGACTGAGATGCTACTGGGAAGGCTCGCACCCCAGGCGCTCCTCCCAGAGGCGTCTCCTCATATCATCAACCCCAATCATCATAAGGACATCTGTGCTGGCGCTGTCTCTAGGTGCTTTTCAAGATGGTCAGATCTGCTTATGCCCAGGCATATAAGGATCTCCCCGTCTTATCTCCTCGGGCCCATGAAGTCAGAGCGCTGGCCACTTCCGCAGCGTTCCAGCACTCTGTCCCCTTGCCACCTACTGGAGGCAGCCTACTGGCGTTTGGAAAATCCCTTCATAAACTTTTATTTAAGGGATATCCAAATGACCAGGGCTGATGGTTCTAAAGGGATTTCTTTTGTTGGGGTTAAGGCAGCCATATCTATTCCGCCTTCTAACCCCGAGAACCATTAGGGCACTCGGCCCTCCTCCAATTCCTTTAAATTCTGCTACGGTCTGACATGGTATAGTATATGACGCCAAAATGGGGAGTTTTTGTATTATACTCCCTGTTTGGCTAGTATACTTACCATGTCAGACTCTAATGTCTGCCCTACCTTCCCCTCTAGCGCTATGGTCTCCTCAGGGGTTACCTTGTGTGCAGGCCTCGCTGAATGAGGAACAGGAAGTTGACACTGGCTCCTTCCCTGGCGGAAGTAGGGTGGGCGTCACGTGATAGTCTTATTACTGCATTAGCCACAAAAAAAATTGGCCTTTCAGAGCAAACTAACTGCCGTTGAATGCTACGGTCTGACATGGTAAGTATACTAGCCAAACAGGGAGTATAATAACAAACTCCCCATGTATATATTATGATGGGCTTGGGCATAAACAACAACAAAACTGCCGTTGAATGCTACGGTCTGACATGGTAGTATACTAGCCAAACAGGGAGTATAATAACAAACTCCCCATGTATATATTATGATGGGCTTGGGCATAAACAACAACAAAAATGTGTTATGATGGGTTTGGGCATAAACAACGAAAAAAAAAAAATGTATTATGATGCGCTTGGGCGTAAACAACAAAAATAATATGTATTATGATGGCTTGGGTGTAAACAACAACAAAATACTATGTATTATGATGGCTTGGGCTTAAAAACAACAAAAAATACTATGTATTATGATGGGCTTGGGGCATAAAACACACATATATACGAAATACTAATTTCATGATGGCTTGGGCATAAACCACCAAAAAAATACTATGTATTATGATGGGCTTGGGCATAAACCACAAAAAATACTATTTTTATGATGGACTTGGGCATAAACAACAAAAAAACCCTATGTATTTTGATGGGCTTGGGCATATATCACAAAAAAGCTATGTATTATGGGCTTGGGAATAAACCAAAAAAATACTGTTATGAGGGGCTTGGGCATAGACCACAAAAAAATACTATATATCATGATGGGCTTGGGCATAATCAACAACAAAAAAATACTATGTATCATGATGGGCTTGGGCATAAACAGCAACAACATACTATGTATTATGATGGGGTTGGGCATAAACAACAAAAAATACTATGTATTATGATGGGTTTGGGCATAAACAACAAAAAATACTATGTATTATGATGGGGTTGGGCATAAACAACAAAAAAAATACTATGTATTATTGATGGGCTTGGGCATAAACAACAAAACATACTATGCATTATGATGGGCTTGGGCATAAACCACACACAAAAAAATACTATTTTTATGATGGGCTTGGGCATAAACAACAAAAAAAACTTATGTATTTTGATGGGCTTGGGCATAAATCACAAAAAAGCTATGTATTATGGGCTTGGGCATAAACCACAAAAGATACTATTATGAGGGGCTTGGGCATAGACCACAAAAAGATACTATGTATCATGATGGGCTTGGGCATAAACAACAACAACAAAATAGTTTGTATCATGATGGGCTTGGGCATAAACAACAACAACAGAATGCTATGTATTATGATGGGCTTGGGCATAAACAACAAAAATTACTATGTATTATGATGGGCTTGGGCATAAACAACAAAAAATACTATGTATTATGATGGGCATGGGCATAAACAACAAAACATACTATGCATTATGATGGGCTTGGGCATAAACCACGCACACAAAAATACTATTTGTATGATGGGCTTGGGCATAAACAACAAAAAAACTTATGTATTTTGATGGGCTTGGGCATAAATCACAAAAAAGCTATGTATTATGGGCTTGGGCATAAACCACAAAAGATACTATTATGAGGGGCTTGGGCATAGACCACAAAAAGATACTATGTATCATGATGGGCTTGGGCATAAACACACAACAAAATACTTGTATCATCATGGGCTTGGGCATAAACAAACAATAACAAAATACCATATATTATGATGGGCTTGGGCATAAACAACAAAAATACTATGTATTATGATGGGCTTGGGCATAAAGAAATGAGATGTACAATACTGGTGACCTCAGTAAAGGATGTTCTTTTATTACCAAGTTATATGTATGGCTGTTGAGACAAAATGATTTTTTTTTAAAAAAGAAATTTAAGTGCGCATGCCTCTGTGTGTGTGTGTGTGTGTGTGTGTGTGTGTGTGTGTGTGTGTGTGTGTGTGTGTGTGTGTGTGTGTGTGTGTGTGAGTGCTAGTGGTTTTTGTGTGGTTATTTGCTGCTGCATAGTGATTCAGTAGGGGGAGTACAATGCAAGACAGTATAAATGTTCTGTTGTTTCATGATTGGACAGGTCTGTGCCAGACATCACAAGGTCATCCTCACCACCTTTTCCCATCCCAGTCTCTCAGCCAGCATCATCAGGGGAAGGTCAAGGTCAGGGGGATATCCCGTCTATCTGGGGCTCTGGGCCTCCTGCAGGTGTGTTTGTATGTGAGATGAAACAAGTGTGATTGTGTGCCTTGTGGTATAATAGAACGTGTGTGTCATTGTGTCGGCATGTGCATGTATTTTGTGTGTGTGTTTGCATGAGTGAGAGTGTGAGATACAGAGTGGGGGATGGTAGAGAGGGGGGATCTGATGGTAAGTAGGTATAATGTATGTGCAGTTGTGAACATTTACTTTTCCATGATGGTGTTTGTATTTTTTTTTTTTTTTTTTTTTTTTTTTTTTTTTTTTTTTTTGACCTCTAGGAACTTCATTCTGTTATAGGTAAAGTTCAAACCTCCAAATTGTGTTCCTCTTTTTTTGCAGTCATCAGTTTTTCTATTGTTACGTTTTGTTTTAATTTCTTTGAAAATGTATTGGGTTGGTTGGTTGTTGCAAAGATGAGTTTTGACAGACCAGTGGGCTTTTCTGTGTTTACACATCTTATCATACACACAGAGAAAAATTTCCACTTGTATCAAAAACGTGCCTACACCTAATAAAAGTGATTTGTAACATGTTTGCAAAAGTAAAAGTAAGTTAGAAATCTTTTATACAGACTTCAACATAAGTTAAGGACCACACTGCAGAATGCCTAGGTGCTTTCAAAATCACATATCAAATAAAGGTTAGTAATTGCCAAGGTTTCTGAATGCGACAGTCATCAGGCCTTCTCAGTAAATACTGCCAAGCATGCAACAGCTGCACTGACTCCCCTTGAGCGTGCAGAAAAGTGCTCTTGTTTGGCAAAACCAGCTGTTTGTCAGCTATCCGTGCACACTGACTCGAACTGTCTACAGGTGAAAATCCTGATGCACTGACAGCATGAAGGTATGGGAGTGTTGTGCTCACCACAATGGCCATAAAAGCCGTCGAATACCCGTTCTGAAGCACAACACCAACATGCCAGCGAGACGAAAGTTGAGAAATTTCGATCATGCCGAGCTATCGCCTGGCTGCAGGACAGAGTAGGCGTCCGAGAGGTGGCCAGAATGCTGCAAGTGTCACACTCGGTCATCATCCGTCTGACACAGCGCCATCAAACCACAGGCACCATCCAGTAACGGCCACGCCCAGGGTGTCCCAAGAAAACCACACAACGTGAGGACCGGTACCTCTGCAGACAGGCCCTTCAGGAGAGGACCACCACCCAATGCCTCGAGTCAGCAACTGCGTGCTTCCACCAACACAGCAGTAAGCGGGCAGACCACTCGGTGTCGCCTACATGCCGCCTTGCGTTCCAGGCGTCCGGTGAAGAAGCCCATGCTGACTGCAGGTCACAGGGCACGCTGACTTGCTTGGTGCCAGGACCATCTGAGGTGGACTCGTGCTCATTGGGGCCATGTCCTGTTCATCGACGAATTGCGCTTCATGGTGAGCCCCAAAGATGGCCACATCAGGGTGTGGCGGCGCCCACAGGAGCAGCTGCAAGATGATGCTATCCAGGAGGCGGCTGCTTTTGGAGGTGGCTCCATTATGGTTTGGGGAGGCATCAGCCGACCCTCCAGCAGATCGTACTCCAAGCTGTCCTCAGGATGACAACGCCACACCACACCGCTGCAGGGCTGTCAACACTTTCAATCAGGAAGCTGGGATCACCAGGATGGCATGGCCTGCGAACAGTCCAGATCTCAATCCAATCGAAAACATCTGGGGAGAACTTGGACGGTGAGTCCATGCAAACCGCCCACGTCCAGCTAATCGGGAATAGCTGCTGCACATCCTGCGACAGGAGTGGGAAAACATCCCCCAGGCCGTCATCGCAAACACCATCAACTCCATGAGCAGCGCTGTCTCGATTGTGTTGCTGCGCGGAGTGGACACATCCGTTTTTGAACAGATTAAAGAAACATGTTTGTGGATTTTCTTTTCCCAGGGTGGGTCTCTTTACATTGCTTTATCATTGCAAAAACATTACGCAGTCCAAATGAAATTGCTTTAATTTGATTACAAGGGTTGCAATTAAATATCTGTACACATGAAATATTTTGGTTTCGCGCGTGTTGCATTTGTCAGACAGATTGCAAGTGGTCCTTAACTTACGTTGAAAGTCTGTACTTGGTTTTTGTGACAGCAGCACTGGCCTCCTTTACAAGATGACATAGCTGCTTTGTCTCTCAAATTTTTCAGGGATTTCCTACATTAATTATCACCAGAACACTAGACATTGGCAAAAAAGTTAGGGTTTGGGATATTTGTTCTTTTTTTGTGAAAAAAAAAAAAGTTTATTAACCATGTCCTGTTCAAATATAATTAAACACATACCGGGAACTTCATGTACTGGTCTTGACATTTTGTTGATTAGTGGCATTTCCTCTATGGGTCCTCTGTGGATCAGTTTAGGCAATATGATCTTAAATGGTAGTGGTCAAAAGCCACACTTCCTGCCGGAACTTGGCTTCTTAATGTTGACTTTGAAGCTTTGCAACTATGAGATGAGATAGTAGTTGAGAGAGTGATTTGCGATTGAGAATGCCAAAGCATTATTCTTTATTCCAGTTGTGCTGATATGCAGCTTTGGCAGCTCTCAACTTCAGTAAGACAGTTATCACAAATAAAGTATCCAGCATCAAAGTATCCAGCATCATTTTGTGTACAATGTTGGACTGGTGCAATCTTTGACTGATGTTTATCTGTTTGACCCAGTTTCATTTCTAAGAGATACTCATCGGCCAGATCAGCATTGGACAATGGGCAGTTTTCCCTCCCGCAAAACCTGGCGTCTGCGTTTCCCATTATTGCTATAGCCAATATGGTCAACAGCTTACTGGAAATGATTCTCAATCTTACTTATTCACTTTTTAGGTTTCTATCATAAGATGGGTCGAGAGCCTTATTTTAATTAGCGGTGAAGGTGCATATGTTCACTGAAAGGAGTGGTCGAGTATACGAGTATAGTAGAAAACAACTAACACCACATACTCATGTAGGCCGTTGGCCCGTTTGAATAAGTAGGAGCATTCACTCAGATGTGCAAGTGTATGGTTGTTTGTCTTCAGAAATTGTCTTTAAACAGAAATATTGAAAATTTGTATGTTCACTTATGTTTAAAAAATTTCAGGTCTTTGAATGAACCTAGTCTTCCAGTTTATGTGTTTGCTTGTGTGTGTGTGATTTTTTGAGGCTCGTCTCTTGTTTTTTTATGTCTGAACCTGTTTTCAGAAGGTATTGTCTTATGTTTAAAAAAATTGATTAAAGGTAGTCTTGGAGATGTGGGCAATTAATTGTCACATTTTTGTGGAAAATCAGTTGTGATGCATTTTTATTGTGTGACTTTTGTGAAAATGATGTATTTGGGGGCATGAGTGGAGCAGCCAGGTGCTAGTCATGCTGTTAACATGCTACGATTTCACTGACAGTGCTAAGCTGCTACACTCTGTGGTGAAGTACTATGACTAAGACAAAAACAAAAAAAAAAAAAAAAAACACAAAAAACACAAAAAAAAACCTTTTCTTGGAGTCACCAGCCGCTTAAATGGAACCAGGATAACGTAGAACTTCAGACTCTTTTAATCACAAAATTGCCAAATTCAGACAATGAGGGGAAGAAATAACAGCAAAAATTGCTACAGATTTGCAGCTGGTTTCATTGTTAGCCATTTTGATTCTAAATCAGTCAGGTCAAAACTATGCGATAACTGATGAGACTTCCTTCTCGGCCCACCATCAAGTCACGTATGAAGGAAAGTATGACTGAAAAGGCTATAGAGTCGGACTTACTAAATCATGTAGGAGTGCTATGCTTTAATTTGGAAAGCTATACTTGAAATGTCAAATGTTACACTTTGTGATTTTGAAGCCTCTGCAGGTTTGCATGAGATGAAATTGCTTCAGAATGCAAAAGTAACTTATGGTCTTTTTTTTTTCCTCAACAAAAGCGCAGAATGTTTTGATTCAGTCAGGAATGTCTGATCATTGGAGAACCTGTGGAAAATGGGAGTTTACTGAAATATCTTCGAGTAAGAGGGCTACAGACCCATATACAAAATGGTTGTGCCTAATGAAACATGTTCCACTGTACACTTAAAGTGGTTAGCCCAGGCAAATATACAGGCAATAATTTGTAATGCTGCACATAATAAAAAAGTATGAGAAAGCGCCATGATTAGTCAAACATCGCATGGTGACAACTGTGGTCCCCACTGGAGTCAGTCCAAGAGTGTGTCATGAACACTCAAACTAATGTGGCTTTATGTACAACCTGTGAGTGTGTGAAGACACAGACACAGCCCTGTCTGTACAACTAAAATATCACTGTTCTGGCAGGACTCTGTTTTTCCCTCTGATACACAAATGAGAGAAGGGCTGTGTAAGTGTTTGCTTCGCAAAAAAAGCCATGCGGTCTTGGCTAGGAAAGTCGGGCATGTGGACAACATGACTGAGCCATCATCATGCCACTTAAGGACCATAGGTCCCTGGAGAAGGCATTGACCTTGCTAGCTCCGAAAGCTGAAGCCAGGGTGACCAGAAAACAGGTCTTAGGCATGAGGTTCCCGACAGAACATTCAGCGATGGGCTCAAAGTCACCAGAGGCCAGATACTCCAGGACTAAAAGTAGGCTGTACTAGGGGCTCCAACTGGAGTGTTGGGAAACCCAAAGCAGCATAAGACATCGTCTCTTGCATGAACTGCATAGGAGGAATGGAGTACAGCTGGTGAGCTGACGCAGGTTTCATCAGAATTAAGGCCAGAGATGCAACGAGCAGGCTGTGGAAGTAGGAGGAGGAGAAGAAATACTGTTGACTCTGTGGAAGCCATGACCATCTGTGATGATGGCAACTTAACAAAAAAGCTAAGCATTAGAGTTTTTGTTTTTCTTCTTCAGCCAAAAGGCATATTTTTCTCCTGGGTGGTCAAAGCCGACTCAGACGACACTTCTGAGAATCCATGTAGGAAACGTAACTTGAGAAGTCAAGTTCAGGGCATGTTTCCTTACGGAGGAAAAGTAGAAAAGTGATTTCAATCACTTGGGATGCAGTTTTGTGAACTCACTAAGGGAGATTACCCCTGTTGGCTTAGTCATCCCTTTCACTGTCAGACATTCTATTTTGCATAAATCTCCATCGCCAGCCATTAAAAAAAAAAAAAACCTCATTGTAAACCAGCATATGTGAAACACGGATATCACTGGAACTAAACAATGAATTCTGATGCTATTTTTTGTAAAATGGAGGAGATACACTGTACTTTTATTATGTCACAACACATTAGTAATGGTTAATCAGCAACAATCTGAAATTTTTAATAATTTCAAGTGCAAAAAAGATGCAAATGAAAAAAATGAAATGTTATGTTACTTTTCAACGTGAAAAATGAGGAAAGCATGCCAACAAACTCTCAACAAGGGAGGAAAAATACTCCACTCACAACTGAAGACCAGAAAGTATGGTATATCTAACAGAAAAATGGAAGAAACAGCCTTGAATCCAACTACTCCAATAACAGGGAACACACACACGTACACACTGGCACGCACACACGCACGCACACACACACACACGCACACACACACACGCACACACACACACACACACACACACACATATTCTTATGCCTAACTGGTACACATGTAAGAAAGAAGAAGAGAACACACACACTCACATGCACGCACACTTACACTTACACACACACACTCACACACACACACACACACACACACACACACACACACACACACACACACACACATCCCTTTCACTCTCACTGTTGAAAGCAATATTTTTTAATGAAAACAAAGTCATTCATGTGCCTGTTGGTCTCTGAACCCTTGAGATCCATTCCAGCTGATCATAAATCCCACTCAAACACGTCACTGCTGCTCACCTCTGACCTGTGTCAGTCAGCCACGCCCGCTTCTTCCTCGACCAGCAAGTGTTGGCCCACAGCGTGTCTGTGAATTTCGTTGCCTAAAAAGGTCTTACTTCGCTGCCTCACATAGTCGGTCAACAGTCAGTCACTGCCGGCTGGCTCAGCGCCAAAAAGACTGGGCACATGCGGTAAGCCGGCATCTAGTCTGATCACTCGTCAGCTCATCTTTCCCAACCAATTGGCCACGGTCCAACGCCTCACGTTGCAATAATTTGGTCAAGCCCTCGCTATTGCATGTTTCTTCATGACTATCTGGGTCTTCATCATCTGAATTAGGAACAACTGACCGCTATTTAATATTTCCAGCACTTGATCTGTGGTAAATGTATGGCAAGGTTTGAGTATGTAAAGTGCTTGGTTGTGACATCATAGTGAATGGGAAAACAATCATATTAAAGTTGATAAAAAAAAACTTAACTGACAGTGCTCTGACAGAGCAAACAGCTGTGAGCACGGGCCAGACCATCCCTCAACTATGATGTTTATTGCTGGCTTTCTATCTCATGAGTTTGGATCGTGAGAGTATCAGGAGTTAGGGTAACGCTATTTGGTTGCCTTTCGGCGCGACGTTGGTGGTGAGCCACATTGTTGCCGAATGGGTGACGTCGGTGGCGTAAGGGTTAAGGGCCAAGTTAGTTCCCCGCTCTTGGTTTTTATCATTTTTTTGTGGTAATTCTGAAGTATGGTGTGTTCCATACCTGGTGGAGATAAGGCATTTGTATAGATAAGTAAGTATGAAGAGAAAGCCTGATCATTGATGAGCTTTTGGTTGGACAGGTCTGCCCGTTTGCATTGTTTCAGTTCATAGGAAGTACTAGGTGAAAAGTGCTGCGTTTGACATTGGTGTTTTCTGACCAAGATGCTGTGTGTTCTGTTCAGGAGGATGGCCTCCGGCACAGCCCACCAGTGTGTGGGAACTGGAAAACACATTGACTTCACCACCAGTGAAGGCTGATCTGGAGAAGATGAGGAAGGTGATGTTGTTGATACATCACTTAATTCTGTCCATGTCCCTGTCTGTCTCTGTCTCATGTTGGTTGTCTTGTGTCTGCTTTACTTTTCTTTCTCTCAGTAGATGTTCAGTGTGAGTCTACTTGGCACAGTTTTTTGAGAAGATATAGAAACTGGCATATGTCTGTTGATATTCTTGCTAAACAGGTATGCATTGGATATATTCTGCTCCATGTCCAGTATTTTCGACCATGGCTAACCTTGATTTCTGCCGTTCTATAATGAGATTTAGTGATGGAGATACTGTGTTTTGTAGGATTTACGGCATAAGACTTAGTGAAAGTGCTGGGTAATGAAGCTTAGAGTGACCTAGATTTCGACTGGGATGAGGTTCCAGGTATGATGAACAACAATTCGGAAGAAAGTTCTGAAGAAGATTTTTTTTTTTCCCGAGTAAATGGCTCATGTGACATTCTTCAAACTTACGATATAGCAACATATATATTTGTAGGAATTTTTAAAATTATTTTTATTTCATTATTTCCTTTCCTCTCTTTTAAAAAAATGGCTACGCCACGGACGGGCACCTCTCGTACTAACTTCGTCACAGAAAGCAGAAAAATCTAAATGGGAGACGACCGTGTAAAATGTTTTCACCTCTTCTACTGATGTCAGAGCAACGGCCCTTGCCCTTCACGTGACCGTTCGCTGACCATAGGTTATGCAAATTACGAGTTGAGAGGTCAGAGCTGATTAGCGTACTCAACATGGCAGCGCGACCTAGCACATCGTCGAGTCGTCCCGTTTTCAAGCGCGATATACCGCGCTTTGATGTGTCTTAGATGAAATTCTAAACGACGAAGACAGTGGTGAAGAAGATCTTGGAGGGTCGGATTCCGATATTAGTGATGATGAGGAGGAGACGGATGGGAATCAGCACCATCCACTTTTATCGGAGATAGGTGCGGGTGATGACGTCGATCCTTTGTTCGTTCCGCGTGATAGCAGTGAGGAAAGCGACGCTAGCGAGGGTGACGAAGCAGAAATGGCGGATCCCGTGCCATCAAAGTACTGCACCCCCCTCCCGGACGACGAAGGAGACGGGGTCGTGGACATGGCAGGGGCTCAGGACGACAGCGAGGGTCCCGTGGAAGCGGGGCGGGGGCGTGGCATGGGGCGTGGTCAGCAACAGCTGATCAGAGAGTGGAGAGATGCTGATGCACAGGTCCCCAACCCTGATGTAGTTTTTACTGGAAATCCAGGGTCAAAGTCAACTGTGCTAATTTTCGTCCTGTTGACTACTTCGAATTATTTTTTTGCTGATCTTGTGAACCATCTTGTTGTTCAAACAAACTTGTATGCTGACCAGTTTCTGGAAGCACACCCCAATCTTCCAGCATTTTCAAGGGCCAACAAGTGGGAGAACGTGGATTGTACAGAAATGAGGAAGTTTCTGGGCCTTGTTCTACTTATGGGGATTGTGCGCCTGCCTTCCATTGAATTGTACTGGACGAAGAAGGTGCTGTACAGAGTTCCAGTCTTCAGTTCTGTCATGACCAGACCAGAAACCGATTCCAGGCAAGTAGCTCTATTTTTTTTTTTTTTTTTACTGCTTGATTCTTCATCCCTCCACTATTCATTTTCCATATTTCTCTTCTTTGCCCTGTTTCCTATTGAAAGTACATGTGTAGGGAAATAATAACTGTATGGATAGGTGGGATTGTGTGTGTGTGTGTGTGTGTGTGTGTGTGTGTGTGTGTGTGTGTGTGTGTGTGTGTGTGTGTGTGTGTGTGTGTGTGTGCATGTGTGTGCGCACATGTGTGCATAAGCATTATTTATTTCTGTGTGCAAGTTTTCCATACAAGTTTGTTCATTTTGAAAACCAGAAAAAGCACTTTTTTTTTGCACCAGTGTGGTGTTTTTATATTCATGTGTGTGTGATACTGTTTTGTGTTTATATATAATGTGTGTGTGTGTGTGTGTGTGTGTGTGTGTGTGTGTGTGTGTGTGTGTGTGTGTGTGTGTGTGTGTGTGTGTGTGTGTGTGTGTGTGTGTGTGTGTGCCCAGTTGTGCACAAGCATTCATTTCTGTATGCAAGATTTCCATACAAATTTATTTTGTAAAAAACACAAAAGCACTCTTTTGGTACCAATGTGGTGTTTTCATTTCATGTTGTGTGTGTGTGTGTGTGTGTGTGTGTGTGTGTGTGTGTGTGTGTTGTTGTGTGAGTGTGTTTGTGTAAATGCGTGTGTGTGTGTGTGTGTGTGTGTGTGTGTGTGTGTGTGTGTGTGTGTGTGTGTGTGTGTGTGTGTGTGTGTGTGTGTGTGTGTGTGTGTGTGTGTGCCCGGTTGTGGGTCTGCTTACTGATTGAATATTTATTCTGTATTTCAGATTCTTCTTCAGTTTCTGCATTTCAACGACAATGCAGGCATGCCAGTGCAAGGTGATCCAGGGTACGACCGGCTGTACAAGATTCGACCATTCTGGATCATCTGCATGAGAAGTTTCAGGAAGTGTACGAGCCCCGGCAAGCGGTGTGTGTTGACGAAAGTCTACTTCTTTGGAAGGGCAGATTGATATTTCGTCAATACATACCTTGAAACGTGCCCGGTTTGGAATAAAAAATCTACCTGTGCTGTGAGTCTGACGGCGGTGTCAAGGGAAGTGGTGGCTACTGCTACCGCTTCAAGGTGTATGCTGGAAGGGAGGACCCCATCAACGAGGTGCAGCCTGTCCTGGAGTCTGTGAATGCAGACAACCCAACTCTCTCTGCCAGTGAGAAAAATGGTGCTGTACCTGGTAGCCCCTCTCCTGGAAAAGGGCTACCATGTCTACACGGACAACTGGTACAGTAGTCTGAGGCTGTACCTCTACCTCCTGGAAAGGAACACCTTGGCCTGCGGCACCATCCGGGAGGACCGGGTATTCCAGAAGAGCTACGTGGTGTGAAGCTGGGCCCCGGATCATCAGCTGCTCTTTGTGGTGACAACAAGATCATCGCCACAAAGTACCACAGCACAAAAGTGGTGCATCTGCTGTCTACTGTGCACGGCCACACTGAGGCACCGATTCCAGACCGGGGACGACGGGGGGGTATCAACATGCGTCCGTCCGTTTCATCACAGTACAACAGGAATATGGGTGGGGTCGACAAACAAGACCAGCTGCTTCACCCATATGACTGCACCCGCAAGTCGATGAAATGGACGAAACGAAGAAATTATTTTTCCATTTTCTGCAGGTTGCAGCCTGCAATGCCTTTTATTTTGCAGAAGTCAAGAGGTGATGACTCCTGTAAAACTTTCTTAGGTTTTATGGAGAGTGTCATCACTTCTTGGATTTGGCCCAGACCAGGTGCCTGCTGTGGAAGAGGGCAAAACAGATGATGAGGTGAGGATGGGCGCTAACCACTTTTTATTCCCACTGCCACCGACACCAAACAAGGCTGCCCCTACCAAGAAATGTCGAGTTTGTACCAAGAAACTCAACGTGCGGAAGGATCCCGCTACTATTGCCCCTCCTGCCCCTCCAAGCCTGGATTGTGCTTAGGCCAGTGTTTCATGGACTATCACACCAAGTTTGTGTATTGGGAGTAGGATCATCTCTGTCAGTTTTCTTTTTTTTTTCTTAGTTGTACATTTCATTCTCTTCTGCTTTTTTTGTGTTCTTAGTTTTCCATTCTACAGGGGGGGGTTTTTTTTTTTCTCACCCATGCGTGTGTTCACTATTTTGTGTATGCTGTGACCAGACAAGAGTGCCATCAGTGAAGGAAAGCTCTGCAAGTGGAGTACAAAATGAATCCCCTTGTGTGTTTCTTTGAACCACAATTTGGACAAACAAAAAAAGGAACACCATCCCCTAAAGTTATGAAGCAGGGACTGCAGACAACCTGAGGATTATGTCCAAGCCTATGAAGTTTAGTACCGCAAGTGCTGGATTCCTACAGAACAGCATGGCAGTAATGTGAAGTACAATGTTTAGAAACTCAACACAGTTCCTAGTGTGTTTTGTGTGATCAGCATGGATGTGTGTGTGTGTGGGGGGGGGGGGGGGGGGGGGGGGGGGGGGGGGGCTTTTTTTCAAACAAGCAATTGCTTATTTGTTTCTTCAGACTTTTTTTTTCCATTGTTGTCAGTTTGAACATTTGCCAGTATGTATTATGCTATAACAGTTTGGACCACACTGTGTACTTACACTTACAGTGATATTGTGTAAACATTCACAGAATTTTTTGTCAGTGTTTTACAGTTTTTTGTTTTGTAACATGTGTATGTTTTCAGAAAATTTTTCTCTTTTTTTGTAAACCCCCCCCCCCCATCTGTTATATCCATGTCCCCCCCCCCCCCCCCCCCCCCCCCCCCCCCCCCCCAAATGGCTAACAAAATCACATTATTACTGTACAGCATCATACCTTTATGTAAAAGTAAAGGGAAGTCATCATAAAATATAAGTCATGTCAAAATAAATAAACAGTGATTGATTGAGGTACTGAACCTACCCCAAATAGTAAAATCATGCCCCTTTCTAGTAGAATTAGGGTACCCCCAGTAACATACAGTTTGTTACACAGAGGGACATTTATTGACAACAATATGACTCCCTCCCAGGTGTTTGTAATGTTGTTGAGCAAACAAAAAAAGGTATTTTTGCTGTGTTTAGTGGGCTTTTATGTGTGTGAATTTTTGTAAAAGTGTCAAACTGAAAACAAAACAAAAACTGTTTTATCATATGTTATTAGTGTGAACCATCATTATTGCCCACAAAATCAAATTAGAATGATGTGAAATTGTAGACAAGGGTCTAAGGAAGTAATCCACAAAAAAATCTAACAAAAAATAACTCAATAAATGGATGAGTAATGTAGATGTTAGTGAACATACCATGAAAAGCATGATTATGCCCCTTTTTACCTAAAAGATAGTACCCCCAATTATGAGCAGATTGTCATCAAGAACAAGATTCCTTGGGATTATATGACTGTCATGTGTTAGTGCTGATGTTGAATAATTAGTCACACCACTTTTTCATTATTTTCTGATTTTATATGGTGCAATTTGTTTTTGTATACTTAGAAAGTGTTTTTTTTTTTTTTTGTAAAACCACCATTCATTACATCCCTGTCCATCCCCTAATGGCCAACAATAACACATTATTGTTTGTTATACAGCATCACAGCTTGGGGGTATAAAAAAAAGAGAAGCCATAAAATCTAAGTCACATGTCAACAAATAAATAAACAGTGATTGAGGTACTGAACCTACCCCAAATAGTAAAATTATGCCCCTTTCTAGTAGAATTAGGGTACCCCCAGTAACATACAGTTTGTTACACAGAGGGACATTTATTGACAACAATATGACTCCCAGGTGTTTGTAATGTTGTTGAGCAAACAACAAAAGGTATTTTTGCTGTGTTTAGTGGGCTTTTATGTGGTGAATTTTTGTAAAAGTGTCAAATTGAAAACAAAACAAAAACTGTTTTATCATATGTTACCAGTGTGAATCATTATTACCCACAAAATCAAATTAGAATGATGTGAAATTGTAGACAAGGGTCTAAGGAAGTAATCCACAAAAAAATCTAACAAATAATTCAACAAACGGCTGAGTAATGTAGATGTTAGTGAACATACCATGAAAAGCATGATTATGCCCCTTTTTACCTAAAAGATAGTACCCCCAATTATGAGCAGATTGTCATCAAGAACAAGATTCCTTGGGATTTATATGACTGTCATGTGTTAGTGCTGATGTTGAATAATTAGTCACACCACTTTTTCATTGTTTTCACTGATTTTATATGGTGTAATTTGTTTTTTGTATACTTGGAAAGTTTTTTTTCGTAAAACCACCACCATTCATTATATCCCTGTCCATCCCCTAATGGCCAACAATAACACATTATTGCTATACAGCATCATAGCTGGGGGTATAAGAAAAGAGAAGCCATAAAATCAAAGTCATATGTCAACAAAAAAATAAATAAACAGTGATTGAGGTATGAACCTACCCCAAATAGTAAAATTATGCCCCTTTCTAGTAGAATTAGGGTACCCCCAGTAACATACAGTTTGTTACACAGAGGGACATTTATTGACAACAATATGACTCCCAGGTGTTTGTATGTTGTTGAGCAAACAACAAAAGGGTTTTTGCTGTGTTTAGTGGGCTTTTATGTGGTGAATTTTTGTAAAAGTGTCAAATTGAAAACAAAAAAAAAAACTGTTTTATCATATGTTACTAGTGTGAATCATCATTATTACCCACAAAATCAAATTAGAATGATGTGAAATTGTAGACAAGGGTCTAAGGAAGTAATCCACAAAAAATCTAACAAAAATAATTCAACAAACGGCTGAGTAATGTAGATGTTAGTGAACATACCATGAAAAGCATGATTATGCCCTTTTTACCTAAAAGATAGTACCCCCAATTATGAGCAGATTGTCATCAAGAACAAGATTCCTTGGGATTTATATGACTGTCATGTGTTAGTGCTGAGTTGAATAAATAGCAAGACCACTTTTTACAGTGTTTTGACTCATTCGATTTGGGTGCAATGTGTTTGTGTATATTCGAAAACTGTTATTTTTTGTAAAAGTTTTATAATTATGTCAAATTCTGCTATACTAATTATCAGCATAATCAAGTCATTTTGACAGGACATTGAAGACAAATGTCTAACAACAAAACATACAAAACATCAGAGAGATCTGTCAAGAAATAAGTGAGTAGCAACCATTTTTTATTGAACCTACCCCAAAAAGCTGAATTTTACCTTGGCATACAGATTTTCAAATGTGCTGTTATACTGTGGCAGTCCAATTGTCAGATTTCATACAAACTTGGTGCAGGAAAAAGAGAGTTTGCCCGCTTGATGGAGGTGGAACGAAAAACAGCAGGAAGAAATCAGAAGCAACAAGAGGAATTGCGACGACAGACGGAGGCTTTGCAGAGGGAGAGGGAACAGATGGAGCGGGAGAAGGAAGAACTAGAGAGACAGAGGATCCTAGAATTACAGGTTTTGTCAGTGTGTCTGTATTTCAATTTGCTGCAGGTGACAGAAAAAGGTGATACGAACAGTTAGTATGATAATCAGTGAAGCTGAAATTTTGTCCGAAGTAAGAATATCGGAGCTTTTTATCCTAAAATTTCACCGTATTTTGTACATGTTTGGAGGAATATAGGACCTTTTTTATCCTACAGTTTCACCATATATATTTGCTCATGTTTGGAGGAATATCAAACCTTTTTATCCTACAATTTCACCATATTTTGTACATGTTTGGAGGAATATCAGACCTTTTTATCCTACAATTTCACCATATTTTGTACATGTTTGGAGGAATATCAGACCTTTTTATCCTACAATTTCACCATATTTTGTTCATGTTTGGAGGAATATCAGACCTTTTTATCCTACAGTTTCACCATATTTTGTACATGTTTGGAGGAATATCAGACCTTTTTATCTTACAATTTCACCATATTTTATACATGTTAGGAGGAAATACAAGGATTGCAAGGAACTGAAAAAATATACTGAAAAAAAAATCTGGAGACGAATTTCTTTGCGAGAATTTTACATGCAGAGTGTAACCATTTTATTAGTGTGCTGTGACCAAAGAGTGACAACTCCCACTAATTCTTGCACACAAAATCTCCTCTAGCTGTGTTGTGATGTCAAAGACATGCTGATACTTTGAAACAAAAGTGGAGGCTACATGCTCTGAAATATTTTGGGGGGGGGGGGGGGGGGTATAACGAGAGAGCCTGAATTTATGCCAGAGAATGCTGATGAATCAGGCTTGACAGTAATTTGTATTGGAAGAAACTATTTACAATGGGCATTAGAAAATCAGGTATCATTGTACTGTCTGCTGTGTGATTGTGGAAACCTCTCCCAGCCCCCCACTCCTCCTCCCTACTCCCAGCAGCTGTTCTGGAAGATGTGTACAAATGCTTTGTAGAAAATATGCTCATTTTAATTGAAAAGATACAGACCACAGTTTTAGGGTAAACAGATCTTGGACATCATTTCACGAAAAGGAAAAGAGCAGATTCATTTTCTGTATGAAACCCTTCCCAGGGGTGGCTCGTTGCACTTTGATACCAGTAATGCCTTTTTTTAAGGTACTTGTTATTTTGACTTAAATCTAAGTCGGGTAAAAAAAAAACATTATAAACTACTTATAAAGTCTTGACATGTAAATTATCCTCTTTTCAGTTGATTTCTCCATCTGTTTTCTTTCTTTCTTCTTTCTTTCTTTTTTTTTTTTTTTTAAAGTTGGAAATCTTCAGAATGCCACGCTGTCTTCCTGATATTTTTCCCCATTGATAACATGAATTTGGCGTTATACTATACCATGTCAGACCATAGCATTCAGCGGCAGTTAGCTCTGCCAGGCCGAATTTTTTGTGGCAAATGCAGTCATAACACATGGAAGAAGCTGGTGTCAGCTTCCTGTACCTCATCCATCTTCGGCCTGTCGTCCAAGCAAGATAAATCTTGTGCTGTGTCTCACCTATACTCCGCCTTTGTGTAAAGATTGCTTATGTTTTGCTTCTTTACTTGTTCAGTTGTGGCTTGCGCTAAGACCTAAGTACACTTGCCATGTGAGGCTCTTGGTGGGCTAGCATTTCTGTATTTTCTTTCTTTCACGCTCGTCATGACTGTCGCGACTTGGTATGTTCGTTGTGTTGCTTCTCGCGACTTTGAGTGATCTTCGTGTCGCTCTCGCGATTTTGTTCTTGTCAGTGCAAGTTACATTGGCACTGTCTCGGTTTTGCATTTTCATCCTTCTTCTTACGGCATTTTCTGCGTGTTTACTTTTCGCTCACGCGCCTGTTTGTTTTTATATTCGATGATCGAACACTCGCCAGCCTCGGCCACAATCTTTCCCCCTCGCCGGTCGTGTTTCCCACCTTATTACCTCACCGGCCTCTAACAACGTACTGGGGTAGGGTACGAAGTTTATTGTACTCCCACTGACCCACTGGGTCAGTGTACACATTTTATCGTACTAGTACACCCGGGGTTCATTAGTGTAAGAAGTTTATCATACTAGTATACGCTGATCGGGATTGCGATCTAGTGTCTTGTACACGCTGATCAAGATTGCAATCTCGCAGCATTACTCAGCATTTCTCGGTACCAGTGCTGTGTACGGGTGGATCGAGTTTTCATACGATTTCTCGATTCCCTTGCACAACGCAGCGTTTTTGTTTCTCACTCATCTATCCCCTTGTGTTTATTTATCTGTACCATTCCATACGGCCGATCGAGTTTAATTAACTTCTCGATCGACCATCTTGTCATGTGTCTTTTACACACTGATCGAGATTGTCATCTCGCAGCATAACTCAGCATTTCTCAGTACCAGTGCTGTGTACGGGTGGATCGAGTTTTCATACAGTTTTCTCGATTTCCTTGCACAACACACGAGCAATTTTTTGTTCTCGCTCATCTATCCCCCTGTGTTTATATCTGTCCCATTCCACATGGCCACATGGTCAATCAAATTTAATTAACTTCTCGATTGACCGTCTTGTCCCCCTTTTTGTGGTCGGAGCACTAGTACACTCTGATCAAAGTCAGTGTATGAAGTTTACCGTACTACTACATGCTGATCGAGATTTCGATCTAGCATTACTCGGCATTGCTCAGTATCGATACTTTGTACGGGTAGATCGAGTTTCAGTCGATTTCTCGATCCCCTGCACTACATATGAGCGACTTTGTTCTCGCTCTACTATTCACATTGCTATTTATGTCAGTACGGTTCCACACGGCCGGTCGAGTTTAATTAACATTCTCTCGATCGACCGACTTGTCTCCTCTTTGTGGTCGTGTGCTCCAGGTTTGCTCTGCCACCATTGCCCAACATGGTGATGGACACTGATGGGTCAAGTGACTTCGCCTTCCAGAGGTCGCTCACATTCCCGGAGAGCCTGCGTGTCGATTCCAATTCAGAGCAATCCATTCTTGCTACGGAAGAACGTACGGCCAGGGTAGAAGGAGAAGACTGTTCCGTGGAGGGGACGCGTGACCATTCCTCCTCTACCCGACCAACGGACACATGATTGCTGTGTCGGAAGGCTACAAGGCAAGTGGCCGCCATTACTCAATCCTTTCTGTTGACCTGCCCAGAAAATCTAAGGGCTAGGCTCACCTAAAGGGCAAAGTCAAGTCAAACTTCTCTTCAAAATTCTTCCCTCCCCCTTCGTCATCGGCCAGCTTGCCTTCTACCCTTCGTACGCACAGTGAGACTTCTCTCTATCATGCTGTGTCACGCGACCCGGCCCCCGGGGAAACCTTGCCGAGACGCGGGACCAGCACCGGTGACGGATCGTCACTCACCTTGATGAGCCGCGTGTCACAATGAGCCCCCCCCAAACTCCCCCCCCCCCCCCCCCCAAACTTGACATGCAGACTCATGATGCTCTCCCCCACTGTGCACAGGTGCAGCCAACACCTGTGCACGAGGAGCGTCCAGACTCCGGAAGCAGTCTTATGGTCACGCCGAGGCAACAGCACGGGGGTCTATAATTCTGGGTGATGGTCACACCAGGGTATGACCCAGGTCATATCCATACACAAGGGTGGTCGACCAACCCCGATAACCATCGCAGATTCCCTAGGGGTACAGGACGTTGAGGAGTGGACCTATTCCGCTCCCCACTTGGGCAACGTCCGCAGTCCTGTTCCTCCGGGGGGAGGATCGACCCAGTGTGACCATGGGTAACCTGGCCTTCCACTCAGGGGGGGGACCATGGTGCCGCAGCCAGTCCAGTCCGCGCATAGGCAGGTAGGGGGCTCTGCTACCGTGTCCTCCTCGGCACCACCACTTACTCGAAGGCTCTCCCAGGCCCACACCAAGGACGTGTATGAGGCAGTGCACACTCCTGGGCGGCTACGACAGGCCTTGGCCTCTCGATACCCCCCCCCCCCCTCCCCCTGGTGTCCAAGGTCCCCGGGGACAGCCTGCCCAGACCCCAGGGCCGCCACAGCCTGCCTGCCTCCCCAGGGACCGGTGGCTCCATGCCCCCGAGAGAGACCAGTGGCTTAACACCCACACCCAACACAAACAGCTCCACGGTTGCATGTGGCACCCAGCATCATCTACCTGGGTCGACCTCGGTCTCCCATCTGGGGCGCTGTCAGATCAGCAGGACGGGCTCCCCCACCCTAGTCTGGCTGCCGATCATAGAGCCACGAGGTACCCGCCCTCACATTTCCCCATTTACCAGCAAGGGCGGGACCCTCACGCACCCCTGCAGTTGCCTCCTGACGAAGGTTCTTTGCAACCTCTCCAGGAACACGACCACCCAGAGGCTGAGGAAGAGGAGGAAGAACCCTTTCTCATCGTGTGATGTGGCCACCCTGGAACGGTGGCGCCCAGACCTTGTCGAGGGAGGGAAGCCCCACCCTCCGACAACGTCCTTTCCTTGTCGGAAATCTATCTTAACCCAAATTATCACACCTCAGTCACTCGCTTCCATCTGGGAAAGTCCGGCAACTCGCGCCAGGGGTGCAGAAGCCGTCCCTTCGCCAGGACAAGGGTCCATCTCGACCCCTAATGCGGCCCCTGCCAGCTCCCTTGTCGGGCACCGCAAGAGGCCCGCCATCGCCTCCTTGTTCTCTGACAACCCTGTTACCAGGGAATTGGGCATTTCCCAGGCAGACTGTCGGCTTATTCCCAATCTGCCCCCCCCCCCCCCCCACATCTGGCACCATCTCCTTTAAGAACCTAAAGGAGTGGGACTGGGTGGCCAGGATGGGCATCCTACACTCCACTGCTGGCCATGCCTTTCTATGCATGCTTCTGCAGCGGGTGGAGGTACTCTGGCCGGAGGAGGAGGCGCGCCGTCCCAGTGTCTTCAGACTTGGGCTCCGAGACGCACCAGGAGATGGACGCTCGCTTGTTTAGCGACCCATTTATGCGATACCTGGTCAACAGGATCTCGCATCACCTTTCAGCTGCTGCGGCTGATGGCGCAGCCAGGAGCCATTTTAACTGCCTGTTTGGGCGCTAGAGATGACGTGCTGGCATGGTCCAATCTCTCCCCAGCGCTCAAAGCATCCTTGCAGTGCATTCGGGCCCAGGACCAGTCGCTCTTCGGCGACTATTGACTGAGGTCATATCACAATCGGTCGAAGAACACAAGCAGCAGCAGCATCTTTTGCGGCCAGGACACCGCCACGCCTGCTAGGCCCCCTTTGCGGTCCTCCCCCGCCTTCTTCAGGCCCAAACCCTATCCCAGGCAGTCACACCCCCCGACATCATGGCCCGCCGAGTGCCCAAATATCCTCTCTAGGCTGAAATCGAAAGCTCCCCAGCAGAATTTTCGGTTCGGCCAGCAGCCACAATCCCAGAGGTGACTGGGGAAGTCGCCTGAAGGGGACTTGGATCAGGGAGAACCCTTTCAGCGAAAGCCCCTCCCGCCCCCCCCCCGTCTCCTCCCCCCCCCGACCCTCGCCCCCTTGGCAGGCAGTCTCTCCCAGCATGCCCACCAGTGGAGACGTATGGGCCTCAGCCCCTGGATAGTGGCGGTTTTTACAGTGCCAAGCCCACACCAACCCCCTTAGGTTCTGTTCCATGCCGGGGTGTGTCACCAACCCCAACAAGTGCGAAGTCATTCCCAATCAGAGGTTCTCCCGTCTGGGTATGAGTTCCGTCACCATCTCCATGCAGGTCTCTCCGACCCCGGAGAGGTCCGCCCGCATAATGGACATCATCTCCTGCCTCCGAGTGGCATCCCGCACCTCGGCCATAACCACCTCCCTCCTGGGGATGATGGAGTCCCTCTTGTCCCTCATTCCCCTGGGTCGCGAACGCCAACTCCAAAGCGAGTTCCAGCGCGATGTTGGTCGCAGACCTCCGACCGCTGGGACCAGACCATTCCCCTCAGCCACTGTTATGGAGGAGTAGCTCAACCCATACACACTGTCCACTGGGGGGTTCCCATCTCCCTACCAATTCAGCCTCAGGAACTTTACACAGATGCCTCCAACTTGGGCTGGGGGGGGGGGGCACATGGAGGACAGTCAGGCCTCGGGAGTGTGGGGACGCGCAGACTGCACGTCTCCACGTCAATGTCTAGAATGGGAAGCGGTCAGGCTGGCCCTCCTCCGCTTCCCACACAGGGTCTCTCTCTGACTCCTCCTCATGGACAACACATCGGTAGCTTGCTGTGTCAACAAGGGTGGGGGGGGGGGGGGGGGCTCACTCCATCGGCCTCTCTCTTCGGACAGAGGCCCTCCTTCGCTGGTGTCACGCACGGGGAATCGCCCTCCGCGCGAGACACATAGTGGGGACGCACTATATCCTGGCAAGACCCAGCTCATCATCTCCATAACGTGGTGGTGGCTGACCCAGCCCTGTTTCCGGACCTCTAGTCCCTCACCCATGTTCCCCCTCCAGCTGGATCCTCGGTGGGACATGCTGAGGCAACCCTGCTCAGGTCACCCTCACTCGAACCCCCAGAGGCTTTGCCTACACGCTTGGCTCCTGTGCCAGCCCAATTGCGAAACATCTGCCCCTGCCTCCCTCTCAGACAGATCCCAGTCCGTCCTGGGACACACTCATGGGGGCCGGGGCCTCTCAGGGACTACGTGACTTAAACTCTGCCTCACGCAGGGCCAGCACCTAGTCCTCTACAACTACCGAGGGGAGAGGTGGGTCGCCTGGTGCTCGATAACTCTGTTCTCCTGACCACCCGTCCAATCTCTATATAGGCAACTTCCTGTCCCATCTATCTTCCCCTCTACAGCTCTCTGCTAGCTCCATTCGGGGCTTCAGGTCGGCGATCTGCACCACCATTCGCCAGCTCGGCGGCCCTTCTTTGAGAATGACTTCCTGCTCAGAGAAGTGTCAAGGAGGATGGTCCTACGGGAATCTCAGTCCCCAAGGCTCATTCCCCTTTGGGACCTCTTTATCATCCTCAGTCCCTCAGAAATCCCCCCGTTCAAGCCCATAGCCACCCTTCCCTTTGACCTTCTCTCCTTCATGACCACCTTTCTCCTCGCCCTGGCCTTGGCCTTGGCCAGACGAAGTGAGATCCATGCCCTCAGCGGGGGGACCCCCAGAGACATCACCCCCCCCCAAGGACGGCTCTGTCTCTCTCTAGTTCCTTCCTGAGTTCTTAGTGAAGAATCAGGAACCGGGCACAGCCTCTCCTTCCCTTGTCATCCACTCACTGGCGGATACCCTAGAAAGGGAGGGAGTGGGGGAGACATGGACCTGTGCCCTTCCAGGTGTGTCCCAGAAACTACTGGGAATGCTCGCCCCCCAGGCGCTCCTCCCAGAGATGTCTTCTTATTTCTACCAACCCCAATTATAAAGTAAGACATCTCGGCTGGCACGATCTCTAGTTGGCTTTCTAGGATGGTGAGATCTGCCTATGCGCAGGTGCACAAGCGTTCAGAGATCGCCCCTGTCCCATCTCCCCAGGCCCATGAGATCAGAGCACTGGCCACTTCCACAGCGTTCCAGCGCTCTGTCCCCTTGCGCCATCTGGAGGCAGCCTACTGGCGTTCGGATAACCCCATTATGAATTTTTATTTAAGGGATATCCACATGACCAGGGCTGACGGTTCTAAAGGGATCTCCTTTGTGGCTGCCAGTGCAGCCATATCGGCTAACCCCAAGAACCACTAGGGTGCTTGGCTCTCCTCTGATTCCTTTAAATTCTGCTGTGGTCTGACATGGTATAGTATATGACTCCAAAATAGGTTTTTTTATTATCCCTGTTTGGCTAGTATACTTACCATGTCAGACTCTAATTCCCGCCCTACCTTCCCCTCTAGCGCCAAGGTTCTCAGGGTTACCTTGTGCACAGGCCTCAATGAATGAGGTACAGGAAGCTGACACCGGCTTCTTCCGGGCGGAAGTAGGGTGGGCGTCATGTGACTGTGTTATGACTGCATTTACCACAAAAATTTCGGCCTGGCAGAGCTGACTAACTGCCGTTGAATGCTATGGTCTGACATGGTAAGTATACTAGCCAAACAGGGAGTATAATAAAAACTCCCCATATTTGAATGAAAACTCCTTGACTTTGTATTTGATAACAACATACCCATTACTTTACAATTTTTTAAACAAGCGCCCTAGAACACTGCCTGTCCCCCTCCCCTCCCTTCCCTTCCACTCGACCTTAATTTCTTCATCTCTTGTTTGTAATTTTGAAAAAGTTAGTATACCTGAAATACAGTGTTAATGATTTAAAGAATATTTCGTAGTTGATAACCTAGCTTATTGCATTGGACACGTAAAGCCAGATACAGTTTGTCAAAAACTCAGTGCTAAATAGATAAAAGCACAGTTGAGACATTTACATACAACGTTCATTACTTTTTTTTCTTCTTCTTTTTTTTTTCTTATATGATGACATGCATTTTGATAGTCCGACGACTTTGGCCATGAAGAAATTACTGCATCTCATTTTCTTGGTTTTGTTCTATCTTCAACGCGCTACTTCACTATTACTCTAGTCTTCATTGACCTGTGATCAAGACTTGTCAGGTAGGCCACCCCTCATAAGTCAGACTTATGAGGGGTGGCCTACCCGACAAGTGTTGATCACAGGTCAATGAAGACTAGAGTAATAGTGAAGTAGCGCGTTCAAGATAGAACAAAACCAAGAAAATGAGATGACATGCATATATTTTACAAAGAGAAATATTTTTCAGTTGGAATGAAGATAAAAGTCTTGGCAAATAAAAACAATACATGGGACGTTGGTACAAGAGGTTGAACAAAGGCCTCAAAAAAACATGTTGATAAGTGAAACAATGGTACAAGAGGTTGAAACAAAGGCCTCTAAAACATGTTGGTAAGTGAAACAATGGTACAAGAGATTGAACAAAGGCCTCTAAAACATGTTGGTAAGTGAAACAATGGTACAAGAGGTTAACAAAGGGCCTCTAAAACATGTTGGTGAGTGAAACCAGTACACCTTAACCCATTCCCACTCAGACGATCTTGAAGCAACTTCCTGTGGAAATCTTACTGGGAGGGAAGTAACTGCACACATGATTTTCACATATTTACAAAGAAATTTATGTTGCAAAAGTTTTCAGTCATCTTAACCTGTTCCCTGCCTGAGACGAATAACGCACGTCCTGAAACCCAAATATCGCTACGCCCCGGACGGGCACCTGACATCCTAACTTCGTCGTAGAAAGATCTAAATGGGAGACAACCGTGTAAGTTGTTTTCACCTCTTCTACTGATGTTAGGGCAACGGCCCTTGCCCTTCATGTGACCGTTCGCTGACCATAGGGTTATGCAAATTACGAGTTGAGAGGTTAGAGCTGATTAGCATACTCAACATGGCAGCGCGACCTAGCACATCATCGAGTCGTCCCGTTTTCAAGCGATATTCCGCGCTTGATGTGTTAGATGAAATTCTAAACGACGAAGACAGTGGCGAAGAAGACTTTGGAGGGTCAGATCCCGATATTAGTGATGATGAGGAGGAGACAGATGGGAATCAGCACCATCCACTTTTATCGGAGATAGGTGCGGGGTGATGATGTCAATCCTTCGTTCGTTCCGCGTGATAGCAATGAGGAAAGCGACGCTAGCGAGGGTGATGAAGCAGAAATGGCGGTTCCTGTGCCATCAACGTGTACTGCACCCCCTCCTGGACGAAGGAGACGGGGTCGTGGACATGGCAGGGCTCAGGACGACAGCAAGGGTCCCGTGGAAGCAGCCGGGGGCGTGGCATGGGGCGTGGCCAGCAACAGCTGATCAGAGAGCGGAGAGATGCTGATGCTCAGGTCCCCAACCCTGATGTAGTTTTTACTGGAAATCCAGGGGTCAAAGTCAACTGTGCTAATTTTCGTCCTGTTGACGATTTAGAATTATTTTTTGCTGACCTTGTAGTGAACCATCTGGTTGTTCAAACAAATCTGTATGCTGACCAGTTTCTGGAAGCACACCCCAATCTTCCAGCGTTTTCAAGGGCCAACAAGTGGGAGAAAGTGGATGGTGCAGAAATGAGGAAGTTTCTGGGCCTTGTTCTACTTATGGGGATTGTGCGCCTGCCTTCCATTGAATTGTACTGGACAAAGAAGGTGCTGTGCAGAGTTCCAGTCTTCAGTTCTGTCATGACCAGAAACCGGTTCCAGGCGAGTAGCTCTATTTTTCTTTTTTTTTTTTTTTTACTACTTGATTCTTCATCCCTCCACTATTCATTTTCCATATTTCTCTTCTTTGCCCTGTTTCCTACTGAAAGTACATGTTTAGGAAATAATAATTGTATGGATAGGTGGGACTGTGCGTGTGTGTGTGTGTGTGTGTGTGGGTGTGCATGTGTGTGCGCACATGTGTGCATAAGCATCATTTATTTCTGTGCAAGTTTTCCCATACAAGTTTGTTCATTTTGAAAAACAGAAAAGCACTTTTTTTTTTGCACCAGTGTGGTGTTTTTATATTCATTTGTGTGTGATACTGTTTTTTGTTTATATAAATGTGTACATGTGTGTGTGTGTGTGTGTGTGTGTGTGTGTGTGTGTGTGTGTGTGTGTGTGTGTGTGACTGTGTGTGTGTGTGTGCCCAGTTGTGCATAAGCATTATTCATTTCTGTACGCAAGTTTTCCATACAAGTTATTTTGTAAAACACAAAAGCACTTTTTTGGTACCAGTGTGGTGTTTTCATATTATGTGTGTGTGTGTGTGTGTGTGTGTGTGTGTGTGTGTGTGTGTGTGTGTGTGTGTGTGTGTGTGATATTGTTAGAGTGTGTTTGTGTAAATGTGTATGTGAGAGTGTGTGTGTGTGTGTGTGTGTGTGTTGTTGTTGTTGTTCTTCTTCTTCTTCAGTTTAACGTCCTTCCACTAAAAGTGATTCAGACAATATTATAGTGTAGAGTGAGAGTGAACTTGATGTAAGGAATGAGAGAGATGTATGTTGTTAGGGAGTGTAAGGGAGTGTAGTTTAAAAAGTAGTTCGTAAGGAATGTAATCATAACCCTCCACCCCATCCTATTCATCAGAAACTTTAAACTAGAATTGTAACTGTAACAATCACAACTGCTAAAGATAAATATTAAGTGAACAGCCTAATAAACATTTGGAAACAGATTCAAGAGTAGCAAAATTGTTTAATATTCTAGATAGTGATAAAGGAGTCGATCCATCAACAAAACCCTCAATACCTGATTTATCAAAAAGCTCTTTTGTTTTGGGACAGTGAATCAGTAAATGATTGACACTTATAGAATCCCCACACATACATTTAATATCTTTGCAATATTTTTTGTTTTAAACGAGTTTAAACGAAGCCTATGGATCAGACTTTCAATCTCCCTGGATGAGAAAATAAATCTTTTGTATGATGTTATCCCATTGCTTTTGTCATTACATTTGATGCAGTTGTTATAATGAATGTCCGAGTTCCTCAGTGTTTTTGTTGCATTATCACGAGATGTTTTATTTATGATAGAGAAACATTCTGCCAGATCTAAGCGAACTTTTATTGTTACTGTGCCGCTAAGGTTTTGAGCTGCCTTTTTTGCAACTTCGTCTACTTGTTCATTTGCTGATATACCAAAATGAGAAGGCAACCAACAAAACGTAATATTAATGCCTTTTTGGGAAAGAAGGTGTACTATAAGATTGATTTCAGTTATCATGTCTAATCATACACATGAATTAGAAGACTTAATACCATTCAGTGCTGCTTTTGAATCAGCGCATACTACGATTTGGCTGTTATTTATGGGGAAATTCAAAATGAAATCCAATGATTTGAGTATAGTGTGTGTGTGTGTGTGTGTGTGTGTGTGTGTGAGTCAGTGAGTGAGTGAGTAAGTGAGTGTGTGTGTGTGTGTGTGTGTGTGTGTGTGTGTGTGTGTGTGTGTGTGCGCCTGCCCAGTTGTGGGTCTGCTTACTGATCTTGAAAATTTATTCTGTATTTCAGATTCTTCTTCAGTTTCTGCATTTCAACGACGACAATGCAGGCATGCCAGTGCAAGGTGATCCAGGGTACGTCCGACTCTACAAGATTCGACCATTCTGGATCATCTGCATGAGAAGTTCCAGGAAGTGTACGAGCCCTGGCAAGCAGTGTGTGTTGACAAAAGTCTACTTCTTTGGAAGGGTAGATTGATTATTCTTCAATACATACCCTTGAAACGTGCCCGGTTTGGAATAAAAATCTACCTTTGCTGTGAGTCTGACGGCGGTGTCAAGGGAAGTGGTGGCTACTGCTACCGCTTCAGGGTGTATGCTGGAAGGGAGGACCCCATCATCAATGAGGTGCAGCCTGTCCTGGAGTCTGTAAATGCAGACAACCCAACTCGCTGCCAGTGAGAAAATGGTGCTGTACCTGGTAGCCCCTCTCCTGGAAAAGGGCTACCATGTCTACACGGACAACTGGTACAGTAGTCTGAGGCTGTACCTGTACCTCCTGGAAAGGAACACCTTGGCCTGCGGCACTGTCCGGGAGAACCGGGGTATTCCAGAAGAGCTACGTGGTGTGAAGCTGGGCCCTGGACCATCAGCTGCTCTTTGTGGTGACAAGAAGATCATCGCCACAAAGTACCACAGCACAAAAGTGGTGCATCTGCTGTCTACTGTGCACGGCCACACTGAGGAACCAATTCCAGAGTGGGGACGACGGGGTATCAACATGCGTCTGTCCGTTTCATCACAGTACAACAGGAATATGGGTGGGGTCGACAAACAAGACCAGCTGCTTCACCCATATGACTGCACCCGCAAGTCGATGAAATGGACGAAGAAAATTGTTTTTCCATTTTTCTGCAGGTTGCAGCCTGCAATGCCTTTATTTTGCAGAAGTCAAGAGGTGATGACTCCTGTAAAACTTTCTTAGGTTTTATGGAGAGTGTCATCACTTTGGATTTGGCCAGACCAGGTGCCTGTGTGGAAGAGGGCAAAACAGAGGACGAGGTGAGGATGGGTGCTACCCACTTTTGTTCCCACTGCCACCGACACCAAACAAGGCTGCCCCTTCCAAGAAATGTCGAGTTTGTACTAAGAAACTCAGCGTGCGGAAGGAATCCCGCTACTATTGCCCCTCCTGCCCCTCCAAGCCTGATTGTGTTTAGGCCAGTGTTTCATGGACTATCACACCAAGTTTGTGTATTGGGAGTAGGATCATCTCTGTCGGTTTTTCTTTTTTTTTTTCTTCGTTGTACATTTCATTCTCTTCTGCTTTTTTGTGTTCTTAGTTTTCCATTCTACAGTTTTTTTTCTCACCTGTGCATGTGATTATTATTTTGTGAATACTGTGACCAGACAGAGTGCGATCAGTGAAAGAACTGCAAGTGGAGTACAAAATGAATCCCCTTGTGTGTTTTTCTTTGAACCACAATTTGGACAAACAAAAAAAAAGAACACCATCCCCTAAAGTTATGAAGCAGGGAATGCAGACACCCAAGGATTATGTCCAAGCCTATGAAGTTTAGTAGCAGCAGTGCTGGATTCCTTTTTTTTAAACAAGCAATTGCTTATTTGTTTCTTCAGACTTTTTTTCCGTTGTCATTTTGAACATTTACCAATATGTATTATACTATAACAGTTTGGACCACACTGTGTACTTACAGTGATGTTGTGTAAACATTAGCAATTTTTTTCAGTGTTTTACAGGTTTTTTGTTTTGTAACATGTGTATGTTTTCAGAAACTTTTTTTTTATTTTTACCCCCCCCCCCCCCCCCCCCCCCCCCCCCCCCCCCCATCCGTTATATCCATGTCCACCCCCCTGCGTCCCCCCCCCCCTCCAATGGCTAACAAAATCACATTATTACTGTATAGCATCATATCTTTATGTAAAAGTAAAGAGAAGCCATAAAATCTAAGTCATATGTCAATAAATAAATAAACAGTGATTGAGGTACTGAACCTACCCCAAATAGTAAAATTATGACCCTTTTTAGTAGAATTGGGGTACCCCCAGTAACATACAGATTGTTACACAGAGGGACATTTATTGACAACAGTATGACTCCCAGGTGTTTGTAATGTTGTTGAGCAAACAACAAAAGGTTTTTTTTTGCTGTGTTTAGTGGGCTTTTATGTGGTGAATTTTTTGTAAAATTCTCAAACTGAAAACAAAAAAAAAACTTTTATCATATGTTATTAGTGTGAACCATCATTATTACCCACAAAGCCAAATTAGAATGATGTGAAATTGTAGACAAGGGGTGTAAAGAAGTAATCCACAAAAAATCTAACAAATAACTCGACAAATGGATGAGTAATGTAGATGTTAGTGAACATACCATGAAAAGCATGATTATGCCCCTTTTTACCTAAAAAATAGTACCCCCAATTATGAGTAGATTGTCATCAAGAACAAGATTCCTTGGATTTATATGACTGTCATGTGTTAGTGCTGATGTTGAATAATTAGTCACACCACTTTTTCATATTTTCACTGATTTTATATGGTGCAATTTGTTTTTGTATACTTAGAAAGTTTTTTTTTTTTTTTAAAACCACCATTCATAACATCCCTGTCCATCCCCTAACGGGCCAACATAATACATTATTGTTATACAGCATCATAGCTCGGGGGGTATAAGGAAAGAGAAGGCATAAAATCTAAGTCACATGTCGACAAATAAATAAGCAGTGATTGAGGTACTGAACCTACCCCAAAGAGTAAAATTATGCCCCTTTCTAGTAGAATTAGGGTACCCCCAGTAACATACAGCTTGTTACACAGCCTGGACATTTATTGACAACAATATGACTCCCCAGGTGTTTGTATTGTTGTTGAGCAAACACCAAAAGGGTATTTTTGCTGTGTTTAGTGGGCTTTTTATGCGGTGAATTGTTTGTAAAACTGTCAAATTGAAAACAAAACAAAAAATTGTTTTATCATATGTTATTAATGTGAATCATCATTATTACCCACAAAATCAAATTAGAATGATGTGAAATTGTAGACAAAGGGTGTGAGGAAGTAATCCACAAAATATCTAACAAATAATTCAACAAATGGATGAGTAATGTAGATGTTAGTGAACATACCATGAAAAACATGATTATGCCCCTTTTTACCTAAAAAATAGTACCCCCAATTATGAGAGCAGATTGTCATCAAGAACAAGATTCCTTGGGACTTACATGACTGTCACGTGTTAGTGCTGATGTTGAATAATTAGTCACACCACTTTTTCATTGTTTTCACTGATTTTATATGGTGTAATTTGTTTTTGTATACTTGAAAAGTTTTTGTTTTTGTAAAACCACCATTCATAACATCCCTGTCCATCCCCTAATGGCCAACAATACTACATTATTGCTGTACAGCATCATAGCTTGGGGTATAAGAAAAACACAAGCCATAAAGTCTAAGTCATATGTCAACAAAGAAATAAACAGTGATTGAGGTACTGAACCTACCCCAAAGAGTAAAATTACGCCCTTTCTAGTAGAATTAGGGTACCCCCAGTAACATACAGATTGTTACACAGAGGGACATTTATTGACAACAATATGACTCCCAGGTGTTTGAGATGTTGTTGAGCAAACAACAAAGGTATTTTTTGCTGTGTTTAGTGGGCTTTTATGTGGTGAATTTTTGTAAAACTGTCAAATTGAAAACAAAACAAAAACTGTTTCATCATATGTTATAGTAGTGTGATTCATCATTATTACCCACAAAATCAAATTAGAATGATGTGAATTGTAGACATGGGTCTAATGAAGTAATCCACAAGACATCTAACAAATAATTCAACAGTGGGTGAATAATGTAGATGTTAGTGAACATACCATGAAAAACATGATTATGCCCCTTTTACCTAAAAAATAGTACCCCAATTATGAGCAGATTGTCATCAAGAACAAATTCCTTGGGATTTATATGACTGTCATGTGTTAGTGCTGATGTTGAATAAATAAATAGTAAGACCACTTTTTTCAGTGTTTTGACTCATTTGATTTGGTGCAATGTGTGTTGTGTATACTTGAAAACTGTTATTTTTGTAAAAGTTTTATAATTATGTCGAATTCTGCTATACTAATTATCAACATAATAAAGTCATTTTGACAGCAAATTGAAGACAAATGTATAACAACAAAACATACAAAAAATCAGAGAGATCATTTAATTGAACCTACCCAAAAAAGCTAAATTTTACATTGGCATACAGATTTTCAAATGTGCTGTTATACTGTGGCAGTGAAGGGGTTAAATCACAAAATAGATTTAAAAAAAAAAAAAAAATAAAATAAAAAATCCAGCAACCCTTACTTTATGACAACAGACCAAAGTGGTAATTTGAAACAAAACGTTAAAAAAAAAAAAAAAAAGTTCAGATTTTCTTTTTATTTCAATTTTTCTGCACTGACCACTGTTCTTTTAGAATTAAATAAACACATTTTCATTCTTATTATTGATCAAAAACATGGTATCAACGTTGCATAATCATGTAGCTGTAATGTGTTTTTTTTTTTGGTTTTTTTTGTCGTATGTTTTGTACCAGCTAAACAAGAAAAAATAAAAACGAGCATTTGGTCCTAAGGCAGGTACTATGCATAGATGTTGGCTAGAAAAAACACAAACAAAACAGAAAGAAACCCTTCAGGTTTTTACTGCTGTTTGTTTAGTGGAAATATTACTGTGAATGTGCCTTCACTTTTTGATTCAGTTGCTAATGAAACTGCACAAGACAGGTTCCCTTACACAAATATACTTTGCATACCGGGCACCCGAACACACTCTTGATGCTGTAACCCTTGTTAGTGCACACTTTCGTTTTCTGACATGCAGAGCAATTCTTCTGGTGCCGGGGATCCTTCAAACCCTTCAAAATTACTTTCTTCGTCATCTGTGTGTCCCATGATGGTATACCACCACTCCATGCTGCTCTGGGCAGCCATTTTCTATTGCTCTCTGGATAAATTTTTAACAACTTTCACAAAAATTCTGTGTACAAAAACTACTGAAGCGAATGACGCACTGTAAATTGCAAATGGCAGCTTGAAAACGGAAGTCTTCCGTGAAATCTCACTCGTTTGCATAAAAACAGTGGGTTTATGGGATAGTAAACCTGGAAATGGGGAACCCGAATCTGGTTTCAGCGGGTTCTACCGGGTCTTCCAGGATTCTCAAAGCCACCATGCTGCGGGTTGTGGTGGGTCTTCCAAGTGGGATTGGGTTAAACAAAAAAGTGACTTAAGACCGAAAGCTTTTGATAAACAATACAACAAAAACAATACAACAAAATCATATACAAATTTCTGTGGAAAATGGAGGGTTTAATAGACATTTTAGAATAACAATAAAGTCTTCTTTTAAGCGAAAATATTCCTTTTGAATTCTTCATATCTGTGGATGTGACATTCTGTCATGGTCTTTGATGGGCACCAGATCTTTGTTTCTGCTGACCTTTATTCATGGGTTGACGGTTTGAATGTATGCTGTCAGGAAAACAGACATATTTCATTGATGTAATAGGCTATCAGACAACCCTTTTCTCATTATTATAAGAAAATAAGTAACATTGGATTTGAAATCCAAGTCAAAGTTAGAATTACCTAATAGGAAGCCTTCATCTTGGCTGAGAAGAAGTTGTCAAGATCAAAGAGGTTTCCACATTTTGCCAGTGTTTCATGAAAATAATCTTTGAGAAGAAATCCTCCCTGTAGCAAAGTTAGGAGCTGGGGCTGTGTGGTTTACAGAGGGTGGAAGAACTTCGCAGGCAGCAGGAAGAGGAGCAGCGGAGAGGGAACTGGAGGAAGCACAACGACGAAAGCAGGAGGAGGAAGAGAACAGAAGAAAACGCGCAGAGGAACAGAGGAAGAGGGAGGAGGAAGAATCACAGAGGAAAAGAGATGAGGAAGACAGGAGGAGGGAAGAAGAAAGGAGGAGAGAGGAGGAGAGAAGGAAGCAGGAGGAAGAGGAGTGGAGGAAGCAAGAAGAAGTCAGGTGGGTGCCAAGGGAAAAATACTGACAAAAAAGAAAGCTTAGCAAACAACATCAGTTGACATTGGTCAGATTAATTTGTGATAACCATATCTGTTGGACAGTGTTGACTTGCTGGTTTCTGACTTCTATAAACTTGATTTGCTGACTGGATGTTGTCCTCACAGAGGTTGTGAACTAAAATCAGAGATTTTTATATTCTTCAGTCTACCATGGTAAGAACCTCACAGTTCTGGAGAAGAACTTAAAGCAGAATTCCCTTACCTCTGTTTAGTGAGATGGGCAAGAAACTGATGACATTTTACATAGGTATTGTGCCCACATTAAGGTGTGGAAGGGATTTGTATGTTTTTTTCTTTTGAATTGTTTGCATTAAAGAAGCCACTGTCTCAAAATCACGTGTACCCCTGGAGATGCTAGTCTGAGAAGTGTGGTTGTACTTAAGCAGAATTTGGGGGGGTGAATATAGGTATTGGGGAAGGAGTGGAGAAATGAAATTTGTCCAGACAAATCTTTTTGACAGCATTTTCCTTTCGAATGATGAGTTCTTCCTTTCTGTCTTACATTTTGGAATTGACCAGTATATTCTTCTCCATGGAATTTGGAATGGATTTAAGATCATATTTCCTGGTACAGTAGCTCCCATGAATATCAGATGAGTTGAAGCAAATATTGATGACATGATACAGTAGTACCATCAAATCATCATTATAGCTCACCACGAGGTTCTTCTCCACCTTTTAGCACCTTACTTCCATTTGTACTGGTACGGCTCCACCATAGCCCAAGATGGTGTAGGGCACCAACGGGTTGAGCCACATCGCTTTCCGGAAGTCGTTCTTTGCCCCGGAGGACCCGTGTGCCAATTCCACAGAGCAGACCATTCTTTCTATGGTAGAACGGTGTGTGTGTGTGTGTGGGGGGGGGGGGGGTCCCCCACGCAGGGGATGCGCGACCATCACTTTGATACCTCCCCTACCCGGCCGGTGGACACACGATCACTGTGTCCGAAGGGTGAAATGCAAGCTGCCAACAGTTCTAAATCGCTACATCCCCTCAGCCCAGTGCAGGCTACCCCAAAAGAGAAGCCCACCTTAGAATTCGTACCCTAATTCTCCTCCCCAAGGTCCTTGGGGGTATAGTGGGTAATTTATCACCTATCCTGTGGGAGGCCAAGGTTCATTTCCCCGTCGGCGAGAGCAGGATTTCCCACCTTGCCCGTTGGGGAGAGCAGGATTTCTCTCCTTACCGGCTGGCTTGCCTTCTTCCCTTTCAACGCACGGTGAGACACTCAACTCTCTCTATCATGCTGCGTCACGTGACCTTCGGTCCCTGGGGAATTTTGCCGAGGCGTGGACCAACAGGGGTGACGGGATGTGTTCAGAATCACCGCCCGTCACTCTCCTATATGAGCCTCATGCCACTAGTCTTCCCCCCACTAATAGCACGCAGGCTTTTGATGCTCTCCCCCACCGTGCACAAGTGCAGCCACCACTCCTGCACGAGGAGTGTCCATACTCCGGTGGCAGACTCATGGTCAGTCTCTGGACAGCCACTGAACTGTCCATAAGTCCGGGTCTCATGGTCAGTCTCTGGACAGCCACTGAACTGTCCATTACTCAGACCCACGCGGTCGACCAACCCCGATCGACTGTCGTACTTTTCCCTAGGGGTACAGGACGTTGGGGAGTGTACTTATGTTGGGGAGCGTACTTAATGGGGAGTTTGTATTATACTCCCTGTTTGGCTAGTATACTTACCTTGTCAGACTCTAATGCCCACCCTGCCTTCCCAGCTGTTGCTATGGTTCTCGGGGTTACCTTGCGCATATGCCTCGTTGAACGAGGAGGAACAGGAAGTTTACACCGGCTTTGTCCCTGGCGGAAGTAGGGTGGGCGTCATGTGATGGTCTTCTTACTGCATTAGCCTAAAAAAATTCGACCTGGCAGAGCTGACTAACTGCCGTTGAATGCTATCGTCTGACATAGTAAGTATACTAGCCAAACAGGGAGTATAATACAAACTCCCCATTAATAGCTCACCACCGGCAAATAATCTGTGGTTTGTAACCAAGGAAATGGCACAGTACATGGGAGTTGGTTATTGATGTTTCTTCTTTTCAGCTTACTCAGTGCAGTAGGCAAGCTGACTGAGGGCAGCTGTCCAAAACAGCGACTAGCTTAATCTGAAACTAACACCTTCTCCCAAGAAAATATATGAATTTTTTGCTGAATCTGAAACTAAGACCTACTCGTAAGAAAATATTTGAAGTTTTTGCTGGGTTATTCTCAGTCAATGTGTGTTCAGCCTTTGAAAATAGGTGCAACATGTGACAGATGTACTGCAGGTTTGCTAGATTAGAGAATAGCTTGTGGGTGAACTAGATGAATATGTGTCATTTGGCAAAACTGGCAGTTTACTGCATTTTGGTTTGCTTCAAGTATTTTGTGATACAGAAAAGAATTGTACTGACACGTTTCCCATACTGTACTCAGCAATGATAAAGGGGTTTATTCAGGCGGAAGAGAGAGGCAGAAGAGCTGGCACTGCAGAGATGAAGCGAATGGGAGGAGATGAGGCAGCAGCAAGAGGCAGAGAGGCAAAGGCAGCGAGAGCTGGAGAAACAACAGGAGGCTGAGGCGGCACAGAAGAAGAAGGTATTATTTGTGTCATATGTATTTCAGTGCTTGCACATGCAAGCATGCTCATTGCATATGCGTATTCAATCTTGCAGGCAAACGTCCAAATACTGGCTTTTGTATACAGAACAGATGATATGTAAACAACCAGGCACATAAATGATGTGCAGTGCAAAGTCTTGCACATAAATAATACTTGGCCATGAATTGGGTTTGTTTGTATGAGTGCATCTGTGTCTTTATGCAGTTATGATGATGTGTGTGTGCGCGCTTGTGTGTATGTATAGGTGGATGTCTGTGTACAGGAGTTGGAAAGACAACAACAAGAGGCCCTAAGACGAATGCAGCAACAACAGGCATTGCAGAACATTCAGGTAGGCCAGTTGACTTTTGTATATCATAGTTCAGAGCTAATTTTTGGCATTACAAGTACTTTACTTACTTGATGATGGTTTTGTGTTCATGTATTTCATGTTCCTACAGTTGATGCCACACTTATCTTTACAATTGTTTTTAAACTGTTCATCCGGTGTTAAGACTATAAACTACCTGTAGTTCGAAAACCTCCCTCCCCTTCAAAAAACAACAACAAAAGTACTAAATACTAAGGATGATATGAACATATTAAAATGTACTCATCGGGGAAGAAACGGGTCAGTGAATGCTTAAATGTACAGAGGAATCTCGGTTAATTACCCATTTGCACAGCAGTAACTTTGTCTTTTCCCATTCTAAATAGTGACCAACTTACTCATAGTCATGTGTTTCTCAGTTGTTGTATTAAATTTGAAGCATCAGCATCATGGGGTTCATATTGGCCAGGGAAAACTGGAAGAGTGGTGGAATTTCTGATTCCATTGTCCAGTGGCTGGGAAGTCATGGAAGAGAAAAAATCAGTCAAACTTAAGGGAAAGTAATGGGATTTACTCACTGTGGCACACTTCAGTGTGAGTGAAACGACCCCAAACCAAGGAGTGTCCATTAACATTATCCACACGTAGGCTGAGCGCATGCGCCTTCCTCTCCTTCTGTAGGCGCTCAGCGCCGTTCAGTTTCCTGTGTATGTAAGGATTTCTATAGTTTTTTTTTTTATGGACTCATTTTTATACCTTACAGCAGTATATTTGGTATGGTTGGAAAGAGAAAATCAAGTGCTCCTCACCAGAATAAGTTGCATTACTCTTATATATTTTTTAAAGAAATGACACGAGGGGAAAGCAGGCGACCTCAACATAAAAAAAAAGAGAAAAATCACAAGACCAGAGTTTCGCAACTGCTGTTTAATCAGAATATACAAAATAAATTCAAAACTCTCCTTCATAATCCAAAAACCGCCTTGTAAATACTGCTCGATCACCTGTTCGAGTGAAACAAGCTGTGAAAATCGCCACGCTGCCATACTTTTCTGTCTAGCAGATGAAATCTGGCCTGCACGGAGCGTGGCAGAAAAACCAGCGCTGAAGGGAAAAAAAGGGTTCTATGTCTATGCTGCGGAACTTGACTGTGAACTTTCCTCAGCCTTATCAGGAATGGAATGCCAGTAATGTAGGAACCCATCTCTAAGTGTCTACAGCAGTTAGTTCACTAGCACTCTTTATAGTTCAAGTGTATGGATTTTCCAGAGTACAAACACACATATGCATGCTAACAGGATGGAACAGTGAGTGGTGGAGTTAGCACAGGGACATGTGCGCCGTAACCTATCATTTATGGTCCTTACACTCTCGCGTGTTGTGTTACATCCATATTATTTTAATTTTCTTTCAGTCAAGCTTGCCTCACGGCCTCTTGATTCGGGAGGTCTCGCTGGGGCGCTAGTTTTTATCCTCGCGCTCTGTCGGTTTTATCCTTGCGCTCTGTTGTTTGATTTGGGAGGTCTCGCTGGGCACTAGTTTTTATCCTTGCGCTCTGTTGTTTTTATAATCGCGCTCTGTTGTTTGGTTGCTTTCAGCAATTGTATCCTCGCACTCTGTTGTTTTTTTCCACGCGCTCTGTTGTTTGGTTGCTTTCAGCGATCGAGTTCTCTGCCAGTCGCTCGATCTGCCATCTTGCCTCACCTCACGCCGTTTTCTCTATCACCATCTTGCCTCGTGGCGTGATCGTCATCTTTCTAGTTGTGCCTAGTTTACCTGTGCTGGAGGTTTCCTCGTCCACAATATAGTTATGGTAATTATCTTAAGGTCGATCGAGTTTTCCTCCTGATCTCTCAATCCACCCCCTTGTCTCCACTAAACCTGGTACTATATTTGCATGAGGCTTACGCATAGTGTTGTATTATTTTATTTTGTAGCGCTCGGCGATTGAGTACCCCTCCCGGTCTCTCGATCTGCCATCTTGCCTCGCCTCGTTTTGGTCCCCTTCTAGTTACTAGGTTTAGTGGGCTGGAGGTTTGCTCCTGCACATTAGTTATGGTAATTATCTTAAGGTCGATCGAGTTTTCCTCCTGATCTCTCGATCCACCACCTTGTCTCCATTTTGTGGTTATGTGCTTCATGTTTGTTCCGCCACCATAGCCCATCATGGTGAAGGGTAACGACAGGTTGAGCACGTCTCTTTTTCCAGAAGTCGCTCTTTGCCCCAGAGGACCCGCGTACCGATTCCATGGAACAAACCGTTCTTGCTTCGGAAGAACGTACGGCCGGTGTTGAGGGGGGTTCTGCAGAGGGGATGCGCGACCATCATTTTGATACCTCCTCTAACTGACCGGCGGATGCACAATCATGGCATCCGAAGGGCAAAAGGCAAGCTGCCACCTCACAAAGTGCGCAGGGCTCCCCTCCTTTAGAGGAGGCCCGTTTTAGAATTCACACTCGAATTCTTCTTCTCTCTCCCTTTTTTACCTGCTGTCTTGCCTTCTCCCCTGTGCACGCACGGTGAGACTCACAAAGACGCAGGCGACTGGCGCGAATCTTCAATGCTTGGCACCCCCGTCTTCTCTCCCTATCATGCCACGTCATGTGACCTTCGGTCCCCAGGGTCTTTATCGAGGCATACACCAGCACAGGTGACAGGATGGCTATGGAATCAGCACCAGTCACTCGCCTCAATGAGACTGTTGCTATTAGCTCCCACCCCCCTCCCCCCCCCACTAATTGCACGCAGGCTCATGGCGCTCTCCCCACCGTGTACAATTGCAGCCACCACTAGTGCACAAGGAGCGTCCTTCCTCCGGTGACGGAGTTATGTCCACTCCCTGGTTGCACACTGGACATCACTGTGGGTCGTCCGCCGCAGGCACCGCCACGCCCAGGCCTGTGTCACGAACCTCCGGCATTCATGTATCCCGATCGATTGTCGACATTTCCCTTAGGGGTACAGGATGTTGGGGAGCGGACTTATTCCGTTCCCCACTTGGGCAAGGTCCATGGTCCCGTTCCTCCAGGGGGAGGATCTACCAGCAGGACCAGGAGTAACCTGTCTGATCAGGACCTTGGTGTGACCTCGCTACTGCAGCCACACCAACCCGTAGACAGGCGGATAGAGGGCTCAGTTGCCGTGCCCTCCATCACCCGGCCCCCCTTTTCCATAGGGGTTGTATACAGGGGGGGGGGGGGGGGGGGGGGGGGGGGGGCGACGACACGACACACACTCTCACAAAACCCCTTCCCCCTCTGGTGTTTCAGGTTATCCAGGCCCCCATGGAAATTCTGCCCTGGGCCACCACAGCCCATTTTCTCCATGGGGACCAGTGGCTCTGTGCCCGTCAGCGGGACCAGTGGCTTCACACAGACCACTCAGCTCCACAGTCGCCTGTGGCATCCAGCCTCCTAAAGCTGGTTTGACCTTGGTCCACCTCCCTCTCAGGCGCTGTCCGATCAGCAGGACGGACCCCCCCCCCAACCCTCCAAAGTCCGGTCACCGATCATGGAGCCACCAGGCACCCGCCCTCGCGTCTTACTACTCCCCAGCTAGGGTGGGACCCTCACACACCCCTGTCTTTGCCTCCTCTAGAGGTTCTTCGCAGCCTCTACAGGAACCTGACACTCTCGATCCTTTGGATGAGGTTGGGGAATTCTCCTTCTTCTACTCATCTTATGACCTGTCTGCTATTTAGCAGTGGTGCCTTATTTTGTCTTGAGAGAGAGTCCCTACCCTCGGACATGTGCTTGGCAGTGTCAAGATACGCTCCGGCCATCCCGGCCAAGCATGCTCGTGCCAGACTAGTCCCACTCTGTTCCTGTCTTCCATTTTGGAGTGTCCGGCAACTCTATCCAGGGGTGCGCAGGTCGTCCCTCCCAGGGAATTAATCCCTCTCGGCCCTGGAGGCGGCCCCTGCAGGCACGTTCCTCAGGGACCCCCGACGGCCCCACATCTCCTCCCGGTTTGCCTAGTACTTCCCGGCGGCCAGGAAAATGGCCATTTCTCCTGCCAACCGCCGGTTGATCCCCCATTTGACTCCTCCCCCTGCCACTTTGATCTCCCTCAAGACCCTAGTGGAATGGGACCGCATTGCCAGATTGGGGATCCAATACATCACTGCTGGTCATGAATTTTCACATGCTCACGCAGCGTGGGGAGGAGATCTGGCCGGAGGAGGAGGGATGACTTGGGTCTCCGTGTCCTCGGACGCTTACGCCGCTCAGACACACTCGGAGGCTGACTTACAGTCCTTCAGGGACCCCATGATGCAAATCCTAGTCAGCAGGAGTTCGCATCACCTTCGGCTGCGGCGGACAGTGCAGCCAGGAGCTGTTTTAGTTATTTATTGGCCTGCAGAGATTCCTTCCTTTCGAAGGCTGATCTCTCCCTGTAACATAGCCAGCCCTGTGGTGCATTCGGGGCCTGCAGCAGTTGCGCTAAGGCGACTATTTGGCTGCCTTTATCGCTCATTCAGCGAAGAGTGTAAAGAAGCAGCCTCATATGCCGCCAGGTCCCCCCCGCTCTTCAGCCTCGCCCTTCCAACCCCCCTTACCGGAAGCAGGCCCTATCCCGCACCACACGGCCCACCCAGCGCGCTCTTCTCCTCCCTCTCGGCCTACATGAACCTCCCCAAGCACATTTTCATTGTGGCCATCAGGGACAGTCCAAGAGGTGTCTGGAGGACCCTCCTACAGGGGAGCCTGAGCAGGGAGAACTCAGTCCGCTACAAATCTGCCCCTCAGCCCCTCTGGCAGGCAGCCCACCCCTATACGTCCGCCAGTGGAGACGTATGGGCCTCAACCCATGGATAGTAGCCCTAGAGGAGGGGTTCCGTCTGCCTTGGGCCCACGAACGCCCTCCTCTAATGTGTTCTCCCCCTCCCTCTCCCAGCCATACCTCCCGGGCCTGGTGTCAATCTCCTGGCTGGGTACGAGATTCGTCACACTCTCCATGATGGTCTCCCTGACTCCAGAGAGGTCCTCCCGTACACACCCCTGCCAGACCCCTTACCTCCCTCCTAGGGATGATGGAGTCCCTCGTCCCTCATTCACCTAGGCAGGGTCCCCAAGCACCAATTTCTGGGAGTTCCGTCATTGATGGTGACTCCGTGGGACATGCTCAGACAGCCTTGCTCGGGTCGCCCTCACTCCAACCCCCAGATGCTCCACCTTCACGCCTGGCTACTGTGCCAACCCCATTGCGAGCATCTGCCCCTACCTCCCAGACGGACAGATTCCAGTCCGTCCTAGACATACTTGCTGGGGCAGGGGCCTCGCAAGATCTACAGGATCTAGCGACGGCCTCACACAGAGCCAGCACCGAGTCCCTCTATGATTACCGATGGGAGAGATGGGGGTCTCCTGGTGCTCAGACAACTCTGTTCCCCATAATTGCCCTTCCATTATCCAGATAGGCAACTTCCTATCTCACCTATCCTCTCCCCTCCCTCGTCATCCGCTCACTGGCAGATATCCTGGGAAGAGGGGAAAGCAGGGGGTACATGGACCTGTGTCTGAGATACTACTGGGAACGCTTACGCCCCAGGCGCTCCTCCCAGAGATGTCTCCTCATTTCTATCAACGCCTATAATAACAAAGACATTTCAGCTGGCACTATATCTACATCATTAGCCAAGAATCACGGGCACAGCCTCTCCCTCACTCGCTGATATGGGGAAAAGGGAAAGTGGGGGGACATGGACCTGTGCCCTCATAGGTGTCTGAGATATTAGTGGGAACGCTCTCGCCCCAGGCGCTCCTCCCAGAGGCGTCTCTTCATTCCATCACCTCCAAGCATCATAAAAACTTCTCTCTGGCACTATCTTTAGGTGGCTTTCCAAGACGGTCAGATCTCTTATGCCCAGGTGTATATGGATCTCCCCGTTGTATCTCCTCGGGCCCATGAGCTCAGAGTGCTGGCCACTTCCGCAGCGCTCCAGCATTCTGTCCTCTTGCACCACCTCTGGAGGCAGCCTGCTGGCGTTCGGAAAATCCCTTCCTAAAACTTTTATTCAAGGGATATCCACATGACCAGGCTGATGGTTCTAAGGGATTTCTTTTGCGGCTAACGCAGCCATATCTGTTCCACTGCTAACCCCAAGAACCAGTAGGGTACTCTGCCCTTCTCCAGTTCCTTTAAATTCTGCTATGGTCTGACGTGGTAAAGTATATGACGCCAAAATGGGGGGAGTTGTATTATACTCCCTGTTTGGCTAGTATACTTACCATGTCAGACTCTAATGCCCACCCTACCTTCCCCGCTAGTGCTATGGTTCTCAAGGTTACCTGGCGCATATGCCTCGCTGAATGAGAAACAGGAAGTTGACACCAGCTTCTTCCCTGGCGGAAGTAGGGTGGGCGTCACATGATAGTCTTGTTACTGCATTAGCCAGAAAAAATTCAGCTTTTCAGAGCTAATTAACTGCCGTTGAATGCTATGGTAAGTATAGTAGCCAAACAGGGAGTATAATACAAACTCCCCATGTAAGCACATATGCTTGTGCGCTGTGTAGAAAAAGGTAACTCTTGCTCTTGAACAGTTAAAGGTTTTATGCAGTTTCAGTGGTCAGCTGGTTTGCAAAGGGATGGGACACAACTCTTTACAGGCTCCTGTGAAATCCCGTATTCAAGGGTGTATCTGATCAATGATCTGATTGAAGAGGGAGAATGGATTGCTTGCATTTCACAGCTGCCATCCTCAGCCAACTGGGCACGACAGCAGCAACAGCAGGGGGCACAGTCAGTCCAGTTGCGGTCTTTAGCGGAGATTCAACAGGAAGAAGAGGTTCGACAGCTTCAACAGGAGAGAGAGGTGAGTTGTAAATGGTGACAGCATAACTGTCAACCAGTCCACAATTTTTAACCATTTAACCTTAGTAGGAAATTGCTGTTCAGTGTGTTTTAATTTTGAAAAGGAAAGAAAGCAGAGTAAAACAAAATGTTACCTGAGAGTAGGGAGCAAACCATGTACGCATTTCATGCTACTGTATGTAAATGATACTATGCTGCAGTGTTGAAACATTTTCCTTTGGCATGTCACTAAGTTGCACAAAAACAAACACATACAAGATTTGGAATTTTGCTGCCTCATCTTTTGAGCTTAAGAAATGACATCAGGTGCTGTCATCTTTTTCTGTGTTTTTGCAATATCCTTATTTACTGGTAAAAGAGAAAAGAACTTGTTAACAAAAAAGTTCACTGAATTATTTATAACACTTCTTTCCGTCAGTAGATCTGACAGTGGTCAGCCTGGTTTAGGAGGTGATCCCTTGCATGCCTTCCTTTTTCTTTCTTTCTCTCTTCTTTCTTCTTATGTTGGTTTTTTTTTTTCTTGCTGCATTTTACTACTTTTTTTTTGTATGCTGCCCTGATCCTCTGTTCTGTCATTTCCCACCTCAGGGTATACCATATCCCCCTCACCTCATAGAAGCTTCAGAGATTTCTCTGATGATGGCTATTTCAGTTAACTCTCTTGACAAGCGTGCGCCCGCTAGCGCCCGACTGGAAATCACACACAGCCAAAAGGCTGAGCGCCTGCCAGCGCTCTGTAAAACACATGGCAACAATGGGCGCCGCTGTGTTTCTTGTAGAAAAGGAAGTCTCGCGAGAACGTCACTTCCTTCTTCCTGTAGCCATTTACTTTCGTTTGCAAAAAAACGCGAGTCGATGCGTGCCGTGGTTCTTGAGTTACGAAATTTTATAGTTATCAGGTCGAAATGCTGTTTTTTCACCATGGCTTACCTTGATTTCTGCCGTTCTATAATGAGATTAGTGATGGAGATACAGTGTTTTGTAGGATTTACGGCATGAGAGTTAGTGAAAGTGCTGGGTACTGAAGCTTAGAATGACCTAGATTTCGACTGGGATGAGGTTCCAGGTATGATGGACAACGATTCGGAAGAAAGTTCTGAAGAAGATTTTTTTTTTCTGAGTAAATGGCTCATGTGACATTCTTCAAACTTATGATATAGCAACATATATATTCGTAGGAATTTTAGAAATTATTTTCATTTCATTATTTCCTTTCCTCTCTTTTAAATTATTTTTTTTAATTGGGTAACCATGTTCAAATTATGGAGTTACTTACCTTGCCGATGGTTTTCGGTGTAACTAAGCTCAGATAAGTGCATACTGAAGATGGTTAACTTTCTGTGGAGCCCCAACTTGGTGTGACAAGTTTGTTGTAACCTCTAATACTGTTCTTATGAGACATCTTTTTTATGTAATGATTTCAGTGTTTTTTTTTTTTTTTTTTCCTTTTCCTTCCTTCTGTCTTTCTGCATCTACCCCCCTTCCCCCCATTTCTTTCATGCTACTCCCCTACCCCAGGCCCCTCCCCTCTAAGACTGCACTTTCATCCCCCTCCGAAGACAGAATGTGTCCATACGCATGATGTACGCTTGTATTTTATTCATAAAATGAGCTCATTCAACACCTTCCTTGCGCTGAACTCTGAAACGATCAAAACAAAGTGAATTTTCGTTTTCCTGTTTGTTTGTATCTTGCCTGAAGAAGACCTAAGAGGTTGAAACACGTTATGTTTTGTCTTGTGACTCATTTGTCCACCTTTCTGTTGGCGGTTCGCTAACATTTTATTAAGATTCTGTTAACTCACTCCATACCATGAGTTTTTTTTCCCCTTGCTTATCTTTGAAAAACTGGGGTTTGTATGGGGGCAGAAAAAAATTCTTACAATTATAAATGAGCAGACAGACACTTGAAATTTGGTGAGTGGATACAATGCATATTAGTCTATATGTGAACAAAAAATAAAGTAATTTACTTACACTCTTGGTGTGTGAACATGGGCTCCATGTTTTTTTCCAGAACTTTTGCGCCCATCAGAAACACATGTAGTTAGTGTTCCTTAGCAGCTCAGAAATGTTCTATATCACATTCTAGCACAGCTGGAGTCACTGAAGACATAGAAGATATAGTACTGGATCAAAAACAGGTGATGGAGGATGTGAAATACAAAAAAAATGTGTCTTTACAAGATGAAAAACCAAAAAAAAAGTTCCCTGTGCACAAAACACTGGTGATGAATCACTGGCAGTATTCTTATCAGGAGTAGAAAAGCTCATGGTAAGTGACATCGCATCCTGAGCACAGCTTTATACACAGTGGCAAACCATGGACTGCAAGATGCTAGTTGTAGAGAACAGACCCCTGAATGAGAGTCAAGGTCACAAGATGAAAAAAAACAACTTCTTCCACCACTTCATGGTCTTCCTATCCAGGGGCATGTAGGCCATGAGCTGATCACTCATGTCTATTCCTGCCATGTAGTCCTGTACTGCTGCTGGTTTCTGTCTGTCGGGCAGTGTCATGTTGTGAATCTCATCATGGTTGTTGGCAGTATCACTGTCGTCAGCACATAGTCAGGATTTTTGTCCTGCCACCTCAGCACAGCAACATGACCTGCAACCATACACACAAAAATGACCATATGAGTTTTTCTTTTCTTTTTCTTATATATCTGTGTATCCCATTGTTTGTAATTAACATTCAATTGTATGGATGCATAGTTTGGTGCTTTTACAAGCTATAAAGCAGAACCAACCTGGATTTTTTTTTTATATAATACCAGCACCATTATACATCATTTACCTAAATTACTTTAGAGTTAACAGTTTATTCTATACATGCACAAATTATGGATTTGTGCACAATAAATATCAGTAAGAATATGCGTGGAAACTCAAACATACCCATGCACAGAGTTACAACACACACACACACACACACACACACACACAGTAATGCACATATATTCAGTACATGTACAAATCACTCATTCCCTTTGTTTATCTCTTCTTCTTCTTCCCCCCCCCCCCCCCTCCTCCCTGCCCGGCCCCTCCCCCCTAGTCTACTGATACATGAATGGATGACTGCAAAAAAATGCACTCGCTTAGTGTGTAAAACATTCATGACACCTTTACACATAGCACAATTTATGTAGCAATCATTTCTCTTTACCCACCTCTGTGGAATGCATGGGTAACTCAAAGAACTGCAAAGGCTGAGTGTTGACTGGCCAGTCGTTCAATAAACCTGGTGTGCCTGTGAACGGATGATCAACAGGAATCAGTAAGAAGTATCAGTCCAATCGTCAGTGAAAACAGCTCTAAAATCGTCGACTTCTCCCCATTTCAGTGTCAGTATCCGAATCAAACACTTGCTGAGGCCCATGTGCTGGCACAGTTTCGTCTGCTTCTTCGCCACTATCAGCGCCCACTTCAGTGTGGGAATCCACGTCTGTCTCCCTACTGTAGGGGTCGAATTCCTCCTCAGAAGAATCGCTTATGTCTTCTTCAACATCTGACTCTTCAGTCTGTATCATTTCCAGTGCGTCTTCAACGCTAACTAACTATTCATCAGCCCTACTGTGTCGAACACTTCGTTGCGATGCCATCTTTTCACTCATGCAGCAGAGCTGACCAACGGTACCCTTTGTTCTCATCGGCTAGCCAGCGAGCCACGCTACATACACAGTGCAAATGAATGAAAAGTTGGTAGGAGATAACTAAGGAATCATCTCCCTTCTTGAGTTTCGTAACCGATACGTCACACAGACAGTGCAAATTTTCAGAATCCAAATCCGCATATGCGGACATTGGTAGCGAATGCTTCATCATACGATGTCCGCACATGCGGACATTGATAGCGAGTGAGTTAATTTATCCAGTTTGTCTGCCTTTTTTTGTGCGAGTAGTTTAGGGTGTTTAAACATAGTCCTGAAATAGTTTAAACCTCTGCTGTCCTGATTTTAAAAGGAAATAAAATAAATGCAGAAAAATAGACATGTTTCTGTTTTTGAGTAAAATTGGTATTACTTGCCTCTTCCAACTTCCAATGAAGTCCTTGTGCACAATGTGTCTGGAGGGACTTCAAAAAAGAGAAGAAGCAGAAGATAATTTTTCCCTCATGGGAAATGATATGGATGTTGCCTATATTTTCCAGAGGTTCACACCATGCTTTATATAGGTATAATAAAGGTGGAGGTTGGCAATAGATATGTTGTGCAATAAGTTCTCAAGGTTTAGAAATTATCTGCCTGTGTGTATGGCAGTGTTCTGAAAATGTTGTCTCCTATTCTGCTTGAACAGTCATGTGTGTGTTTCTGTTCAAGCTTATGTGTTCGAAAATATGAACATATGCTGACATGCAGCCATGAATATGCATGCTCGACAGACACCTACCTGCATGGACATGAAACATGGGCATAGACACATATACATGCATGCACATGCACGCTCTCTCTCACTCTCTCTCTCACACACACACACACACACACAGACACATGCACGCGCACATGCAAAACAGAAAAAAACCGGCATCCTGATATATAATGTGAAAATGTCCATTTTGCATTCCTTATTGAAGTATTCCTGTCATAAGATTGGTATAATGGAAAGGGACTATAAACAGTCTTGCCTAGGCATTCTGTTCTCCATCTATGTGGCTGATGTTGTAGACTGATGTGTTGCAGAGAGACAACAAATGCAGCGCCTACAAGAGGAGCAGCAACAGTTACAACAACAGCAGCAAACACAGAAAACATGGGCTAGCAACTTGTAAGTCTTCTGAACTTTTTTTTTCTCTCCTGTTCTTGTGCCTTTTCTTTCTTTCTTCTTAATTTTTTTTTTTTTTATTAATCCTTGAATGTTTGTCAGGTGGAGCAGTGTTATTCGTAGAAATAAGGCAGTTTGGATCTCAGATATTTTTTTTTTTTTCACACTGGCCAACACATACCACCACAGTCTGGATCTGGCTACCACTTTTCTTTCATGCTGGTCCATATATATACCACACAGCTAGCAGGGGGCTAGAAGTGCAATGCAGGTAGTAAGTATAGCAGTGATGAAGATTTATAGAATCCCCATCTCAATACGGAGTGTTTAAAAAGCAAAGCATAAAATAAAAGATAAAATTGGGCTTGAATGCCTAGTTTATCTTGGTTCTGTCACTTGCACACAAATATACACACCAGCACATCACCAATGTTCCTCTCTTCACTTGCATTCTTGCCGCCATATCCCCACACCAGTAAGTACACAAATGCAGACAAACATGCATGCGCGCACATGCACACATACATTCTTACACATACGCACACACTTGTAAACACCTGTGTTCACAGATGTGCACACACTTAACATCTGTGTGAGGGGAAGCCTCGATTGTTTCATGCTTGCAACCTCTGTAGATGGAAAGCAGTGATCATGGATTGGCCAGGTAAAGGTGTTGGACTGTTGTTTTTCCCCAAATGTTGTGATGTTTCAAATTCCAGCCTTTTGTGCTAAGAGTCCCTAGGGTTTGCCAGGCCTGTAATCAGGACTTTTCAGTGTGCTGGCCAGTTTCAGATTTCAGGCTGAAAAAAACACAATGAAATGCTTCTAAAAACTTTTGTTGTCTTTGCTTGACAAAACCTTAATCATTTCCTATCGTATTCTATATTGATTGCTTTCACAGTGTTATGAAATGAAAGGAAACAGGCGTAAATGCTTCAAATGTTCCTGCTGATTAGTGCAGAAAAGTAATGCAGCCTCTAAACGTGAGATAACAGGTATTAATTCTGTGTAAATGCATCTCTCTTCCCTCCCCTCCCTTCTCTTCTGTTCACTTGGTTATTGGAAGGATTGCTGTGAAAATCTTTTTGCGTAGTCAGCATGGACTCTCTCCACTTTCTCCACTGGGTTATTGATATGATATGATATATGATGATATGATATGATATATGATATGATATGATATGAATACTTTATTATCTCAAAAGATGAGAAATTAAGATAGGTGCATAATAAACAATATCACAAAGACAACATGCATGATACAAGAATCATCACAATCAAGTGCCACTTACAGAATTTACATGTACAGTCCAACACCCCCACCCTCCAACACACACACACACACACACACACACACACACACACACACACACACACACACACACACACACACACACACTCTCTCTCTCTCTCTCTCACTCACTCACTCCTCACACACAGGCACACACACATGTAATCATTTGAAAAACCTTATACATGTACACATACACAAGCACACTCAAAGGCTTACACTCACAAGCAAATATATACACACACAAGCACATATTATATGCAAATACACATATCTTCACACAAGCACACACACCCTCAACCACCCCACACCCCTCTCTCTCTCTCTCTCATACTTCCTCACATCACTAAGCATGAAAAGTGGTACAAAAGACATCATGAATTTAACAGATGGATCGACCTGGGTATAAAAGCTTTTTGCACCCTAGATTTGACTCTAAGAGTCGTAAAATGATGTCCAGATGGTAAAATTTCGTAATATTTTGCTAAAACATGGCTATCATCACTGGCAATCTTTCTTGCTTTCCTCTCCACTTGTCTGTCATATAATTCTTGCATTCCAACTTACTTCCTTCCAATCACTTTGCTACACACATTCACCACATCATTCAATACTCGCTTGCTCTTCACACCCAAACTTCCATACCAGCACATAAATGAAGCAGTGAGCAGTGACTCAACACAACATCTGTCTGTAGTTTTTGTAAGATTACAGGGTTAACACCAATGTTTCGTAGCCTTTGCAAACAGAAATTCTTGACTGGCAATTTTTATGGGATTTTAGTAACATTGTTATCAAAAAATAATTTATCATCGACAATCATTCCCAGATATTTATACTAGGTACCGACAGCCCTTCTTTCAGCGTACGGGAAAGTTCAGCCGAGTGAAAAATATATGCTTGTTTTCAATTGGCAGTATCGATGAATAACGCGTTTAGAATCAGATCAAAATTGTGATGAATAAAGAACACAGTTTCCTTTTGAACTCTGTGTGTTGTTTATTTGTGTCTGCAACAGACGGTATGATGATAGTTTTATTCCAAATACACCCATCCGTTTCACACGAAAACGAAGCGCGTCACACATCCTGATGCGCCACAGGCGGCATTTGGCCAAGTGTTCGAGCTACACTGTGTCAAAAATCAACGCATACAATGTGTTCATTCCATTCATTGGCGTTAAAATAGGTCAGCATACAAGAGCATGTTTCAAGCTTTATTTCAGTCTATTTTTGTTTTCAGTACGATGTGTTTAAATTAATTAGAATCGAAGTTTTTATGAGGCTTGTTACAAGTGTTGTCTTTCCAACGTTGTTGCTAAAAAACTTGCAAAAAAAAAAACATTCACATTAACGATGCGCTAGAAAGGCCGTTCTCTCCCGTATTCATTGGTGTATTAAGCTAAGCGATTGGTTGCATGCTCGAAAAGCGCAAGCCAATCAAAGTGAAGGTATCAAATGCAAACATTCGCACCTTGTCCAAGATTTCAGCAATGGTGGAACGAAGCCGAGAGCCGACAATGACCGAGTCGAATGCGCTAATCATTGTTGAATTGCAAGACGCACTTGGTAAGATAACGCATCTAATAACAAACCAGAACATTAATGAAATGATTCAATGATTTTATTTCGCTCAGTACAGTGCCAATGCTTAGTTATTTTGTTTGTAATTCAGCTGGTGTTCGTCGAGATTAAACAGGTCGTAAATGGCCTACTCGTTGCGCCGTTCAAAGCGATCATATTTTTGTACAAGACAAACTAATGAAAATAGATATCAGTAATGGGCTTCACTTATGTTGATTCATGTATTTGTGAACTGGTTACTGATTCCATAGCACGATTACAGAGAAAAACATAGTTAAGAGCATCTGTTTGAGACAGATATTCAAGCTGAAAGCTACAACCGCGTGTACAAGACGGTCCGAGGCTTTGAAAGCACTCTCTTCTGATAATGACCATCGATCGAAACACTGATCATTATGGTTATACTCGATGTGCAAAGCGTGTTTGGGGGTAAAAAAAAAAAAAAAAGAGAGAGAGAGAGAACAGAGTCTGAAGTTGGACAGTAAGGAGGGTGTGGTGTGGGGGGGGGGGGGGGGGGGGGGTCACTGTCGAGTCGATGCGGCTCAACGAAGTTTGGTTTAGCAATCTAATTTTTTTCCCTAGTGTATTTGAAATTTCTGTAATTTAACTGTAAAGATTTGTTTTCTCCCCCCTCCCCACCCCTCCCCTCCTTACTGGCAAACACAGCAAGGCTTTGAACACTTGGTGATTACTTTCAAGTAAAACTGCTAGAATACAAAAGTAGTGTTGCATTGCCAAGACATTACATTGTTGTGACAGTAACATTTATGATACTTTTTTTGTGATTGTATGTTACGCTCCACAGTTATACATGTATATTGCTGTAACAGCACAAACATACTGAATAAACAGAGTATTTGATAAAAAGATCGAGTCCAAATAAAGTTAATCTTTCTTTAATTTTACCTTTTGTTTAAAAAAAAAGCATTATAATGTATATTTATGGTTGTTTACATTCACAATGATTAATCAACAAGTTAATTCAAAATATTAATGATGAAATACTTAACATGTTATTGGCAATGCTTAAATCGCACCCTGTTGACAAAATAACATGTTGCGTATGATGTACCTTTTGTTTACAAAGAACATGCAACACATTTTTGCTTACAAAGAACAACTGATACTAAAATTAAATTATAAGGAATGGACAGTGAGCAGTAACAACACACACACACACACACACACACACACACACACACACCACACATGATATCACACAATGATGAAGAAACAGACAGGGAAATTTACATAAAAGCATGCACTCATAGTTAACCCTCTTCAGTATGCACTTATCTGAGCTTAGTTACACCGAAAACCGTCGGCAAGGTAAGTAACTCCGTAATTTGAACATGGTTACCCAATTAAAAAATTAATTTAATAGAGAGGAAAGGAAATAACGAAATGAAAATAATTTTAAAAAATTCCTACGAATATATATGTTGCTATATCATAAGTTTGAAGAATGTCACATGAGCCATTTACTCAGGGAAAAAAAAAAATCTTCTTCGGTACTTTCTTCGCAATTGTTGTTCATCATACCTGGAACTTCATCCCAGTCGAAATCTAGGTCACTCTAAGCTTCATTACCCAGCACTTTCACGAAGTCTTATGCCGTAAATCCTGCAAAACACAGTATCTCCATCACTAAATCTCATTATAGAATGGCAGAAAATCAGGTTAGCCACGGTGAAAAACGGCATTTCAACCTCAAAACTTAAAAATTCGTAACTCGAGAACCACGGCACGTATCGACTCGCGGTTTTTTTTGCAAACGGAAGTAAATGGCTACAGGAAGAAGGAAGTCATGTTCTCGCGAGACTTCCTTTTCTACGAGAAACATGGCGGCGCCCATTGTTACCACGTGTTTTACCGGGCGCTGGGCGGGCGCTCAGCCTTTTGGCTGTGTGATTTCCAGCCGGGCGCTAGCGGGCGCTCGCTCAAGAGGGTTAAGATAAGTGGTCCTATGCCATGCTTGAATTTTTTTTTTTTTCCAGTAATTTTCACACACACGCACGCTCACACATGCACACACACCACATGATATCGCACAATGATTGTTACGGATAGAATGAGTGGTGTCTGCGGGTATCTGACTGTCTGACTCACACACAGAAATTATGGATGCATGCACGACTTTTCCAAATCACATACACCCACCCACTCACCCGAACATTGACAGCCAGGCAACAGAACAACACTTTTTCTGTTTTATGCTGCCTGAGCCATCAGACAAATATATAATAAATGCAGTAACATCAATGGTTGGCACGCCAGCCACAAGGCGTACACACAAACTATATGTATATATTAATATTTCAAATACGCCAAACAGGGCGCACGACACAAAATATATCTATATATGATTCACTATCTACTGTCGCTGCTGGTTCCAACGACGATGAAGGCGGCGGCGATGACGACGACGAAACGATGAAGAGGATGAAGACGACAAGATGATGAAGATGAAGTCCAGTCCGACACAGAACTTGCAGAACGTCAGAGCTGTGGCTCAAAAAAAAAAATGCTAGCACTCACGGCGTCTCTGCCGGCGACAGGGTGACAGTCTCACACAGGAGCTGTGGCTCACACACACACACACTCACAGAACGCAGTGATGGCCTCGCCAACAGGTCGCTGGTTCAAAACTCGGGAGCGGCGCTCTGGCTTGGCAGCAGCGGCGTCTCCAGCCCAACTGGCTCAGCGGGTAGTCGGTCCCGGGCGCAGTGGCAGGTAGGGTAGATTGTCGGCACTCAGGCCGACCTCTCCACACCGTCACACGGTGGAGAAGGGGGTAGACACATCTACGAACCCCTGACCCTCACACAGTAGCAGCCAGTCCCCCTCAGTCCAGGGAACACATCTACCTGGGGGAAACTGATTAACTACCTTGATTATCATGGCTACTACTCATTGCAGTCACAGCTACATTCATTTTCATTAGCCACATCATATTCCACTAGAACTTGAGACAAACATCAACATATTCTTTCATCAATACTGCAATATTCATTTTTCCGGAATAATAACACACATTTCCTTTTCCGGAATCACAGCACTACACGGTAAAGGACTTCAGTATAAACCTTTCAGAATCTAGTTTTCCAAATTGGGAAAGATTCCCACTTAGACCCTCTTCAATAAACCATGAATGCAATTCATTACACACACTTAATGATTACTTTTCATCAAACTATAAATGTCTTTCGCCGTGTCACAAATGTTCATTTCTTTTCTTGTATAATAACAAGAATGTTCATTTCAATTCATACAATCACCAGATTTTAAAAGGAAATTTTTTTTTTTTCCAAAAGATCAACTACTTCAATGCATGTAAAGGAAAGATTTCCACACACTCTTGTTTACCAACACACAACTATTCAATATTCATATCAAGAGTGAATTAAATATTCATCCACATCAAAATCAAAACCACCATATAGAAGATACGTAAAGTCTCTGTCGCTCACTCTGGGAGTTTATTATCCATAGCATCAAAACTCTCCCTCTTCTCGCAAACCACATTAGAATAAGACCTTTCTTTTTCATCATGAAGTTCATAACTAATTAAGTCACAGAATAAACAAAATCCTTTTTTGTTTTTTCCTGAAAGCTACTTCCCTTAAACTGCAATATCTCGAAAACGACTGAAGATAGAGACTTCATTCTGGTTATGTTTTGTATGTTTTTCCATTTACTTTGCATTGATACATATCTTAAGTATGAAAAACAGTATGCAAATTTTGGCTGCGGTACCCTATTTATGCTCATTCACTTGTTCAACAGCTTCACCGTTAATTATAAGGTCTGGCACAGGTCCCAGGTTCTTCCGAAAATTGATTAAGATTTCTTTTGTTTTTTGCACATTAAGGGCAAGAAAGTTGTCTTTACACCAGCTGCAGAACTTTTTGATTTCATCAAAGTAAACAGAATCAGAGTTTGACATGTCTAGAATAGTAGAATCATCCGAATATTTAATGAGTGGAGTTTTCTCTGTGCCTCTACAGTCATTAGTATATAAAGTAAACAAAATGGGAGACAGAACTGTGCCTTGGGGTGCACCAGTAGAAGTCGAGCATTCAGAGGATAGTGCAGACTGAAAACGAACAGACTGAGTTCTATTGCACAGAAAACTGACAATCCATAAAGTAAGCTTTGGGTCAACACCCAAGTCAAGCAGTTTCATAGCTAAGAGATGTGGCTGTATAGTATTAAAAGCAGAGGAAAAATCAATAAAAAGAATATGCACAAAAGAACCTGGTTTGTTTAAGTGGAAGAAAGCATTGTGAATGAGAGTTAGAATAGCATCATCTGTACCTCTATGGGTTTATAAGCAAACTGAAAGGGGTCAAGGTACTAACCAACAAAAGTTAACAAGTGATGGAGAACAAGTTTTTCAAAGCACTTCATAACTATGGAGGTCAGAGCTACAGGGCGATAGTCATTCAATGTTGTAGGGTTTCCTTTCTTTTGGACAGGGCAGACAGGAGGGTGGAATTTTTTCCAGATACTGGGTACAGAGCATGCCTTAATTAAGAGACCAATTGAAAATCTTACAGAAAACATTACAAAGTTCAGAAGCACACAATTTCAGCAATCTTCCACTGATATTATCTGGACCCATTGATTTCCTGATAGTCAGTTTCAAAAACAGTGACTTCACAATCCCCATGGATCTCAAAGTCTTGTTCATCTCCCTTGTCTTTGATCCTTTTGTTTAGCTCTTTTACCAGATTGTCTACCGTGGAAGGATTGCTGTGAAATCTCTTTGCATAGTCAGCATGGACTTTCTCCACTGGGTTTTTGGAAGGATTGCTGCGAGAATCTCTTTGCACCGTCAGCATGGACTTTCTGCACTGGTTTTTGGAAGGATTGCTGTGAGAATCTCTTTGCACAGTCCGCATGGACTTTCTCCACTGGGGTTATTGGAGGGATTGGGTTATTGGAGGGATTGCTGTGAAAATCTCTTTGCACAGTCAGCATGGACTTTCTCCACAGGGTAATTGGAAGGATTGCTGTGAGAGAATCTCTTTGTACAGTCAGCATGGACTTTCTCCACTGGGTGGTTGGAAGGATTGCTGTGAAAATCTCTTTGCATAGTCAACATGGACTTTCTCCACTGGGTTATGGGAAGGATTGCTGTGAAAACCTCTTTGAACAGTCAGCAAGGACTTTCTCCACTGGGTAATTGGAAGGATTGCTGTGAAAATTTCTTTGCGCAGTCAGCATTTCTCCAAGTATGTCAGTTGTCCACTCTTCTCTGATTTCCTTTTTCCCCCAGCTGATTTCGTCTTTCTTCAGATGACCTCCCCCCTTCCCTAGGAAATTTTTGGAACATATCTCCATTCCAATCTTTTTCTGCTGCTGATAATATAAACTTGGAATGAACACTTGTTGGAACTGCTAAAAACAGCAAATTGGCGTCATTTACTAAATCATGTCAGACCACAGCAGCATTCAACGGCAGTTAGTTAGCTCTGAAAGGCTGAATTTTTTGTGGCTAAGCAGTAATAAGACAGTCACGTGATGCCCACCCTACTTCCGCCATAGGAAGAAAGCTGATATCAGCTTCCTGTTCCTCATTCATATTCGGCCTCCTTCCTAACAAGGACAGGTTTTTTGCTCTGTCTAGCCTATACTTCTGCTTTGTGTAAAGATTGCTTGTGTGTCTGCCTTCTTTACTTGTTCTGTTGTGGCTTGCACTTCATTTGGGATATCTCGCTGCGCGTTAGTTTATTTTACTCTCGCACTCCATTGCTTGTCACTTACGGTGATTGTATTCTCACCAGTCACTCGATCCGCCATCTTTATTTACTCCACGCCGGTCTACCTTTCTGCCATCTTGACTCACTGCATGCTCGTCCACGTTCGGTCTTACCGGGTTTAGTGGTATGGAGGTCCCCTTGCACATTCATTAGTACCGTTCTTTTTCATTATTACAAAGTCGATCGAGTTTCTTTACGATCTCTTGATCTACCAACTTTATTTATCATTATTACAAGGTCAGTCGAGTTTTCTTTATGGTCTCTCGATCTACCAACTTGTCTCCACGTTGTGGTCGTCTGTTCTGTATTAGTACCTTTATTTTTCATTATTACTAAGTCGATCGAGCTTTCTTTACGATCTCTCGATCTACCAACTTGTCTCCACTTTGTGGTCGTGTGCTCTGTGTTTGCTCTGCCACCATAGCCCAAGATGGTGAAGGGCACCAACGGGTTGAGCAACATCGCTTTTCAGAAGTTGCTCTTTGCCCCGGAAGATCCGCGTGCCGATTCCTCAGAGCAAACTGTTCTTCTGCGGAAGAACGTATGGCTGGTGTAGAGGGGGTTCCGCGGAGGGGACGCACGACCATCATTTTGATACCTCCTCTAACCGACCAGTGGACGCACAATCACTGCGTCCAAAGGGCAAAAGGCAAGCTGACACCATTTCAGAATGCCTTTCCTTCAATTTTCCCTGTAAGTCCAAAGGCAAGGCTCCCTTGAAAGGGAAAGCCTGCTTTCTGAATTTGTACCCGAATTCGCCATCTCTCCCCACTTCGGCTGGCTTGCCTTCTTCCCTTCCAACGCACAGTGAGACACACAACTCTTCCTATCATAATGCGTCATGCGACCTTTGGTCCCCGGGGAATTTTGCCGAGGCGCGGACCAGCACGGGTGATGGGACGCCTAGGGAATCACCACCCGTCACTCGTCTTTATGAGACTGGTGCCATTAGCAACCCCCCCCCCCCCAAATAGCACACAGGCTCATGACGCTCTCCCCCACCATGCACAAGTGCAGCCACCACAAGGAGTGTCTTTACTCCGGTGGCGGACTTATGCCCAGTCCCTGGGATCAAACTGGCCATAACTCCGGGTCACAGCCGCAGGTACCGCCACGCCCAGACTGTCGATTGTTGCCATTCCCCCCCCCCCCCCCCCCCCCCCCCCCCCCCAGGGGTACAGGCCGTTGGGGAGCGGGCTTATTCCGCTCCCGACTTGGGCACGTCCACGGTTCCGTTCCTTGGGGGTGGGGGGGGGGGTGGGGGGAACGACCCGCGGGACCACGGGTAACATGGCAGATCCGGACCAGGGTGTGTGACCACGTTACTGCAGCCACTCCAATCCGCATACAGGCGGATAGGCAGCTCGGTTGCCATGCCCTCCACCGCTCCCCTAACACACAGGGGGCCCCTACGGATCCCCCCAGGAAGGTGTATATGGCAGTGCACTCTCCCTGGGTGTGTGTGTGTGTGTGTGTGTGTGTGTGTGCAAGCCACGCTGTCTTGCCCCACCCTCAGACAAGTTCCTTTCGGTGTCAAGACATGCCAAGCAGGCTCGCCCCAGACTCGTCGCCCCTCAGACTCCTGTGTCCATTTGGGAGTGTCCGGCAACCCTATCTGGGGGTGTGCAGGTCATCCCTTCTTCAAGGAATGGAATGAATCCCTCTCTGCCCCGAATCGGCCCGTGTAGGCATGTTCTTTCAGGGACCCCAGTAGGCCCACATCTCCTCCCTGTTCTCTAGAACATCCGGTCACCAGAGAAATTGCCATTTTCCCAGCTGACTGCCGGTTGCTCCCGCATCTTGCCCCTCCCAGTTCCACCACGATCTCTGTCAGGAACCTGGTGGAGTGTGTCAAGGGTAAAAGACCCTGTCAGGGGAATGAGGCAGGGACAGACAAAGAGCATAGATGCACAACACTCAACCACTCCCTACCTCCAGACCACTCCAGGAAGTATGGAACAAATAATATTTATTAAATTTTAAATATACAAATTTACACAAATATATTAAACACCCCAATCATTCACACATACACTCTACTTATGAAATCGGGGCACCTATCAAAGAAGAGGGAGGAAAGACAGGAAAAAGAATAACTACAAAGAAAAAAAAAATAACCAAAGAAGAGAGTGTAGATCCTATCAGGAGCTAACTATCGCTAAGGGACAAAATAAACCGATAGAGGGGAGCCCTAAAAAAAAAAAAACAACCACCACCCGGATCTCACTGCCACCCAACCTATCAGCATCTAAAGCTACCCCCAACAATAGAAGAGGAAGGGGAGAAACAAACTGATACAACAAACAGGGCATAACAATATACATATATTAGATCACACTAGCGCACGCACACAAATCCACAGCCCATACACCACACACACTTGCGACATAACTGATTTGTTGGAGACTGTCCCAAGAGTGTTCCGCTGATTAGATACCGGAGCAAGACTGGCTGCTCTCCTCACTGGCGTCTAGAAGACTCCTTCTTGCGTCGGACTCCTCCAGCACCCCCAGGCTCGTCTCCGATATCCTCCTCTCTGGGACCATCCTCCAGGTCGCCCAACGTCAGCAGCTGTGGCCTATCTCCCCAAGAAACGAAAAGGGCCATGCGGCGGATGTCAGTCCCTCGCCGCATAATCATGATATCTTCATACTGGTTCCCCCGGGCCTGGTGTCAATCCCACACCAACCATCTTCTGCGCCTTTGTTCCAAGCTAGGGTTTGTCACCAACCCCAGCAAGTGCAAACTCAACCCCAGTCAGCAGTTCTCCCTTCTGGGCATGAGATTCGACACACTCTCCATGATGTCTCCCCGACTCTACGGAGGACTGGAGGACCTGCAACGTACTGCCACCTTTATCGAGGAGACAGGGGAATCCATCTGAAGAAGTGATGAACAAGACAACAACATCTCCCGCCTCCGCCTATCCACCCACACCCCGGCCAGAACCCTTACCTCCCTCCTGGGGATGATGGAGTCCCTCTCGTCCCTCATTCCCCTAGGCTGGGGTCCCCAAGTGCCAACTCCAAAGGGAGTTCTGTTGTTGATGGTCTCAGACCTCCGACTGCTGGGATCAGTCCATTCCCCTGGGTCTTGTGTTGGAAGAGTGGCTCAACCCCGTCACTCTGACCCCTGGGGTTCCATCTCCCTCCCAACCCAAGCCCATGGAACTCTACACAGAGGCCTCCAACTTGGGCTGGGGCGCCCACTTTGAGAACCTTCATGCCTCGGGAGTGTGGGATGCACAGACTGCCTGTCTCCACATCAACGTCCTGGAATTGGAAGCGGTCAGGCTTGCCCTCCTCTGCTTCCAACCCCAGGTCTCTCACCGACTTGTTCTCCTGCTCACGGACAACACTTTGGTGCCTTGTTATGTCAGTGGGGGGGGGGGGGGGGGGGGGGGGGGGGTTTGCTCCCTCCCTCAGCTTCTCTCTCCGAACAGAGGCCCTCCTCCGCTGGGTGCCACGCACAGGGAATCACCCTCCCCGCAAGACACATAATGGGGACCCACAATATCCTGGCAGATTCCCTCAGTCGGTCCAAGTCACTCCTCCACACGGAATGGACCCTCAGCAGGCTATCCCTCTGCTCGGTGTGGGAACATTGGTTCAGGCCCATGGTCGACCTCTTTGCCACCCGCTTCAACCACCACCTTCCAGTGTATGTCTCTCCCGTCCCCGATCCCCGGCGCGTATACAGTCAACGCTCATTCCCTTCGCTGGTCGTGCCTCATAGCATACGCCTTCCCTCCATTCCCGATCCTCCACAAGGTGATCAGGAAGGTGAGACTGGAAAGACCCAGGCCCATCCACATAACCCCATGGTGGCTGACCCAGTCCTGGTTCCTGGACTCGCAAGTCCCTTTCCCATGTTTCCTCTCTCCAGTTGAGCACTCTTTGTTACATGCTCGTACAGCCTCGCTCGGGTCGCCCCACTCCAATCCACAGATGCTCCTCTGCTGGACACCTGGCCGCTGTGCCAGCTCAATTGCAAGCATCTGCCCCCCCCCCCCCCCCCCCCCCCGAACGGATAGACCCAGTCCGTTCTAGACATACTTGCTGGGGCAGGGGCCTCGCAAGACCTGCAAGACTTTGTGATGGCCTCACGCAGACCAGCACCGAGTCTCTCTATGATTACAGATGGGAGAGATGGGCCGCCTGGTGCTCAGACATGGGGAGTTTGTATTATACTCGCTGTTTGGCTAGTATACTTACCATGTCAGACCATAGCATTCAATGGCAGTTAGTCAGCTCTGCCAGGCCGAATTTTTTGTGGATAATGCAGTAATAGACAGTCACATGACGCCCACACTACTTCCGCCATAGGAAGAAAGCTGGTGTCCGTCCCGCTTCCTGTTCATTCAGCGAGGCCTGCGCACAATGTAACCCCAGGAACCTTGGCACTAGAGGGGAAGGTAGGGTGGGCATTAGAGTCTGACATGGTAAGTATACTAGCCAAACAGGGAGTATAATAAAAACTCCCCATTTAAGCGTCATATACTATACCATGTCAGACCATAGCAGAATTTAAAGGAATCAGAGGAGGGCCGAGTGCCCTAATGGTTCTTGGGGTTAACCGATATAGCTGCATTAGCTGTCACAAAGGAGATCCCTGTAGAACCATCAGCCCTGGACATGCGGATATCCCTTAAATAAAAGTTTATAAACTAGCGAAGAAGGATCTTGTCAGAGGATGGGAGCTCCCTCACGACAAGTTCTGGGTGCCATGATGGATGCCAAGGATGGACACGTTGCCAGATGAGGAGGACGACTCGTGAACCTCATCCTCAGACTGTGGGGGAATCGGTTCCTGGAGAGGTTGCGCAGAACCTTCTGAAGGAGGGCAACAGCAGGGGTTTGGCGGGTCCCACCCTAGCTGGGTTGTGGGAATGCGAGGGCGGGTCCCTAGTGGCTCCATAATCAGTGGCAGACTTGGTGGAAAACCGATCGGACAGCGCCCGAGAGAGAGAGAGACCGAGGTCGATACAGCTGAGGAGGCTGTATGCCACATACAACCGTGGAGCTGGTCATAAAGTAAGCCACTGGTCCCTCTCGGGGGCATAGAGCCACCGATCCCTGAGGAAAATGACGGGCTGTGGCGGCCCTGGGGCAGGCAGGATTTCCCGGGGGCCAGGATAACCTGAGACACTGGGGTGGGGGGGGGGGGGGGGTATCGAGAGAGCGTGGTCTGTCGTACCCGCCTTGGAAAGTGCACTGCCTCATTTGGGTATTGTGGGGCGATCATGGGGAACAGAGTTTGGTGTCATATACTATACCCATGTCAGACCATAGCATTCAACGGCAGTTAGATCTGCCAGGCTGAACTTTTTGTGGCTAATGCAGTAACAGACAGTCACAGGCAACTTCTGTCTCACCTATCTACTTCGTTAAGGCTCTCGGCTAGCTCCATTTGGGGCTATAGGCCAGCCATCTGTACCACTATTTGCCAACTCTCGGCGGACTCTCTTTTGAGAATGACTTCCTTCTCAGAGAGATTTCTAGGGGGGTGGTTCTATGTGAGTCTCAGTCTTCTAGGCGCATCCCGCCTTGGGACCTCTTTCGAACCAGTCACCACCCTTTCCTTTGACCTTCTTTCTCTCCAGTCCCCATTCTCCTCGCCCTCCCTCGGCCAGGAGGCACAGCGAAATTCATGCCCTCAGCAGGGACCCCGGAGACATTGCCTTCCACAGGGACGGTTTTGTCTCTCTCAAGTTTCCCCGAATTCTTAGCTAAGAATCAGGAACCGGCACAACCTCTCCCTCCCTTGTCATCCGCTCACTTGCGGATGTCTTGGGAAAAAGGGAAAGCGGGGGGGGGGCACATGGACCTGTGCCTTCTAAGGGTCTGAGATACTACTGGGGACGCTCGCGCCCCAGGCGCTCCTCCCAGAGTTATCTCTTCATTTCCATCAACCCCAATATTCATAAGGGCATCTCTGCTGGTACCATCTTTAGGTGGCTTTCCAAGATGGTCAGATCTGCCTAGGCCCAGGCGTATACGATCTTCCCATCTTATCTCCCGGACCCATGAGGCCAGAGCGCTGGCCACTTCCGCAGCATCCCTTGCACCACCACCTGGAGGCAGCCTACTGGCGTTCGGAAAATGTCTTCATAAACTTTTATTTAAGGGATATCCAAATGACCAGGGCTGATGGTTCTAACGGATTTCTTTTGTGGCGGCTAATGCAGCTATATCTGTTCCGCCCTCTAACCTCAAGAACCATTAGGGCACTCGGCCCTCCTCCAATTCCCTTAAATTCTGCTGTGGTCTGACATGGTATAGTATATGAGGCCAAAATGGGGAGTTTGTATTATACTCCCTGTTTGGCTAGTATACTTACCATGTCAGACTCTAATGCCCGCCGTACCTTCCCCTCTAGCGCTGTGGTTCTTGGGGTTACCTTGCTCACATGCCTCAATGAATGAGTAACAGGAAGCGGATCCCAGCTTTCTTCCTATGGCAGAAGTAGGGTAGGCGTCATCATGTGACTGTCTTATTACTGCATTAGCCACAAAAAATTCGGCCTTTCAGAGCTAACTAACTGCAGTTGAATGCTGCTATGGTCTAATGTGGCAAGTATACTAGCCAAACAGGGAGTATAATACAAACTCCCCATATCTGTGATTTTGCGATGTGGTATAGGTGCCCCAGCACACTGCCAGCACCATTCACTCTTTCCCACTGCAGTTCTCATTTCTCCCTGTATTTTATCTTCATGAGTCTCTATGCATATTTCTTAACAATCCATAATTATGATAAATATTGAATGGGGATGTTATTGAGGGACTCCACTGCGCTGTCATTTGTACATCACTGTGGTGACTGTTGCAGAGCATTACAGCAACCTCCCAGAGTGAAAACGCTGGCGGAAATTCAGGAGGAGCAGGAAAGGCAACTCCAACAGGAGAAACAGAAATCTCATCAGCAACAGCAGTATCAGGCAAGGTGTGTTTTGTTGTCTGTGATTTTGTTTGATAGGTCAGTGAAGTGTGTGTGTGATATTAAGTGAGGGATGGGGCTTTCATTCTGATAGGTCAGTGAGGTGTGTGTGATATTAAGTGAGGGATGGGGCTTTCATTCTGATAGGTCAATGAAAGGTATGTGACATCAAGTGAGGGATGGGGCTTTCTGCCAGTGAAGGATGGGGCTTTCATTCTGATAGGTCAGTGAGGTGTGTGTGATATTAAGTGAGGGATGGGGCTTTCATTCTGATAGGTCAATGAAAGGTATGTGACATCAAGTGAGGGATGGGGCTTTCTGCCAGTGAAGGATGGGGCTTTCATTCTGATAGGTCAGTGAAAGGTGTGTGATATCAAATGAGGGATGGGGCTTTCTGCCAGTGCGGGATGAGGCTTTCTGACAGTGAGGGATGAGGCTTTCTGCCAGTGAGGGATGGGGCTTTCATTCTGATAGGTCAGTGAAGTGTGTGTGATATGGCAGTGAGGGATGAGGCTTTCTGACAGTGAGGGATGGGGCTTTCATTCTGATAGGTCAGTGAAGTGTGTGTGATATGCCAGTGAGTAATGGGGCTTTCATTCTGATAGGTCAGTGAAGTGTGTATGACATCAAGTGAGGGATGGGGCTTTCTGTCAGTGAGGGATGAAGCTTTCATTGTGATAGGTCAGTGAAAGGTGAGTGATATCAAGTGAGGGATGGGGCTTTCTGCCAGTGAGGGATGGAGCTTTCATTCTGATAGGTCAGTGAAAGGTGAGTGATATCAAGTGAGGGATGGGGCTTTCTGCCAGTGAGGGATGGGGCTTTCATTGTGATAGGTCAGTGAAGTGTGTGTGATATCAAGTGACGGTTGGGGCTTTCATTCTGATAGGTCAATGAAAGGTATGTGACATCATGTGAGGGATGGGGCTTTCTACCAGTGAGGGATAGGGCTTTCTGCCAGTGAGGGATGGGGCTTTCATTCTGATAGGTCAGTGAAGTGTGTGTGATATGCCAGTGAGGGATGGAGCTTTCTGCCAGTGAGGGATGGGGCTTTCTGCCTGTGAGGGATGGGGCTTTCATTCTGATAGGTCAGTGAAGTGTGTGTGATATGCCAGTGAGGGATGGGGCTTTCTGCCAGTGAGGGATGGGGCTTTCTGCCAGTGAGGGATGGGGCTTTCATTCTGATAGGTCAGTGAAGGGTGTGTGATATGCCAGTGAGGGATGGGGCTTTCTGTCAGTGAGGGATGGGGCTTTCATTCTGATAGGTCAGTGAAGTGTGTGTGATATCAAGTGACGGATGGGGCTTTCATTCTGATAGGTCAGTGAAGTGTGTGTGATATGCCAGTGAGGGATGGGGCTTTCTGACAGTGAGGGATGGGGCTTTCATTCTGATAGGTCAGTGAAGGGTGTGTGATATGCCAGTGAGGGATGGGGCTTTCATTTTGATAGGTCAGTGAAGAGTGTGTGATACACCAGTGAGTGATGGGGTTTTCATTCTGATAGGTCAGTGACGGGTGTGTGATATGCCAGTGAGGGATGGGGCTTTCGTTCTGGGGTTTGAACTGAAGTGCAGGTGCTGTCAGTTCACAGGAACTTTCTAGTTTTTGTTTTCCAGCACTGTCACCGTGGAAATTAAAGGGTGGATGAAGCTGTGTGTGCATGATAAGCCTAATTTCCACCAACAAGATAATGAAATTTACCTGAAGACTGTCCATGGGTGAAGTGCTTGAAGGAAGTGAAAGGAGAGTGCTGTGAAGTTAAGTTTGAGTCTAAGGCTGTGTTTTTCCACTCCAGACAATGAGCCTTTCTCAAGCAGCGGCGTGGGGATCAGGACCACTGGCCAACACACAACCTCTTCTTCCTCGTCCTCTGCTCCATGGAGTGGAAACCAGTTCCATTTGGGGAGCCCCTGCCCCCTCTTCATCTGGGAAGTGGAAACCCTGCACCCTCCCTGAAATCAAGCAAAAAATCAGCCAAGGACAGGTGAGGGAAAGCAGAAAGACAGGCAGTTTTTTTTTTTTTTTTTTTTTTTTTTTTTTTTTTTTTTTTTTTTTTTTTTTTTTTTTTTTTTTTTGTGCATATAGCCTAGCCGTCCATGGTACTGTACGTAGCCTTTGCTTCTAGCTCATGTGTGTCCAGAGATCTTCAACAGTGCAAAGAGGCATCTGAGCTAAACGAACTTGCAGTTGAGACAGATTAAAAGTGCGGATTATATCGGCCAAAGTGGGGAAAGAAGGAAGTTGTTTCAGAGTTCCCATGGAAAGTATATGCCAAAGCATCCAGTGGTGTGTGTGCATGAAATGCTTTTATTTTAATTCAGCATAGTTTGAAGAAGGGGAAAAGATAGGAAAACTACTGAAAATGGGCTTTTTCAAGTGGGAAAATTTTTTAAGAGTATTGGGGAAGGAGAGGGGGGTTAGTGAAGTCATATCTGAGCTTAGTTACACCGAAAACCGTCGGCAAGGTAAGTAAACTCCGTATTTGAACATGGTTACCCAATTAAAAAATTAATTTAAAAAGAGAGGAAAGGAAATAACGAAATGAAAATAATTTTAAAAATTCCTACGAATATATATGTTGCTATATCGTAAGTTTGAAGAATGTCACATGAGCCATTTACTCGGGGAAAAAAAAAAAATCTTCTTCAGAACTTTCTTCCGAATTGTTGTTCATCATACCTGGAACTTCATCCCAGTCGAAATCTAGGTCACTCTAAGCTTCATTACCCAGCACTTTCACTAAGTCTTATGCCGTAAATCCTACAAAAACACAGTATCTCCATCACTAAATCTCATTATAGAACGGCAGAACTCAAGGTTAGCCCACAATGAAAAACGGCATTTCGACCTCAAAACTTTAAAAATTCGAAACTCGAGAACCACGGCACGTATCGACTCGCGGTTTTTTTGTGAAAAAAAAAGAAACACCTGAAGGTGCTGGGGAGGACCCAGAGAAGCACTGTCCTCACCTGCCTTTAGAGCAGTCCTGTACCACCCTGGGAGGCCTGCGCTGTGTTGACGATGGGTACAGCACACGCGCAGGACACTCCATTAAGATATCAAGGGACATAACTGCTCCTGAACAGAGGTAAATCAGACTATAGGATGCGGCTCAAAACAGCCTTAAAGTAGCATCCCCATGGGTGTACCAGCCAGTATTTCATGACTGCAGAGCCCACCGTCGAAAAATACCACCCTCCAGCTGTCGAGCACACCCCACAGACCCAACCACCCCTGGCCACGGACAGTCATGAAAATGAGAGTATGGGGTTAAAAAAGTGACTTTTATGTAGAGCAATCTGTAAGTTGAAGATGGACAGTGAAATGGCAGTAACAAGAAATGCAGAAAGGATTGTAACCTTTATTTAAAAGTTCTTTTTAACTTTTGATAATCATATCCTAGGTTCCATGTAGTTTTTTGTGGTTCTCTGGATTTTTCGATGAAGAGATTTCAGAGAATACATGTGCAATAGAAAATTTGTTAGCGGGGAAAAAAACTTGTTTGAACACATTGCATACTTTACAGTTTTAAGGTCAGTTATGCTAAAGTAGACCTGATACGACTGCTTTTGAAAGGCAGATGTCTGAGGGAGAGAAAAAGGTAGACCAATGTGACATACCCATTTTGACTGGGTTGCATCCTGATATTGGTGTTTTTGATTTGAAGTGCAACAGTGCACACAGTAAAAATAACAGTCCAGGTATTCCAGCACAATGACAAACATGTATTTGATTTTCTGGAGGAAGTTGTACATCGGAGTTGCAAAATAGTTCTGACAGAGAAAATATTGGGACTTGTAGAAGGACTTGGATCACGCTTGCAGTTCAGTTACCTTGTAATTGTCTGGTGCAGTTCAGTTACCTTGTAAGTTGTCTGGTGCAGTTCAGTTACTTGTAAGTTGTCTGGTGCAGTTCAGTTACCTTGTAAGTTGTCTGGTGCAGTTCAGGTACCTTGTAAGTTGTCTGGTGCAGTTTTGTAAGTTGTCTGGTGCAGTTCAGTTACCTTGTAAGTTATCTGGTGCAGTTCACTTACCTTGTAAGTTGTCTGGTGCAGTTCCAGGTACCTTGTAAGTTGTCTGGTAGAGTTTGGTAAGTTTTCTGGTGCAGTTCAGTTACCTTGTAAGTAGTCTGGTACAGTTTGGTAAGTTTTCTGGTGCAGTTCCAGGTACCTTGTAAGTTGGCTGGTGCAGTTCCAGGTACCTTGTAAGTTGTCTGGTGCAGTTCCAGGTACCTTGTAAGTTGTCTGGTGCAGTTCCAGGTACCTTGTAAGTTGTCTGGTGCAGTCCCAGGTACCTTTAAGTTGTCTGGTGCAGTTCCAGGTACCTTGTAAGTTGTCTGGTGCAGTTCAGTTACCTTGTAAGTTGTCTGGTGCAGTTCCAGGTACCTTTAAGTGTCTGGTGCAGTTCCAGTTACCCTGTAAGTTGTGTCTGGTGCAGTTCAGTTACCCTGTAAGTTGTCTGGTGCAGTTCCAGTTACCCTGTAAGTTGCCTGGTGCAGTTCAGTTACCTTGCAAATTGTCTGATGCCGGTCAGTTACCCAGTAAGTTGTCTGGTGAAGCGACCTTCCTATTGCGAGTTATCTTGTGTAAGTCACCTACAATGATTGGTGTTTAAGTGCCTGCCGTTACTGTTGACAATATTTAGGGATGTTGTTTTGCTACATGATTAATGTTTCATTTTCAGGCAGTTATGAGATTTGATTAGCAAGAGTAATAATGCACTGAACAAGGCTAGACGTAAGGTGCAAGTCACTAATTTTTGTGTGTAATTGCACGCTGCGTAGGGGTATAATATTGGATGTTGGTTTTCAGTGGTACGTATGTGGTTGGTAAGTTAGTATTTGGTGTCATGCACTTAACATGTACAAATCTTGACAGGGTTAAAAAAACATTTTTTGTTCTTAACCCCACATGGACCCCACGATTCATGGAGTTTGGAGAGGTGACTCCATGACTGCTCTGGACCTTTTGATTGACTGCACTTCTGATGTGGTCATTATTAATAACTAGCTCTGACAAACCCCAACATTTATTTATCATCAGTTTCTTTTTCACTGTCTTTTTTTTTTCAACCAGCAGATTGTGCAGGTTTGTGTGAGGGGGGCATAATTTATATTCGATACGGAAAATAAAACAAAGAACATGAACATGACAGTAAAGCTTATTGGTCTGCTGAACTGCAAGATGATGGTGCACAGTTGGATGAATGACGCCTCATCCACATCGACCTCATGGTCATTATTAGACATATATTTGAATGTGTGTGCATCCTTCCATGTTTGTTCAGCAGTAACCAAGCGTCCTCAGAGTTCCCCTCCCTTCACAGCCAGAAGTCCAACAAATCCAAGCAGACCATGTCCAGAACAGCGTCTAACTCCGCCACCCCTTCCAAATCTCTAAAAAAAGAGAGTGAGCACAGTGGGGAGAACCAAGCCAACCACAGTTTTCTCTTGCTATTTATTTTTGGATGTTGATGTTTGTGTCAAAAGAATTTGTGATACAGGCCGAGTTGTGATCTCATTGAAATAAAAGAAAATACACATTATACTTCTCTCCCAGGTATCTCAGAGAATGGCAGTTTAAAATGCCAGGCATGCTGACTCATTGCTGTTGCTGTTTGGCAGATTACTACATTCTTCTGTTCCAGGAGATCCTTGAACACAGTTTCGTGATAATGCAAGATTTGAACAGGGACCAGTCACTGTGCAAAGTGGTTAGTGTCAGGGACTCTGGGCTGGAAGGCCATGGAGAGGAACCAGTCACTGTACAAAGTGGTTAGTGTCAGGGACTCTGGGCTGGAAGGCCATGGAGAGGAACCAGTCACTGTACAAAGTGGTTAGTGTCAGGGACTCTGGGCTGGAAGGCCATGGAGAGGAACCAGTCACTGTACAAAGTGGTTAGTGTCAGGGACTCTGGGCTGGAAGGCCATGGAGAGGAACCAGTCACTGTACAAAGTGGTTAGTGTCAGGGACTCTGGGCTGGAAGGCCATGGAGAGAACCAGTCACTGTACAAAGCGGTTAGTGTCAGGGACTCTGGGCTGGAAGGCCATGGAGAGGGACCAGTCACTGTACAAAGCGGTTAGTGTCAGGGACTCTGGGCTGGAAGGCCATGGAGAGGGACCAGTCACTGTGCAAAGTGGTTAGTGTCAGGGACTCTGGGCTGGAAGGCCATGGAGAGGAACCAGTCACTGTACAAAGTGGTTAGTGTCACGGACTCTGGGCTGGAAGGTCATGGGCTCAGGTCCTGTCAAGCCAATTGTTTGTGGGATTTTTCTACTTACACAGGTTCTTACCCCAGAGTTGAGTGGGCTAGGGGCTCAGTTGGGAAGACTGGGACCTCAAAGTCAAGTTTGAACATGTCTCAGAAAATGTTGCTCAGATTTCCTGACCAACATTGCAAGTGCCTGTACCCATGATTCATCGAGTTTAGAGAGCTGACTCCTTGACTGCTCTGAACCATTTGATTGACTGCATTTCTAATGTGGTCATTATTAATAACCCAGCTTTGACGAAACTCAACATTCATCCCATCAGTGTCTTTCTCCCTGTTTCTGTTTTTAACCACAAGATGGTGTGTTTTTGTGTGTGTGTGTGTGTGTGTGTGTGTGTGTGTGTGTGTGTGGTATAATTCATATTTAGTAGGGAACACAAAGTAATGAGAGAAACCATAGCAATGTAGAGTTTTGTAGACTTTAAAGAAAAAAGAATTAATCCTTTCATTTTCATTGTAACAGTATACAATAGTGACCTGTCCTACCTTGGTTGTGACCTCAGTTGCAGTTCCCTGTCCCTGTATCTCTATGTGTGGTAGCTTCTGTTCAAGTTCTCAGTGTGGACAAATTGACGTTGCAGCTGGCTCACTGTGGACAGGTTGATAGTGACTGTTGGTGGGTGGACGTTGCAGCTGGCTCACTGCAGACAGGGTGATAGGGACTGGATTGGTGGGTGGGCATTGCAGTTGGCTCACTGCGGACAGGTTGATAGGGACTGTGTTGGTGGGTGGACATTGCAGCTGGCTCACTGCGGACAGGTTGATAGGGACTGTATTGGTGGATGGACATTGCAACCAGACAGGTTGATAGGGACTGTGTAGGTGGGTGGACATTGCAGCCAGACAGGTTGATAGGGACTGTGTTGGTGGATGGACATTGCAGCTGGCTCACTGCGGACAGGTTGATAGGGACTGTGTTGGTGGATGGACATTGCAGCTGGCTCACTGCGGACAGGTTGATAGGGACTGTGTTGGTGGGTGGACATTGCAGCTGGCTCACTGCGGACAGGTTGATAGGGACTGTGCTGGTGGATGGACATTGCAGCTGGACAGGTTGATAGGGACTGTGTTGGTGGGTGGACATTGCAGCCAGAAAGGTTGATGGGGACTGTGTTGGTGAGTGGACATTGCAGCCAGACAGGTTGATGGGGACTGTGTTGGTGGGTGGACATTGCAGCCAGACAGGTTGATGGGGACTGTGTTGGTGGGTGGACATTGCAGCCAGACAGGGTGATGGGGACTGTGTTGGTGGGTGGACATTGCAGCCAGACAGGTTGATGGGGACTGTGTTGGTGGGTGGACATTGCAGCCAGACAGTTGATGGGGACTGTGTTGGTGGGTGGACATTGCAGCCAGACAGGTTGATGGGGACTGGGTTGGTGAGTGGACATTGCAGCCAGACAGGTTGATGGGGACTGGGTTGGTGGGTGGACATTGCAGCTGGCTCACTGCAGAGGATGGCCCCCTGTCACACCTGGGCCATGACTAGGTAATCATCGTCGTTTTAAAGGGTGCCCAGTGTGTGGGGGATCAGAACAGAAAGCAGTGCGACAGGATGACTTGGGTGTGTGGCTGTGGATGGGGAGCTGGAATGAGCCATGCTGGACTGAGGCCTTCTATTTCTACATCTCGCTCTTTTTGTGCCAGATTTAACTCCCCAAAAATGACTAACACATAAACTCTGATTTTAGATATTGAGAGGTTTTGCTGTTTGCAGAGTTTTTTATGATAGGACATTTTAAATGAGGTAACAGCAGAATTTGTTGGCTCACGTTGTGTGATTGGTATGTATCAGGAGGCGGTGCAGAGGCTGTTCAAGGAGACCACCAAGCAGAGCAAGGACGAATTCACCATGTGGTGTGAGGCTTTCCTGGAGGGCATGAACGGGCAGGTGGACAGTAAGTAAAGTCATTAGAGCTCTGTGACTGTTGAACCAGTGCTCTGCTGTCAGTTCTCTTCAGTGAAGTCATTAGAGCACTGTGACTGTTTAACCAGCTCTCTGTTGCCAGTTCTGTTCACTGGTTTTTTCACCACAGACTGCCCTCATGTAAGGGTCAAACCAATCAATCGTGAATAACCTCTTTAAAGTTTGGTAATGACATTTGTTCGATCTGGTCTGCAGTTTGGGAATAGTCCATGAGAGAGTGTGGATGTGGAATATTGGAAAATCTGTAAACAGGTTATTTTAGCATGGATCAAGTTCATCATTTTGTAGTGCAAAACCAGGGGTGGTGACTTTCCCTTGATTTTCAAATCCAGCTTATAATTCTACCCCCACGAGTAGTTTAAACTTGCAACTGTTGCTTTCACAGCGAGATGCTCAAATCATTTGGCTGTGGACCTTTTGCACTGTCTTTCTGTTGTGCAAAACATGCATGCATGCACATGGGCAAAGGAGCACACACACATACACACACACAGAAACACACTCAGACAAACAAACGCACAGAAAGCATGCAGTCTTGCATACATGCACATACACACACAGAGGCACACACACCACATCATGTCACGTTCTCTGAATGATGAATGGTAACTTGCATTGTATGTGTGTCTGAGGCTTTGTGATGTGACAACATTTGGGGCAGACAGCTGTCTTAATACTATGGAAAGGAATCGGGTCACTTTGATGAAAATTGAATTTTGGCGTAGTGGTCCTACAGGAGGGGCTCCACTAGCCTTAGGCCCACGAACGCCCTCCTCTGATAGTCCCCCCCCCCCCCCAAGGGCCAGGCGGAGGCTCTTCGCCAGGAAGTCTCGATTCTCAGAACTCCTCCAAAAGGGGTCCATCACAAAGATCTCCCATCCCAACCGGGATTCTACTCCAACCTCATACACCCATCCCACAGACAATGCCTATGGTTCATCTGGCAAGATCGGGGGTTCCATTTCAGGCCGCTCGCTCCCCTTTGGCCCTTTGGCCTCTCCCCGGCACCCCTTCCTATTCATGAAGGTGATCAAGGAGATGGCCTCCCTGGCCAGACAGGAGGACTTTCGCCTCCTGGTGAACCTGGACAACTGGCTCGTCCTGGGTCCCTCTCGGGCCTGGTGTCAGTCGCACACCAACCATCCTCTACGCCTCTGTTCCAGACTAGGGTTGTCGCCAACCCTAACAAGTGTGAACTCAACCGCAGTCAGCTGTCCTCCTTTCTGGGCATGAGTTTCGACACACTCCCCATATGGTCTCCCAAGAGAGGTCCACCCTCATTGGGGACCTCATCTCTCCTGCCTCCGTCTATCCACCCACCCTGGCCAGAACCCTTACCTCCCTCCTGGGGATGATGGAGTCCCTCTCGTCCCTCATCCCCAAGGCTGGTCCCTAAGCACCAACTCCAAAGGGAGTTCCGTTGTCGATGGTCTCGAACCTCTGACCACTGGCATCAGTTCATCCCCTAGGTCCTTGGTTCCAATGGGCTACGGAAGAGTGGCTCGACCCTGCCACGTTCTTCCCCAGTATCCCATTTCCCTCCCAACCCACCCCTGACCTCTATACAGACTGCTCCAACTCGGGCTGGTGGCCCACATGGAGAACCCTCATACCTCGGGAGTGTGGGATGCACAGTCTCCCGTCTCCACATCAACATCCTGGAATTGGAAGCGGTCAGGCTTGCCCTCCTCCGCTTCCAACCTCAGGTCTCGCACGGACTTGTTCTCCTGTTCACAGACAACACACTTGGTGCCTTGTTATGTCAACGGGGGGGGGGGGGGGGGGGGGGGGGGTTCTCACTCACTCAGCCTCTCTCTCTCTCTCTGAATAGAGGCCCTCCTCCGCTGGTGCCACACACGGGAATCACCCTCTGCGCGAGACACATAGCGGGGACCCTCCTCCACGCAGAAGGACCCTCAGCAGGCTAACCCTCAGCTCGGTGTGGGAACAGTGTTCAGGCCCAGGGTCGCTCTCCCTTACCCGGTCTGGCCTCATAACATACGCCTCCCCTCCATTCCCAATCCTCCACAAGGTGATCAGGAAGGCGAGACTGGAAAGACCTAGGCTCTGCCTCATCACCCCGTGGTGGCCGACCCAGTCCCGGTTTCCGGACCTCGAGTCCCTCCCCCATGTTCCCCCTCTCCAGTGAGCACTCGTGGGGACATGCTCAGATGCTCCGCCGGCTTGCATGGCTGCTATGCCAGCCCAGTTGCGAGCATCTGCCCCTCCCTCACAGAGCCCAATCCGTCCTAAACATACCTGCTGGGGCTGGGGCCTCACAAGACCTACGGATTAGCGATGGCTTCGCACAGAGTCAGAGCTTAGCCTCTCTACTATTGCCGATGGGAGAGATGGGCCTCCTGGTACACAGACAACTCTGTTCCCCCATCTCGCCCTTCCAGTATCCAGATAGACATCTTCCTATCTCAACCAATCTTCTTCATTACGGCTCTCGGCTAGCTCCATTTGGGGCTACGGGGAACGCGCGCACCCCAGGCGCTCCTCCCAGCCCTATCTCTAGATGGCTTTCCAAGACAGTCAGTTAAGCCTACGCCCAGGCGTATAAGGATCTCCTCGTCTTATCTCCCCGGGCCCATGAGGTCAGGCCGCTGGCCACTTCCACAGCTTTCCAGCACTCTGTCCCCTTGCGCCACCTCCTGGAGGCAGCCTACTGGCATTCGGAAAATCGCTTCATAAACTTTTATTAAGGGGATATCCGCATGACCAGGGCTGATGGTTCTAGGGACTTCTTTTGCGGCTAATGCTGCCATATCTATTCCACTGCTAACCCCAAGAACCATTAGGGCACTCAGCCCTCCTCCAATTCCTTTAAATTCTGCTATGGTCTGACATGGTAAAGTATATGACGCAGGGGAGTTTGTATTATACTCCCTGTTTGGCTAGTATACTTACCATGTCAGACTCTAATGCCCGCCTGTCGTCACTTCGCCTAGTGCGGTGACAGGAATACCCAAATGTGAAAGGGCACCCCCTTTAAATCCACCCGCCCCCACTCTAAAGCTTCTAACACCACAGAACAAAGAATACAAAACACCGAATAATAGTGCGACAAACTAACAAATTTTACTCAGATTGGCACTCACACACGCACCACCAGCAAAACAAGTAAAACAGATCTTCAAACAATAACACATCAATCATCAGTAATTTTAAAAAAAAAAAATAATAATGCCCCGACACCCCACCTCCAGATCCTGGGAGCCTCAAAGGACCCCAACTCACACAGGGTTAATATCGGACCAAGGATACTACAGGGGGTATAGCGTGGTAACTTGGGGCTGGGTCATCCAGAGGGGAAGGATGGCCTACAGAACCATAAGTGCCCACGCAATACAAACTACTAAGGGGACACAACAACACACCCCTAAAAAAACCCAAACAATTCACTACAATTCCCCCTCCACACAACATATACAAATATATCCAAATCTATATATATATATATATATGATATATATGATCATCAACATCAACTCATATACAATACCATTCACCCTTCACACACTCGAACCATCTTTTTTTTTTTTTTTTTTTTTTTCCACAATCAATTTTCACACCTCAACTCTTTCCCTCCCCTCACGGGCATGTACAGTTTGGGCACTGGTGACCACACTGTCACTGAGGTCTTGATGCCATGGTAGATGAAGCTCCGAACAATGCCAAATCAATAATGTCACTAAGTTCAACACAAAGTCACTAATTTCAAAACACTGTAACACAAACTGAAAGACGACGAAGTGCTCAGCAGCTCAGCAGATCTCAACAGCAGAAGGGAAGTTCCGACGCTTGAAGGATGCTCTCGACCCGGCCCGGTCGTCTGACGATGACCTAGAGGTCAGCTACACCAACGACAGAAGCCAAGGCAATACCGGGTACGATGCCCCAGACCGGAGGATGCAGCAACAAAAAAAATATAAACCATGTCGATATCTGGAGTTAGGTTGACGATGAAGACGACACAAGACGAACACCCGCCAAAGCAGTACCAGGCCGGGGAAACCCGTGCTCCCTTGAAATGCGTGGAAGCTGTAGGCAGACACCGAAACACCAAATACTTCTCCAAGGAACTCCGAGCTGTTACCAGGACCCGCCAGTGGACTTCCAGGCAGCCCACTAAACCAAGTGACAAAACTGCCTCACCAGACACTGGGTCAGACCTCCATCTTGAGCCAGGAGTCGCAAACAACTAAACTAGATAGTCAAAAGACAGACGACATCTAGAGGTGACAGACACCATGAAACTGACAAGGCTACACCCTGACTGCAACCAATCGTCTATAGGTTGCCCAGGGAACGACACGACACAACTCCAGATAAGGGCATGAATATTGACAGTCGTATACAACTCAAAATACTAACTTGCTCAAAGACCAATCAACAATCAGTCACCCAAAATACCAAGACCACACTTGAACATAGGAACACTGTGTATCAGCACAGACTCCAAACCACCAATTCCTCCAATCATCAATCATCATCAATCAATAATCACTAACAGCCTATACCCAAGACCAAATATGGACCTTACCATATCCAAACACCAATCTCCAATAACTCATCAGCCAATCATCAGTAAAACATCAAAACCACAAACCACAACAATCACAAAAATAGATACGCCAAATATAAGCACAAACTGCACCCTCTTTGGTCGATAATCTACCTACAATAACTCAACCAAAACACACACACACACACAAAAATAAAATAAAATAAAACACACATCATAACTCCAAAATATCGACATGGAAAAAAAAAAGAAAACTAACCACTGCAACCACTCCGCCATACGACAAGCACAATTATGTCCCTTGAATGTCCATGCGTGACACCGCCCTACCTTCCCCACCAGCGCTATGGTTCTCGGGGTTACCTTGTGCACAGGTCCCATCGAATGAGGAACAGGAAGTTGACACCAGCTTCTTCCCTGGTGGAAGTAGGGTGGGCGTCATGTGATGGTCTTCTTACTGCATTAGCCACAAAAAATTTAGCCTTGAGAGCGAACTAACTGCTGTTGAATGCCATGATCTGACATGGGAAGTATACTAGCCAGAGAGGGAGTATAATACAAACTCCCCATGTTGTTGAAGGAAAAAAAATGGCCTGGTTTATAAATGGTGATTTTGAATACTGCCAGTGTTACTTCTAGTCTGCAGGATACAAGAATCAACTTTCTGATCCCCACCCTGGTTTATAAAAAAATAACAAAGGTTGATTTTGAATACTGCCAGTGTTGCTTCTAGTCTGCAGGATACAAGAATCAGCCTTCCAGTCCCCAGCCCAGTTTATAAATGAAGGTTGATTTTGAATACTGCCAGTGCTGCTTCCAGTCTGCAGGATACAAGAATCAACCTTCCAGTCCCCACCTCAAAATGTTCTAAGCTGCTTCAAAAGATTCTAAATGTGGAGAGTTCAAGACATGAACGGATTCTGGATTTTTCACATCCATGTTAACCCTCTTCAGTATGCACTTATCTGAACTTAGTTACGCCGAAAACCATTGGCAAGGTAAGCAACTCCGTAATTTGAACATGGTTACCCAATTAAAAAATTAAGTTAAAACAGAGGAAAAGGAAATAATGAAATGAAAATAATCTTTAAAATTCCTACAAATATATATGTTGCTATATCGTAAGTTTGAAGAATGTCACATGAGCCATTTACTCGGGGGAAAAAAAAAAATCTTCTTCAGAACTTTCTTCCAAATTGTTGTTCATCATACCTGGAACCTCATCCAGTCGAAATCTAGGTCAGTCTAAGCTTCATTACCCAGCACTTTCACTATGTCTTATGCCGTAAATCCTACAAAACACAGTATCTCCATCACTAAATCTCATTATAGAATGGCAGAAATCAAGTTAGCCATGGTGAAAAACAGCATTTCGACCTGAAAACTTTAAAAATTTGTAACTCAAGAACCACGGCACGCATCGACTCGCGTTTTTTTGCAAACGGAAGTAAATGCTGCAGAAAGAAGGAAGTCACGTTCTCGCGAGACTTCCTTTTCTACGAGAAACATGGGGGTGCCCATTGTTGCCACATGTTTTACCGGGCGCTGGCAGGCGCTCAGCCTTTTGGCTGTGTGATTTCCGGTCGGGCGCTAGCGGGCGCGCGCTTATCAAGAGAGTTAAGTGATCCTAATTGTCAGGTGTCATTAGAAACACAAAAATGGACTCAAGTATGCAGCAGACTATATCTACTTCTTTATATATAGACAAAATTTAGTTTGATTTAGATTAAGAGCGTATGTTTGGTATTTTAAACACAAAAAAGTACTCAAGTTTTGGAATTCATTTGTATGTTTCATGCTTGTGTCTAAAAGGAAAAAAAATAATATCATTGGTTGATGAATGAATGCTAGTTATCAAAACTGGGTACCAAAAAGGTTCAGGCTACTTTGTTATAAACTGTTTTATCTATGGCAAACATGTTGTGTGTGTGTATTTATCATGCATACCTGACCAGGCTTTCTGTTCTCAAGAAGGCTTTCTGACTTTTTTTTTTTTTTTTTTTTTTTTTTTTTTTTTTTTTTTTATAGATTTTAGGTCAGATGAAGTTTGCTGGCTTTTTATGTATGGAGTAATGATGCTGAATATTTTGTGTGTTGCAGTTGAAACATTTGTTTCCTTCCTGAAAGAAGTGGACTCTCCATACGAGGTAATTGATATTACAGTGATAGTAGTAATGATAAAGATTGAAAGTGATAATGACAAGAGAAATAAAATCACATGACAAAAATAGTTCACAACATTATTTTCCCAGGCAGACAGTATATCTCTCTTCTTTTTCCGACAGGTCAAAGCAAGGAAGGCAAGCTTATAGTCAACTTCTGTGTGAAGTGACATGGTTTGATGTATTTCTGTCAAGTGGGAAATGTGATTTAAATCACTTGCCTGTGCTTGCTTACGCCGAAAACCTATGGCAAGGGAAGTAACTCCATAATTTGAACATGGTTACCCAATTTAAAAATTGAGTTAAAAGAGAGGAAAGGAAATAATGAAAGTAATTTTTAAAATTCCTATGAATGTATATGTTGTTATATGTTAAGTTTGAAGAATGTCACATGAGCCATTTCTTTCGGGGGGAAAAAATCTTCTTCAGAACTTTCTTATGAATTGTTGTTCATCATATCTTATAACATCATCCCAATTGAAATCTAGGTCACTCTCAGCTTCATTACCCTGCACTTTCAGTAAGTCTCATGCCGTTAAAATCAGCTCATCTTCATCACTAAGTCCCATGAAAGAATGCCAGAAATCAAGGTTAGCCATGGTGAAAAACAGCACTTCGACCACAAAATAAAAAAAATCATAACTCAAGAACTACGGCACATGTCGAGTTGCAGTTTGTTGTAAACGGTGGATTGTAAAAAGAAAAAAAGAAGTCACGTTCTCGCGAGACCACCTTTTCTCTACGAGAAACATGGCGCGCCCATTGTTGCTATGTGTTTGCCTGGCACTGGCAGGCACTCAGCCTTTTGGCAGTGTGATTTCTGGTCGGGCGCTGTGCTTGTCAAGAGAGTTGATGGGAGTACATGTCATGAACTGGAAAGGATGTTTGCTTCTTTCTACTTCTTTCATGGTGGACAGGATGATGGACAGGATGATGGATACATATGGGTAAAACATGTTTGCCTCCAGATGGTATGAGGTTCGAACTATTTACTCCAAAGGGTTGGGCTTACACTTTATCTTTTGCTCCAGCTGATAGGTTTGAATATTTCTACCAGCATTGCAAGATTGATTTATTTCGTTCATTTGTTTTGAAGTATTGAACAGTCATTGTGCCAGTTGGTTTGTGATGACCACTACCAATGTTTTGTTTGTTGGGAAGTTAATGAAAGATGCTTTTGAGAGGTTTGGGCAGGAATGAAGTGTTGACAGAGAAAGGGGTGCACTATGATGCATGGGTATGAACGATTGACAAGGACTGTGGCTGTTTGGACAGGGTCCATGACTATGTGAAGAGCTACTTTGGGGAGAGCAAGAAGGCTGCAGAATTTGCCAAACTGTTCCTGGAGAAGCGGAGGAGCCACTTCAATAACAAAGCTAGAAAGGAAAAGCAGCAAGAAGCGGTAACAGAATTAATGTACTTTCAAGATACGTTGTTCGACAAACACACATGCACGCACACACACATACGTATGTATGTACCTAAACACACACACACACACACACACACACACACACACACACACACTTGCACACATACACCTCGACTGGGAATCAGAATTTTTGTACGTGTGTGTGCACATTTCATCAGTATGAACTGTCATCACAGAAACCAACATCCCTTTTTTTTTTTTTTTTTTTTTTTGTTTTTTTTTTCCGGCACCGGCAATCCACAGGGATCAGTCGATGTCAAGTTGTCAAGAGGCAACCCACCGGAGGGAGACACAGCACTGCTGCTGAGTCACTTTGGTGGTGTTCAGTGGCGCCTGTTCTGATCTAACATACGCAGGACACCACCTACTAAGCCACCTACTGATGACAATAATTGCTTAGTCACGGAGCCGGCGTGAGTGAGCTCTCCCTTATGAGGGCGCCACCATGTCTGTCCAACAACAGCCCCTATGGACTCGCCGATACCGGTGGCACTGACGGAACCAAACCAAAGCCACAGACATGGAGAGGACATCGAAATTGAGGTCACCATGAGAGAGCAGGGCATGAAGGGCCACAGAATTTGGGACATTTTTTTATGCTGATCAATGAGAATGAGGATGATTAACCCGTTCACTGCCTGAAAATATTACAAACAAAGGCTTTCCCCAGTGCCAGGGAAATCAAATGATTTGGGGGTAATAATTAACAAAAAATTCTAGCTCAGAAACTACAAAAGATATAAAAATGAAATATATATGATTTTTGAAGGAAATTGAATGGAGATTTTGAATCTGGGCTTCTTTTGTTTTAACCCTCTTCAGTATGCACTTATCTGAGCTTAGTTACACCGAAAACCGTCAGCAAGGTAAGTAACTCCGTATTTGAACATGGTTACCCAATTAAAAAATTAATTTAAAAAGAGAGGAAAGGAAATAACGAAATGAAAATAATTTTTTAAAAATTCCTACGAATATATATGTTGCTATATCGTAAGTTTGAAGAATGTCGCATGAGCCATTTACTCGGGAAATAAAAAAAAATCTTCTTCAGAACTTTCTTCTGAATTGTTGTTCATCATACCTGGAACTTCATCCCAGTTGAAATCTAGGTCACTCTAAGCTTCATTACCCAGCACTTTCACTAAGTCTTATGCTCTTAAATCCTACAAACACAGTATCTCCATCACAAAATCTCATTATAAAACGGCAGAACTCGAGGTTAGCCACGGTGAAAAAAACGGCATTTTGACCTCTAAACTTTAAAAATTCGAAACTCGAGAACCACGGCACGTATCGACTCGCGTTTTTTTTGCAAACGGAAGTAAATGGCTACAGGAAGAAGGAAGTCACGTTCTCACGAGACTTCCTTTTCTACGAGAAACATGGCGGCGCCCATTGTTGCCACGTGTTTTACCGGGCGCTGGCGGGCGCTCAGCGTTTTGGCTGTGTGATTTCCGGCCGGGCGCTAGCGGGGCTCAATGGTCAAGAGGGTTAATTTTGATCATAAAAAATATTTAGGCATTTAGATTTGGATAGATTTTTTTGCACGATCAAAAACATATGT
>JADBJO010000285.1:237500-252500 GCA_016801955.1 Conus betulinus
TAATGAACTCTTATCACAGAAACCAGCATTGTCCATATTTAATGAACTGTTATCACAGAAACCAGCATTGTCCATATTTAATGAACTGTTATCACAGAAACCAGCATTGTCCGTTCTTTACCCTGTTTTCTGTTCATGTGTCCACACATTTCTAACGCAGAATGAACTGTAGTTACAGAAACCACCATTTCCATTCTGCATCCCAGTTTTCTCTTTGTATATAATTATCTACATATTTCTGATGCAATGATATATTAAAAAAAAAAACAAAAAAAAACCAGCAGTCTCCTCATGTGAAATGAACTCTCATAAGAGGCACCAGCGTTCTCCATTTTTCCCTTCATCTTGTCTCTGTATTCATTGTCCACACATTTGGGATGCAACACAAGGCACCAGCCCTCTCTGTTGTATTCATTTCCACACATGTGGGATGTAACACGAGGGCACAGCCCTCTCTGTTGTATTCATTGTCCACACATTTGGGATGCAACACGAGGCACCAGCCCTCTCTGTTGTATTCATTGTCCACACATTTGGGATGCAACACAAGGCACCAGCCCTCTCTGTTGTATTCATTGTCCACACATTTGGGATGCAACACGAGGCACCAGCCCTCTCTGTTGTATTCATTGTCCACACATTTGGGATGCAACACAAGGCAGCCCTCTCTGTTGTATTCATTGTCCACACATTTGGGATGCAACACAAGGCCACCAGCCCTCTCTGTTGTATTCATTGTCCAGCAGCACAAGGCACCTGCCCTCTCTGTTGTATTTATGTGTCAACATATTTCTGATACAGAATGAATGTCATCACAGATTTCAGTGTTTACATTTTTCAACTTGGATATCGGCTAGTACTGAAGAAGAGCTACACCAGAAATCTTGACTGTCAGCTGTCTCCAAAAGGACCACCCCTCCACCTACAAATATTTTTTTTCTCCAGTCTTCAAAGGGAGGGAGTGTCCTTTGAGCAGGTCTTTATTAGGAAGTTTGCTGTTGTCAGTGGCAGGATTTTTCTGTTTCTAAAACCAAGTGGTCAGTGGTAGAACCAGCTGTCCTTTATGATACATTAAAGTTCCACGTCCTTGTGCAGGAAAGCATCTGGGGACCAGCCCCGGCAGTGAACCCTCGAGAGATCCGCGGGAACTCGGTGCAGACAAGCAGTGTCGACCACGGGTTCACGGAGGTTGGGGGCAAGTCGAAGGGGGCGAAGAAAAAGAAGAAGATGCAAAAGCTGGACGGCAGTGCCTTGTTAGGGTTCACGGTGGCCAAAGATCCCAACCGCAAAAATGCTGGGGAGATCGAGAGCATTGACTGAGTGTTTAGATGGAGTGAAGTTGAGTTGCAGCTTTCCCCTCAGACATTGTGTGTGTGCTTGTTGAGTGTGGATCTGTTCAAAGAGGGAAAGAGGATGACAGTATGAGTGAGTTATGGGAGAGAGAGAGAGTGTGAGATCATGAGACAAGTATGTAGGCAGGGGGAACTACCTACATACAGGTGTGTGTGAGGGTAGATAGGAGAGAACGAGATCAGGTGTGTGGTGTGGTGAATGTTCCAAACTGCTTTGACCTCTTTTGTGTCTTTTGGGTGCAGGATTGAGCAGGGGCTTAGATTTAGAGTGCTTGATGTGGATGGTCTGTTGAACATGCTTGGAGCGTAAGAATGGGTATGCTTTGTTCATTTTGTCTTGATTGCTGACAGTATTCAGGCACTCTGTGTGTGTGTGTGTGTGTGTGTGTGTGTGTGTGTGTGTGTGTGGGGGGTGGGTGGGGGGGGATTTGTTTTATCAAAAAGTGAATCGTGGAAAGAGAGGTGTTGTGTGGAAGAACCTAAGTGTAGCATGATTGTTATGTAAGAAATTTGAAAACAATGTGCAAGTTTTATATTCCATGAGATAAGTACTTTGTGTGACCATCAGGGGACCTAGAAAATAAAAAATGCTGGCAAGGGTAAGTGGGGGGGGGGGGGGGGGGGGGGGGGGGGGGGGGGGGGGGATTCTGAACATGAGTGGGCAGTTGACAATATTGTTCATTAGACTTTCATCGGGCAACACATGTAACTTAACTGTCGGGAAGGAGTTAGTTTTTTTTCAGTTTCCAAAAGGTTTGTAATAGTTAGAAATGAAAGAAATGTGTCTTTAATAGATAAATGTGTCTTTAATAGATGAAATATAATTGATTCATTTATGAAAAAAGGAATTCTTAGTAATGGGAGATGTAGAGGTATACATTACCTGAGCTGTTCAGCATGCAAAAGCTTGTAACTTTTTGACAGCACATGTCAGTGGGGAGAATACAATGCCCTGCTTGCCTGTTTGTCCTTAGGAGGGAAGGAAAATAAGAGCACACGACAGTGGGGAGAAGACGGTGCCCTGCTTGCCTGTTTGTCCTTAGGAGGAAAGGCAGAAAATAAGAGCACACGACAGTGGGGAGAAGACAGTGCCCTGCTTGCCTGTTTGTCCTTAGGAGGGAAGGCAGAAAATAAGAGCACACGACAGTGGGGAGAAGACAGTGCCGTGCTTGCCTGTTTGTCCTTGGGAGGAAAGGCAGAAAATAAGAGCAAATTACTTGTGACTTGAAGGCTCTTTCTCACTTCTTGAAAGAAGAGGTGTAATGACATAAAAAGAATCTGAGACTAGTTTGGATGGTGGAGACCGGCGCTTTCCATGACTTGCTGTCGAAACGTGTTTGTGAAGAATGTGATGGTAACAACTGAAATGGATGCAGTGACCTTATGTGTTGATTGTAGTTAGTATTTTACATGAAATCGGCATTTCATATCAATGGATGCACACACACACACACACACACACACACACACACACACACACACACACACACATGCATACACACACACGCACACACACACACACACACACACACCACACCACACCACACCACACCACAGCACACCAACAAGAGTAAGTGGCTTTGGAACTGACAAAGAAAATTAAACTTAACAACAATTTTCTTGCTTAGACTTAGAGAAGTTGGTGTGACTGCTGAATCTTCATGCTGAAAGTAGTTTACTCTGCACATTACCGGTAGCATTTAGTGGTGGCTTTAAATCATGTATGTGCGTTGTTGCCTTCAGACCAGTCATTGGAATGTTCACAGTATTGGCGACAACAGTCGGGATTTTGTTGCATGCATTGTGTGAAAGAAGTTATCTGAAATGGTGGACGAGTGTTTTTTCCTTATTCTCTATTTCCATGTCTTTTACCCCTGCTTCTGTTCATTTGTTTATATTATTTAGTTAGTTAGTTTTGGTATTAGTGATTGTCAAGGCTTTCTACTATCTTTTTTTGTGTGCTGTCTTGAAGATTGAGGACACTCGTGAAATTAAATATTTTTTTCATCTTACATCAAAATGACCTTGCAGGAGCAGATACTTTCACCAGAACATCAGAACTGTGATATCAAATAAAGTTATAAACCAGGAGAAAAAATTTGTAAGTAGAGATATACTTGTAGAAATAGGAATAGCTATAGATAGATGATAAACAGACAAATGAAGAATGGTGATTCCGCTACAAACATGGTTCTACACACAAGTGTCATCAGATATCTAAAAGTGTCCCAGCTCTGTTTGTCCAAAGAAGAAGAAAAATAAATGATTTGAGTTGTGATAGTGTAGATATCACAATAATTATGGCTCTGAAATATGAAGAGAAAAAAGGTGCACTTTACAAGTAATGTCCACATCATCATATGAATGCCAGGTCATGCAAATCTTGTGTGACCGTGTCGCAAATGCTTATACAGAAAGCGAGAGGAATTTATCACATGGGGGTTAGCATTGAATGTTTGTGGTGCTGCTTCATTGCACAACATTGCCTCTGAGGGGAGGAGGGAAAATGTTTTTTGCCTGGCCTGTTGGATTGTCATCTAAAAAGCCATGAAAAGAGGAAAAAAAAATGTGCCTGGAGAATTTCTAAAATTCCAGTTGAGGATTGAAAGAATCGAGAAGAAATTTGAAGTTCAGCCAGATGGCACTCCTGATGGTGTCACTTAAGGCATCTCTGTCTTGCTAGTGCAGATACTGAACCTTTAGTCGTGCCATAGTGCAGGACCTTCAGAATGTGCTCACTGCCAAGGCGGCTTGTACAAAGCCCCAAATGGCAGCATGATCCATTGATGTGAGAGGCATCAGGAGCTGATGGAAAAGCTGTCCCTTCTGCAATGGATCTGCAGGTCTGTCCCAGGGAATGTCCCCTTCCTCAGTCCAGGGTCAGTGTACTGCTGCTTCACTCTCTCAATATAAAATGCAGTTCTGTCCCATTCCTTGTTTTCCCACTGTCATGGGACAGGAAAGTGACCCAAGTTGTGATGACCACATTTGTCAATATGAGACCGACATATACCACCTCTAAGTTCCCACTGGTCAAGTAGGGTGGGGACCCTCATCAAGCGCAGTCAGTATTTCTAGAAAGAGATGTAGACAGTCCAGCTTGAACAACATCTATGATCATGCTGGAAGCGAAACGGAGGAAGATGTGGCATGGGCTAGAACAAAATGGACACAGAAAGAGCAGTTGGATGGTGGCTGGTGATTTTTAACCACGGCCACACACTAGGAGGCCTAGGATAGACACAGGATGGTGGGTCCCACTTGACAATCACAGACTCCAGTCTTTCAGTGCTCAGTGATGGATGAATAACCTGAAAGGAGGGACAAATCATGCATACAAGCACCATTGACCTTTCAGTGGATAGCTCTGACCTTTGCCTTGGTGCCAAGGAGAGCCATGCCATGATCCTCAGCAGTCAGATCACCTGCTGCAGACACTGTGCGTGGTGATTTAGATCCTGTGGTACCTGTCATAGCAGATCTCTCAGCAGTCAGATCATCTGCTGCAGATACTGTGCTTAGTGATTTAGATCCTGTGGTACCTGTCATAGCTTTTTAAATGACTGGTGAGTTGATTTTAACGTGGTGACAGCCCTGATGTGGCCCTTTGCGGTCGGCTGGGCTATAAGCAACATTATCTTATCTTACCTGTCATAGCAGATCTCTCAGCAGTCAGATCACCTGCTGCAGACACTGCATGGTGATTTAGATCCTGTGGTACCTGTCATAGCAGATCTCTCAGCAGTCAGATCACCTGCTGCAGACACTGTGCATGGTGATTTAGATCCTGTGGTACCTGTCATTGCAGATCTCTCAGCAGTCAGATCACCTGCTGCAGACACTGTGCATGGTGATTTAGATCCTGTGGTACCTGTCATTGCAGATCTCTCAGCAGTCAGATCACCTGCTGCAGACACTGTGCATGGTGATTTAGATCCTGTGGTACCTGTCATTGCAGATCTCTCAGCAGTCAGATCACCTGCTGCAGACACTGCTTAGTGATTTAGATCCTGTGGTACCTGTCATAGCAGATCTCTCAGCATCAGATCACCTGCTGCAGACACTGTGCTTAGTGATTTAGATCCTGTGGTACCTGTCATAGCAGATCTCTCAGCAGTCAGATCACCTGCTGCAGACACTGTGCTTGGTGATTTAGATCCTGTGGTACCTGTCATAGCAGATCTCTCAGCAGTCAGATCACCTGCTGCAGACACTGTGCTTGGTGATTTAGATCCTGTGGTACCTGTCATAGCAGATCTCTCAGCAGTCAGATCACCTGCTGCAGACACTGTGCTTAGTGATTTAGATCCTGTGGTACCTGTCATTGCAGATCTCTCAGCAGTCAGATCACCTGCTGCAGACACTGTGCGTGGTGGCTTAGTTTTGTAAAAATTATTTTTAACATGATATTTTGTTGATGTGAGAGTTTGTTTTCCTCCTGTTTGTTGATTACAGACATCTTTTTATATCAGCATACCCACCTTATCCCCACTCTTACTCCCATCCCTTTCCCTCTTTCTGTGTACATTTTCTATGTTAGAGTGTTTGAGAATATGTGTGCTGAACTTGCGTCTGTCTGTGTGCATGTGTTGTGTTCTGGTGGGTATAAGGAATGTTTAACCCTTTGACTGCTGCTGCTGAGCCAACTGATCATTGACACTGCCATCAGGTCAGATGGCCAGGGCAAGCCATTCGGCTCATTTTCCACAAATTGTTATTATTTCTTTGACATAGGACAGTAGTGCTTCCATCAGCCAGTGGAGTGTGTGTGCTGTTTTTTATTTTCATTCAATTCTGATTTTGCCAAACTCTAGATTGTGTTTTATCCCCGCAGCTTAAACTTGGAAGACGGAAAGGAGAGGGATGGGGAGTGAAGGGGAGAACAAGGAGAGAGGGTTGAAGAGGGATGGGGAGTGGAGGGGAGAACAAGGAGAGAGGGTTGAAGAGGGATGGGGAGTGGAGGGGAGAACAAGGAGAGATGGTTGAAGAGGGATGGGGAGTGAAGGGGAGAACAAGAAGAGATGGTTGAAGAGGGATGGGGAGAACACAAGAGAGATGATTGAAGAGGGATGGGGAGAACAAGGAGAGATGGTTGAAGAGGGATGGGGAATGGAGGGGAGAAGGAGAGATGGTTGAAGAGGGATGGGGAGAACATGGAGAGATGGTTGAAGAGGGATGGGGAGAACAAGGAGAGATGGTTGAAGAGGGATGGGGAGTGGGACGAGGGCAAAGGAGAGAAAAAGGGGTATATGAAAAATTGTCTGGGATGTATGCTCGAAAGTGTGGGAAGGTACATTACGGATTGGTATTCGCATACAAATATATGTATGTTTGTTTTAAAGGTGATGTGGAGGGAGGGAGGTTGGGGGTGTAGGATAAAATTATATGTATGCTTGTTTTAAAGATGATAGTGGAGGGAGGGGATGATGGAGGATGGGGGTGTAGGATATAGTATGTATGCTTGTTTTAAAGATGATGGTGGGAGAGAGGGAGGTTGGGGATGTAGGATGTAATTATATGTATGCTTGTTTAAAAGATGATGGTGGAGGGAGGGAGCGGAGGTTGGGGTTGTAGGATATGATTATATGTATGCTTGTTTTAAAGATGATGGTGGAGGGAGGGGAGGATGGGAGTGTAGAATATATACGTATACTTGTTTTACAAGATGGTGGAGGGAGGGGAGATGGGGGGGGTGTAGGGCATGTACCATGGAATAACAGGGGTTGGTATGGTAAGATAATTGCTTTCATGCATTATTATTATTGTAATTTTTCAAAGAGAATCATATGAAGCCTATATTGACGTATTGTTTTGGTGCTAAGACATGTACCATGTACTCCAGTGTTTAGGAACCCATGTAGCATAGAAGCAGATAGTATAACACTTTGTGAAAGTACAGGGTGAACAGGAAGGCATTAAGTATGTTCCAAGCTGAGTTTGTAAAAGTACAGAGTGAAAAGGAAGGCATTAAGTATGTTCCAAGCTGAGTTATCCCCTGTGAAACCTGTTTACCCGTTGTTATTGTGAAGTTTGGACAGTTCAACTGGAAATGGGAGAGGTTGAATGGTGACTTGCCTTCATGTGCCTCATACTTTGTTATCTCTTTCCTAAGAAGACAAAAAAAAAAGACCCATTATTCTGTGATAAATTGTACATATAGTTCTGACGGGGTCTTGTTATTTTGTTCTTGGTAAGTTGTCTCATTTTGCACATTTTTCATTAGTTTTCACCCAATCTGAGCAGAATGCTTTTGTAATTGTTGGGTTTGTTGTAGGGAAAAGCTTTGATGTTATAGTATTCTGGTCTATCACCAGTTACCTATGCATAGATGGACTCATAAAGACATACGACTGTGTCTGGATCATGCGTTTGTCTTGCTACCTGTTGGACTGTCATCTGCTGTGCAGATGGGATCAGAATCAGTGGAAATTTTGTTGTTGTTTTGTGTAAATGGCGTCATCTTCCCTGCCATCTCATTGGCGTTTCACCCACATTTTTCAGTCGGCTCCTCCATACCAAACCCCACCAAGGCTTGTTCTATCACAGTCTTAAAGTATCGGCATTCCACTTGGAGCTTTCCTTCAGGTCAACATGGAGGAACCCACCAGAGGAGACGCTGCACTGGGGGGTGTCTGTCATGTTCAGTGGTACTTGAGTGACCCGTTTCTCACCCCCAGTGTATCAATATCAACTCCGCCATGGAAATGTGAGATTGGTTCTTGTCCAGATTCCTTCTTTTCCCAGCCACATCCTTTAGTTTGTAAGAATGGTGAGAGAGTCTTCTTTTCCCAGCCACATCCTTAGTTTGTAAGAATGGTGAAAGGGTCTTCTTTTTCCAGCCACATCCTCAGTTTGTAAGAATGGTGAAAGAGTCTTCTTTTCCCAGCCACATCCTCAGTTTGTAAGAATGGTGAAAGAGTCTTCTTTTTCCAGCCACATCCTCAGTTTGTAAGAATGGTGAAAGGGTCTTCTTTTTCCAGCCACATCCTCAGTTTGTAAGAATGGTGAAAGAGTACAGTGGGATTCAGTTAAAACCAGTCTTAATATGAAAATGGGATTTCCATATCTGAAACTGTTTTTTCCCTATTAAAATTGCCCAGTTAACCAGAATATTTTTAACATAATTTTAGGGGAACTTTCAGATTTGTAGTCATGTACAAGCAAAATGTTGTGTAATAGACGTGCTAATGGTAGGATAAAGATCGGTCCCAGTTTTCTTTTATTTTTGCCTGAAACTCCACAACGTTGACATTTTCTCTTATTTTTGCCTGAAACTCCACAACAATGTTGACAATCAGATGCCATGAAGGCAGGCTTGTTTTCTCTCTCTTGATTGCTTCTTTTACAAATGGCTGTTGCATTGCAGTTATGTGATTGGTCATTGGCACACAAGACCGCAATTTAGTTTCATCAGTATCAGGCTATCAGCCATCTGAAGTTGTCAAAAGAACCATATTAATTTATTCACAATATTGAGGAAGACAGAATTCTTGCTGATTTTGACTATAGTTGGTGCTTGCATGCACAGTTGGTCAGTCTCTGTAATTACAGTAATTATTACAAATTGATGGAGCAATTTTTTTTTTTTTTTTTTTTTTTTTTACACCATACTTTCATGGACTAGGGATTTCTTGTCTACACATGTGGAGGTTCTGTGACATGAGCCATTGTTTCAAGATTTTGCTGTGTCTTGAGTAAACGTCAAAGATTTGAACTTGCTGCTAGCTTCTTTTTGAAGCGGTCTTTGCATCAATGTGGACAGAGCTGTTAAAAGTGGTCAGGTGAGGGCACACTGGTCAGGCTGGTCAGCATTCTGCCATTCATGCTTCTGGACATTTGTTTGTTCATCTTAGAGGAGCTTACTTCCATCTGTTTTCTTCTCGTTACAACACATGCTAATTAGATGCTTTTCATCATTTACGGTTGTTACATCACATCTTAAGTAGATGCTTTTCATAAATCACATTTGTGAGGGCTGTCATTCATCATTTTCCGGCGAGGTGTAGACTGTGTGTGTGTGTTCTTTAACCCTGGGGACCCTGTGTGGATCATGGGCATGGTGTTTGTGTGTGTGTGTGTGTGTGTGTGTGGGGGGGGGGGTCTTCTGTATTCTCTTGGTGGTGTTACTCCTGTGCCAGCATTCAGACTTCTCCCTAGACAGCTGCATCCAGACTAATCTGTGGCAGTGCACAGAGAATTATTAGCATCAGGTTGTCCTGATGCCACCCACCAGAGGAGCTTCTGCTTGGAATCAGTTTGGATAATATACTGGCTTCATCAATACGTGCTTCATCTCCATCCATCGTCATTCAGGATCACACCTATGTATGAAGATAGAGGAGGAGGAGGAGAAAAACTGAGATGAATGCAGTGATTGTATATCTTCTGTGTGCGTGTGTGTGTGTGTGTGTGTGAGAAGAGGAGGGGGGGAAGGAGGTGGGGGTGGGGGGCAGAGACAAGCTGAGATAGGAACTGTGAATTATGAACTGATTGTGTAATTATGACAGATCTGTCTCTGCGAAATTCATGCTGCTCTTCATGGGGATAATGTGTTGCCACAGTACACCACCAAGATACTCTAGAAACCCGTTTGGGCTTGGAAGAATCAATGGGTTCCTTGTTCTGCCATAACTTAAGTCTTGGGAGACTGCATGTACATTTCATATTTCAAGTAGGTTATCCACACACACACACACACACACATGCACACACACACACACACACATTTTAGGTCTGTCTGCCACACACACACATGCACACACACACACACACATTTTAGGTCTGTCTGCCTTTTTTTGATTCTCTTACACTTTGCCAAGTCTTCCTGAGATAATAGATTGATTATCAATACATATTCTATTTTGTAGAGATTTCTGATTCTGGACATTCACTTCCGCCCATTCCACTGTTGTCTTCTACTTTTCTTCATCCTCATCCCTCCCATCATTGAGAATTGAATATTACACACTCTGAAGTGTCGCACAGGTGCATAGAGAGTTGAAAATTTCTCGTTTGTCATATCTTGCTTTCGATTTATGTAGGAAGGACATTTGTTTGCATCCTTGCCATTTTTTGTACAGAGATAAAAGTTCTGTTTAGATATGTGTCATAGTTGTTGAAAATATTGTTTAAAAGAAACATGTACATAAAAACAACTGGCAAAGAACATAACTAAGATTTTTTTACATGAGAAAAGATGGGCCGTGTTAAGAAGGTAAGGAAGGATATCATGTGTGTGATCAGAGTGAGGTTTGATTGATGCTCTGAAAAACTAACTCCCATTATTGTTGAGGAATGGAGAGGAGACAGGGGTTGGCACACCTGATTGATTGTTGCAAAAAAGGTTTTAAATGAAAAAAAAAAAAAGGCAAGCAAGTTTATGTTCATGATATTGAGGTGCTGGCAGTTTTTCGGCAAGGGAAACTTGTTCAGACACAGTACCTTAATTTGGTTTCTGATTTTTCTTTCCGTCTTTTCTTTCATTTGTTTTTAATAATGAGAGGAGTGTGTGTGTGTGTGTGTGTGAAGATGATTAGATATTATAAGTGACTAGACAAAAGAGAAACGAGAGCAACAGAGAAATGTATTTTCAAACTGGTGGTGTTTTTTTTTTGTTGTTTTGTTTTTGTTCTTTTGATTTGAATCACATTGTGCACAGTAAAGAGAGTGATACAGATGGTGTTTTTGTCAGAAAATCTAATTGTAGGGATTTTCGAAAGTGAAAAATAAAACAATTTTTTAAGTAGAATTATGTAGACACCAGCATCCCAAAAGAAATTGCTATGATGTACCTGTATCATACTTTTTTCATTTAGCTTTAGATCCCAAGGCTTTTGTTGTTGTTGTATTTTTAAGTTTTATTAATTTGATGGAAATCTCCATCAGTAATGGAGCCGACAGATTTGCATGTCCATGTGAGTGGGTGGAGAAGGAGGGGAAAAAAAAAGTGGGGAAAAAATAGGAGCATGGAGACCCCACCACCACCTCCATCCCCCCACCCACGCCTTCAAAAAAAAAAAAAAAAAAAAAAGAAATTATTGATGGAAAACTGGTTTCATCAAGGTGAAAGCTTGGCCATGTCTGGAGTTGTACTGTCTTCACCTGTCCATTGAACAGCAGCAAGTCGGGCAGCGGGATGCACATGGCAGTTGCTTCACTGTTTCGTTTTTCACCGGTGGGCTCTACAGTCATATGGGCTGGTACACCCATTGGAACACTCCTGTGGAGATACTACTGTGTCCAATAGCATTATACAATGGCATCTGCCAGAGAGCAGTTAAGTCCCTTGACGTCTTTATTGGATGCTGTATGTGTGCCTGCACCCAGTGTAAACACAGCGCAGGCTTCCAAGTGTGGTGCAGGATTGCTCCCTGCTGGTTTGTTTGGCACTTGAGGCCAGTGATTCCCTAGGTCTCACCCGCACCTTCCAGTGTAACTTGTTCTTTCTTTCTTTGTCTTCATTGGTTTCCTTAATTTGATGGAAAACAGTTGTTTCATCGAGGATAGTGGACAGTCTGAATCTTCCTGTTTGTTTGTTCAGAATGTATTGGTGATGATGTCATTGCTCTTTCATGGGGTTTGTTGTCATTGTTCTTTCATGGGGGTAGTGTAAAATATGCTGAAAAGAGCAAGTCGGGCTCTACAAGGAGAGAAGGAAATTACAGGGATGTTGTTTATCTGGTTTGACTGTCTTTTTTTTTTTTCCATACATTCCCTCTTACTGAGTCTTAGTGACTACCAGTGTCAGGTCTGTTTTATTTCATAAAGAAATCTCACATTTTGGATGATTGGTTTGATCCCTGGATCAGCACATGTCTCTGTTGGTCTTGTATACCAGATCATAGGACTATGCCCACAAGCCATTCAAGGTCATGCATTGAAGTCGAGGAAAGGGAAGCATTTGAACTGTGTTGTCATTGATTTCATTGACTTTGTTTTCTGCAAGTGTTTGTTCATTTTATGTCATGATGTTTCAACAGCTTGTAGAGACACGCCTGTCCCTGGTAAAAGTATCGGGGTATGTGTGTGAGGACCTCTCTGGGATCCAGAGGAAACTGCATACCTTGTCAGCTACAAGTTGCATGGCAGCATTAAAAAAAAAAAGGAATGATGGACACAGCTCCTTTCTTTTTTTGGTCCACCTGTCTTTCTTTATTTTCCTTTTTTCCCCTGTTTAAAATCTTTTTTCATTATTTCATGACATATGATTCCATAGCTTTTTGTTTGTGATGAAAAGAAATTGGACTTTCAGAAGGTGGGTTCTTTGACTTCTCCCCCCTCCTCCCCCCTGAACACACACACACATGCGCACACACACACACACACACACACACACACACACACTCTCTCTCTCTCTCTCTCACTCCATCCTCTCCTTCCTCACCTTTCCTGAAATCATAACAGAAAAATGTATTTCAAAATCCTTTAAAAAAAAAGCATAAAAAAAACTAAACCAACCTAATGCATACAAACTACAATAGAAGACATCATTACAAAGGAAAAAAGTGTTAAAATCTCTGCTTTAGGGGCTGGTATACTTCTTTGTTCATGCTAAAAATGCAAGAAATTTTTTTTCTACAAGTTATTTTGTATGGTCATCATGACTGTCATCCCATAACGTCAGTAGGGTGCAGCAACTCGTGACAATTTTGCTGCTATCTGAGGAAGTTCATCACAGCATTTCAATAGGGAAGGAAGAAAGGCTTTTGAGCCCTTTTTCCTTTGAATGTCATTTGGGGCATGCGGTGTAGCTGCCAGCCTTCTTGAATTTTTCACTATTTGTCTTATTTTGAAAATAATCTGAAAACCCTTCCTAGGTGGAAAAATTCTAGGATTTTAAGATTTTATTTCTTAAAATGGAAAAAAAGGCAGTTTGGGGTCATTTTGGAAGGAGTAGAACAAGATGTATAAGAATAAAGCCAAAATGATATCTGTGAGCATTGGCAAGTACAAGTGGTCGACGATACATGTTTATCTCTTAAGTAGTAGTACATTCATCAGTTAGAGGAGTCTGGTTTTTAAAAAAAAACATTCTGTTAAAAGCCAGATGTCCCTTCCTCCCCAGGCTGAAACAAAGATGTAAACTTGTTTAAAAAAAAAAAAAACGTTCTGTTAAAAACCAGATGCTCCCTTCATCCCCAGGCTGAAACAAAGATATAGACTTGTTAAAAAAAAACAAAAACGTTCTGTTAAAAGCCAGATGTTCCCTTCCTCCCCAGGCTGAAACAAAGATGTAGACTTGTTTTTAAAAAAAAAAAAAAAAACGTTCTGTTAAAAGCCAGATGCTCCCTTCATCCCCAGGCTGAAACAAAGATGTAGACTTGCTAAAAAAAAACAAACAAAAACATTCTTCTGTAAAAACCAGATGCTCCCTTCATCCCCAGGCTGAAACAAAGATGTAGACTTGTTAAAAAAAAAAAAAACCTCCCCATTTCTGTTAAAAGCCAGATGCTCCTTCCTCCCTAGGCTGAAAACAAAGATGTAGACTTGTTAAAAAAAAAAAGAAAAATGTTCTGTTAAAAGCCAGATGCTCCCTTCATGCCCAGGCTGAAACAAAGATGTAGATTCATGCCCAGGCTGAAACAAAGATGTAGATTCATGCCCAGGCTGAAACAAAGATGTAGATTCAAGCCCATGTTGAAACAAAGATGTAGATTCATGCCCAGGCTGAAACAAAGATGTAGATTCATGCCCAGGTTGAAACAAAGATGTAGATTCATGCCCAGGCTGAAACAAAGATGTAGATTCATGCCCAGATTGAAACAAAGATGTAGACTTGAGAAAGTTGGCAGCTGTGCATGAAGGGTATTTCTCCATGTCTACAGCCCACACAATGCTGAAAAGCATCGTTAAGAAAGATTTTGTTGTTTTGCATGAATGTACATCTGACTGTGTATGCTAGCAGTTCTGCATAGGTTAAAGTGGGAGATATGGAAAAACCTGCTGTGCAGTTTCATCCAGCTGGAGCTGCAAGGACTTGAATCAGTTCCCGTAGGATTGCGAATCGAGTGTTCTAACCATTTAACTATTTGGGACTGTAAAGTGTGTTGCTTTGAAAACACACTTGTGAAATATTTAAGAGCTTGAAGCCTTCTGTTTCTTTTGGAACAACATTTTGTTTTCCATTCTCCTCAAGGTGACAGTCGTGAAATGGCCCAGTATGGTCTGTGGGACTATAACAGCATGGAAACTGAACCAGCTGGGTGGTTCGTTTCATGTGGGTTCATTGTGGTGCCCTCTTTGTGATGAGCAGTGAACTTTAATCACCACCATATTGAATGCTGGGATTTACACAATGTGAGCGATAAACTTTGCACCACAGGCTGTTTGAAGGACATCTTCAGAGATGATCCACCTGATAATCATTTTTTAAGATTTTAGTAGAGAGAACAATATGGTTGATAATATAATTATGGTCACACATAATTGCCAGTGAGAGAAAGAGAGTCAGAAATCATTGGACTCAGAGAACGAGAAGTAGAGGATAACTGTAGATAGATATGAATTCTGATGTTATGTGGAGAGTCCATGCCCTGTCTGTGTTTTATTCAGGCTGATGGCAAGTCTTAATTTTCGGCAAGGCTTGATAAGCTGCTAAAGGACTTCAGCTGAGTAGGTGGTGACTTTTGAGTTGTCTTTGAAATCTGGC
>JADBJO010000285.1:257500-275000 GCA_016801955.1 Conus betulinus
CTCCAGAAAGCAGTACACTCTGCTGCAAAAGAATCAATTCTGATTGTAAAAAAATCTGTAAAATAAAAAAAAAATTGGGAAATGTCTGGTGGAATGATATATGTCAACAGGCAAAACAAGAAAAAATAGAAAAAAAAAAAAAAAAAAAAAAGAATACAAAAAAGGAAAAAAAAAAAAAATCCTAAGGAAAAAGCTGAAAAACTTCTTTGAGATAAAAAGAGCGAAAAATCACCTAAATAGAATAATTGCAGAAGCAAAACGGCAGTATTGGTCGTCTGTATGTCAAAATGAGATATCAAACTATAAAGAGACATTCAAAAAGTTTGGACACAATTAAAAACAATGGAAAATAGAGTAAGCCTTCCACATTGTCCGATTAAATTAAAACAATATCAATTTCCGTCGAATTTTGATAAATCTGAAGCATTTGCTGACTTATTTGCACACAACAGTAGCATTAACAGTTTATCCTTGGACAAGAAAAAAAAACACCGCGAACGTGAAGAAAAGAGAAACATATATACATGATAGCCCCAAAACCAACAGCCATTCCCGCAAAATGTCATACAATTTCTACATTTGTTTTTTCCAAAAAATGTTGGGACAGTGGCAAAATACCCCTAATTTGGAAACACTCAATTATGATTCCTATTCATAAAAAAGGAAAACCACTCAGTAATATAAAGAGCTATCGGCCAGTATCATTAACATCTAACACATGTAATTGATGGAAAAGATAGTGTTAAAAAGGATAATTCATCATTGCAATAAAAACTGCGTCATTCCAATCAACCAAGCTGCATTCCAAGCAGGCAGATCTACAATTGAGCACTTAGTAAAACTTACAACACACGTAAAACATCAATTTGCACGTCGTAAGAACATCCTCGCTACTTTTTTTTGACATTCGTAAAGCCTATGAACAATTGTGGCACAAACGACTAATGTACAAAATAAAGAATATCGGAATCAGTGGGAACATGTACAATTTTGTTCAAGATTTTCTACAGGGTAGACACATATTCAAGCAAAATTAGGAAAAACGTATTCCAACCCAAGACCCTTACAAATGGGTTTACCCCAAGGTTTCAGTAATTCCCCAGCTTTATTTAATATTTTAATCTCTGATCTCCCTAAAGGTCTTTCTAAAGATACTGAAGTGGCTCAATTTGCTGATGATATATGTCTATGGACAAAAGTGACAATGAAAGGAAATACACCATCAAGATAACTAAATTACACCAAAATAAAGTATCAACTTGAATTAAATAAGATCAATGATTTTTAAATGTACATAGGTCTTTCTCTTTCCCCAGAAAAAAAAACTAATACGATTCTCTTTAATGCTGGTTACGATCCTTTCATATTGGATGGCATTGTTTTTTAAACTATGTAAAAAGTGTCAAATTTTTGGGTGTTATCTTAAGTAGTAAGTTATCTTGGAACGCTCATATTGAATATATTTCAAACAAAGCAAGAAAGAGCTTGAATTTCCTAAAAAATAATTGGCAAACAACCTTGGGGACAGGACTTGAAATCATTAACCATCTTAGCAACTGCCCTTATACGCTAAAGACTAACTTATGCTCAAAGAAGTATTCTTTAATGCTCCTAAACGTCTGTTAAATAAACTTCAGAGTACTGATTGAAAAGCTTATAAAATTGCCCTTGGGGTTCCCACACATACATCTAACTTAGGGACGTATAATGAAGTAGGAATCTTACCTCTTGCAGAACTTCGGAAAGCTTCTACTTCAAAATTTATCTTGAAGAGCTTTTCACAAAACAATTTTAGCTCAGAAGAAGTATGTTTAAAATCAGAGGAGGATTTCGGAAAACGTGCCCAAATATACTATCAACAAGGTCTATTGACTCGTTTTCCTCCGATCTTCTAAAGGATACCAAAATAGATAAAAAATAACATTGCCCCAAAAGCCCACGTATTCACCTATTCTAAAATGGGAACAAAGTAAAGCTCCTTTGATATAGATTATAAAGATATATCGAAAAAAGGATTGTCCACATACCTTAAGAACATCTGTTTACACTCACTTAGAAAGTAACTACAATCACCATTTGAAAAATTTTTACAGATGGCTCAGTGCTAGATAATGATAACACGGGAGCAGCCTTCACAATCCATAGTTTCAAAATAGAAAAGGTCTTCTATCTTGGTAGACAGTTATCGATATTTAGTGCCGAATTAATTGCTATACTTAAGTCGTTAGATTTCATCCTAAATTTTCCACTTAATAATTCCCAAATTATGATAGGCGTTGATTCGAAAGCAGCAATCCACTCGATTAAGTCTGCATGTCCTTCAATTCGTTTTGATATGGTATGGTATTAGAAATTCATCATTTCATTCATCTTTTATCCATGAAAGGCATTACTGTTACTTTTTGTTGGATCCCCTCCCATTGTGGTATTGTACCCAACGAGCGCGTTGATCAACTTGCAAGAAAAGCAGCTCAAAATATTAGTTACGCAATACCACTTAACATTCCATTAGATTTGAAAGAATGTTTTTTCAATTATAAATTCAACGTCAAGAGAAAAAAGTTAAAACATTACTGATGAACTCAGACGTCCAACAATATCACAACTGTGTAAAGTTTAGTGATGGGTACAAGGGGAAAACGTACAAACAAGTCTCTTTCTCGTCTAGGGAGATTGAAAGCTTAATCGATAGATTTCGTTTCAACGCATTGAAAACAAAATATTGTCATAACGTTAAATGTATGTGTGGGGAAATTTTAAGTATCAGTCATTTACTAATTCAATGCCCAAGCGCAAGAGAACTCTTCACAAATTCGGGTATTGATGGTTACACTGATGGATCGACTTCCTTACCCTTACCAAGTATTTTTAAACAGTTCTTGTGTTCTTGAGTCAGTTTGCAAATGTTTGTTAAGTAGTTCAATCGGCCTTTGTCTTTAGATTTTATTTCTACTCAATTACATAATTTTGTTTTGATTACGTGGTAGAGGGAGGGAGAGGGGAGGGGGGGGGGGATGTCATATTCTATCATTTACGTATTAATACACTCAATCACTTACATACTTCATTCACCCACACATAAAACTGTCTGAATCACTGTAGTGGAAGGACATTAAACCGACGACAACACACACACACACACACACTGCATCACACACCCACACACACCCCGCATCACACACACACATAGACACACGCACACACAGACACAGACAGACACACACAAACACACACACACACGCACGCACGCACACACACACACACACACTGTAACGTGACAAGTATATGACGGATGATTCTGCACTTTGATTATAACTTGAATAATGAGGTGTGGTCTAATTATGTCAATTATTATGCATGTCATGCAAAAGTATGATTTCTTCCTGGTCAATAATTTATGTTTGAAATCTGCCTCCTCCTCCACACCTTGTGTGTGTGTGTGTGTGTGTGTGTGTGTGTGTGTGTGTGTGTGTGTGTGTGTGTGTGTGTGTTTGTGCGATCGGGTGCACATTTGTGTGTGTGTGTGTGTGTGTGTGTGTGCGCGCGCGCGCGCGCGCGCGTGCGTGCGTGCGTGCGTACGTACACACAACACGCACACACAACGCACGTGCACGCACGCACGCACACACACACACACACACACACACACACACACACACACACACACACAAGGGGGGGGGGGGTCTTTGAAATTAGGCAAAGGGCGATGTCACTCTTTCCCTAGCTCAAAGCCAACGACACTTGGCAAATAAATTATTCCGAATAGCTGGCCATCAAATATTCCACAGCTTCAGTGCGGATCAACTTTGGATCCGGCCGCTTTGGTGGACTAACGGACCGAATCCGTGTATCTGCGGTCTTCCCGTCTTTTTCTGTCCAAGTCCATGCACTCCAATCCTAAAGACCGAGTTATGCGCTTCAGTTTTTTGTTCTTGTTCTTCTTTTTCTTCCTTTTCTTATTCTTCTTCGTCTTCTCTTCTTCTCTTCTTGCTGCTGCTGCTGCTGCTGCTGCTGTTGTTGTTGTTGATGATCATCTTCTTTTTCTTTCTTCTTTTCTTCTTCTTTTTTTGTTGTTGTTGTTGTTGTTGTTGTTGTTGTTGTTGTCGTTATTGTTGTTGTTGTTGTTGTTCTTCTTCTTCTTCTTCTTCTTCTTCTTCTTCTTCTTCTTCTTCTTCTTATCTTTTAAGCCTTCTATCTTCTCTCCCAAAAGAGCCGAATTCAGCGCTCCAGATCTTTTTTCCTTCGATCTTCTCTACCGAAGAATTGAGTCCGTGCACTCCTGGGGCATTTTTTTTTCTTTCTTTTCTTTTCTTTTCTTTGTGTCTTTGTTTTGTTTTGTTTTTTTTTTTTTCTTTATATAATCGCCTGTCTTCCCTTTCAAAGGACCGAGTCCAAGCAGCCCACGTCTTTGTTTATTCACCCCTAGGTTTTCTTTCTTTTTCTTCTTTCTTTTTTTTTTTTTCTTTTTTCTTTTTTTTAAAAAAATTTTTTAAATCTCCTGTCTTCTCATCCAAAGGACTGAAGTCTATGTGCTCCGGGAATTGTTCATGCAATCTATATTTTCTTTCATTCTTTTTCATTTTTTTTAAAATCTCCTGTCTTCTCTTCCACAGGGCGGAGGCCATGCGCTCTATGTTTTTTTTTTTTTTTTTTTTTTTTTTTTTTTGTTTTTGTTTTTGTTCTGGCTTCTCTACCAAAGTTCACAGTTAACGCGCTCTAGATCTTCTTTTCTTTTTCTATATCCTTTCTACTTGGAATGAGCCAATGTCCCCGACGTCTTCTCCCCCGAACGTCCGAGTGCCTATACTCTTGTTCTTGTCTTTTTACTTTTCTTTTGCTTCCAGTAGACCGTCATCGTCATCTTCATCTGTCTTCTCTCCTAAAGCACCAACTTCGATAAGTGATTGCTTTTTCTTCGTTTTCATCGTCCTGAATGTTGTTTATCTCACCTGAAGAAGTACTAAGAGGTCGAAACGCGTCATGTTTGCTCTTGTAATTTGTCCATGTTAACCGACAGAGTGATTTCAGGTCTGCTTAATAGTTGTAAAATCCAGTTTCTTTTCTCCTGTCTTCTCTTTCAAAGAACTGAATCCGTGAGCCTTCAGTCTGTTTTAATTTTTTTTTCTCCAAGTGGAACAAGTCCATATCATCTTGGACTTCTCTTCTTCTCGTCTCTTCTTCTTCTTCTTCTTCTTCTTCTTCTTTCAAAAGAGTGAGTCTATCTGAACCGAGTAATATCTTTAAAATTAGTCTTGCCTTCCAAAAGGACCGAGACCATGTTCCCGGAGTCTGTTCTCCCGGTATCTTCTCGTCCAACAGACCAGCGCTGGTGCTGTGGGCTTTTCGTTCTTCAGTCTTCCCTTGTGTGGTCTTTACGTCCCTTGTGTGGTGGCTACGTCCCTTGTGTGGTCTCTACGTCCCTTGTGTGGTCTCTACGTCCCTTGTGTGGTCTTAACGTCCCTTGTGTCGTCTTTACGCCCCTTGTGTGGTCTTTATGTCGCTTGTGTGGTCTTTACGTCGCTTGTGTGGTCTTTACGTCGCTTGTGTGGTCTTTACGTCCCTTTGTGATCTTTACGCCCCGTGTGTGGTCTTTATGTCGCTTGTGTGGTCTTTACGTCGCTTGTGTGGTCTTTACGTCCCTTGTGTGATCTTTACGTCCCTTGTGTGATCTTTATGTCCCTTGTGTCGTCTTTACGCCCCTTGTGTGATCTTTACGTCCCTTGTGTGTTCTTTACGTCGCTTGTGTGGTCTTTACGTCGCTTGTGTCATCTTTACGTCCCATTTTGTTGTCTTTACGTCCCTTGTGTGATCTTTAGGTCTCTAGCAACGTCTTTACGTCCATGTGTCGTCTTTACGTCCCTTGTGTGATCTTTAGGTCGCTAGCATCGTCTTTACGTCCCATGTGTCGTCTTTACGTCCCATGTGTGATCTTTGCGTCCCTTGTGTGATCTTTACGTCTGTAGTATCTTCTTTACGTCCCTTCTGTAGCCTTTACGTCCTAAGTGAGGTCTTTACGTTCCTTGTGTCGTCTTACGTCCCAAGTGTGGTCTTTACGTCCCAAGTGTGGTCTTTACGTCCCTTCTGTGGTCTTTACGTCCCAAGTGTGGTCTTTACGTCCCTTGTGTCGTCTTTACGTCCCTTCTGTAGCCTTTACGTCCTAAGTGTGGTCTTTACGTCCCTTGTGTCGTCTTTACGTCCCTTGTGTCGTCTTTACGTCCCTTGTGTCGTCTTTACGTCCCTTCTGTAGCCTTTACGTCCTAAGTGTCATCTTTACGTCCCATTTTGTCGTCTTCACGTCCCTTCTGTGGTCTTTACGCCCCATATGTCGTCTTTACGTCCATTCTGTGGTCTTTACGCCCCATATGTCGTCTTTACGTCCATTCTGTGGTCTTTGCGCCCCATTTGTCGTCTTTACGTCCCATGTGTCGTCTTTACGTCCCTTGTGTCGTCTTTACGTCCATTCTGTCGTCTTTACGTCCCTTGTGTCGTCTTTACGTCCATTCTGTCGTCTTTACGTCCCTTCTGTAACCTTTACGTTCCAAGTGTGGTCTTTACGTCCCTTGTGTCGTCTTCGCGTCCCTTCTGTGGTCTTTACGTCCCATGTGTCGTCTTTACGTCCATTCTGTGGTCTTTACGTCCCTTGTGTCGTCTTTACGTCCATTCTGTGGTCTTTACGTCCCAAGTGTGGTCTTTACGTCCCATGTGTGGTCTTTACATCCCTTGTGTGATCTTGACGTCTATAGTATCTATCGTCTTTACGTCCCATGTGTCGTCTTTAAGCATCTTGTGTGGTCTTTACGTCCCTTGTGCGGTCTTTAAGCATCTTGTGCGGTCTTTACGTCCCTCGTGTGGTCTTCAAGTATCTTGTGTGGTCTTTACGTCCCTTGTGATCTATACGTCCCTTGTGTGATCTTTAAATATCTCTTGTGGTCTTTACGTCCCTTGTGTGGTCTTTACGTCCCTTGTGTGGTCTTTAAGTATCTTGTGTGGTCTTTACATCCCTTCCCTTTGTGTCTTTACGTCCCCATTGTCATCTTTATTTCCCTTGCGTGATCTTTACGTCCTTTTTGTCGTCTTTACGTCCCTTGTGTGGTCTTTACGTCCCTTGTGTGATCTTTAGGTCCCTTGTGTAATCTTTACGTCCCTTGTGCCGTCTGTACGTCCCTTGTGTGGTCTTTACGTCCCTTGTGTGGTCTCTACGTCCCTTGTATGGTCTTAACGTCCCTAGTTTCGTCTTTACACCCTTGTGTGGTCTTTATGTCGCTTGTGTGGTCTTTACGTCGCTTGTGTGTGTCTTTACGTCCCTTTTTTTGTGGTCTTTACGTCGCTTGTGTGGTCTTTACGTCCCTTGTGTGGTCTTTATGTCGCTTGTGTGGTCTTTACGCCCCTTGTGTGGTCTTTATGTCGCTTGTGTGGTCTTTACGTCCCTTGTGTGGTCTTTACGTCCCTTTTTGTGGTCTTTACGTCGCTTGTGTGGTCTTTACGTCCCTTGTGTGGTCTTAACGTCCCTTGTGTGGCCTTTACGCCCCCTTGTGTGGTCTTTAACGCGCTCGCTTGTGTGGTCTTTACGTCGCTTGTGTGGTCTTTACGTCCCTTGTGTGATCTTTACGCCCCTTGTGTGATCTTTAGGTCCCTTGTGTGTTCTTTACGTCGCTTTTGTGGTATTTACGTCGCTTGTGTGATCTTTACGCCCCTTCTTGTGGTCTTTACGTCCCTTGTGTGATCTTTAGGTCTCTAGCATCGTCTTAACGTCCCTTGTGTAGTCTTTACGTCCCTTGTGTGATCTCTTAGGTCTCTAGCATCGTCTTTACGTTCCATGTGTCGTCTTTACGTCCCTTGTGTCGTCTTTACGTCCATTCTGAGGTCTTTACGTCCCATGTGTGGTCTTTACGTCCCATGTGTGGTCTTGCGTCCCTTGTGTGATCTTTACGTCTGTAGTATCGTCTTTACGTCTCTTCTGTAGCGTTTACGTCCTAAGTGTGGTCTTTACGTCCCTTGTGTCGTCTTCACGTCCCTTCTGTGGTCTTTACGCCCCATATGTCGTCTTCACGTCCCTTCCGTGGTCTGGACGTCCCTTGTGTCGTCTTTACGTCCCTTGTGTGATCTTTAGGTCTCTAGCATCGTCTTTACGTCCCATGTGCCGTCTTTATGTCCATTGTGTCGTCTTTACGTCCATTCTGTGGTCTTTACGTCCCAAGTGTCGTCTTTACATCCCTTGTGTGATCTTGACGTCTGTAGTATCGTCTTTACGTCCCTAGTATCGTCTTTACGTCCCATGTGTCGTCTTTAAGCATCTTGTGTGGTCTTTACATCCCTTGTGAGGTCTTTAAGCATCTTGTGCGGTCTTTACGTCCCTCGTGTGGTCTTTAAGTATCTTGTGTGGTCTTTACGTCCCTTGTATGATCTTTACATCGCTAGTGTGATCTTTAAGTATCTCTTGTGGTCTTTACGTCCCTTGTGTGGTCTTTACGTTCCTTGTGGTCTTTACGTCCCTTGTTGTGTCTTTACGTCCCCATTGACGTCTTTATTTCCCTTGTGTGATCTTTACGTCCCTTTTTGTCGTCTTTATGTCCCTTGTGTGGTCTTAACGTCACTTGTGTGATCTTTACGTCCCTTGTGTGATCTTTACGTCCCTTGTGTGGTCTTTACGTCCCTTGTGTGGTGTTTACGTCCCTTGTGTGATCTTTACGTCCCTTGTGTGGTCTTTTACGTCCCTTGTGTGGTCTTTACGTTCCTTGTGTGGTCTTTACGTCCCTTGTATGGTCTTTAAGTATCTTGTGTGGTCTTTACATCCCTTGTTGTGTCTTTACGTCCCCATTGACGTCTTTATTTCCTTTGTGTGATCTTTACGTCCTTTTTTTGTCGTCTTTATGTCCCTTGTGTGGTCTTAACGTCACTTGTGTGATCTTTACGTCCCTTGTGTGATCTTTACGTCCCTCGTGTGGTCTTTACGTCCCTTGTGTGATCTTTACGTCCCTTGTGTGGTCTTTACGTCCCTTGTGTGGTCTTTACGTCCCTTGTGTGATCTTTACGTCCCTTGTGTGATCTTTACGTCCCTTGTGTCGTCTTTACGTCCCTTGTGTGGTCTTTACGCTCTGTGTGATCTTTACGTCCCTTGTGTGGTCTTTACGTCCCCTGTGTGATCTTTACGTACTTTGTGTCATCTTTACGTCCCTTGTGTCGTCTTTATATCGCTTGTGTCGTCCTTACGTCCTTTGCGTGGTCTTTACGTCCCTTTTTGTGGTCTTTACGTCCCTTGTGTGATCTTTACGTCCCTTTGTGTGATCTTTACGTCCCTTGTGTGGTCTTAACGTCCCTTGTGTGATCTATACGTCCCTTGTGTGATCTTTACGTCCCTTGTGTGGTCTTAACGTCCCTTGTGTGGTCTTTACGCCCCTTGTGTGGTCTTTATGTCGCTTGTGTGGTCTTTACGTTCTTTGTGTGATCTTTACGTCCCTTGTGTGATCTATACGTCCCTTGTGTCGTCTTTACGTCCTTTGTGTGATCCTTTCGTCCCTTTTGTGGTCTTTACGTCTCTTGTGTCGTCTTTATCTCCCTTGTTTGATCTTTAGGTCTCTACATCGTCTTTACGTCCCATGTGTCGTCTTTACGTCCCTTGTGTCGTCTTTACGTCCATTCTGTGGTCTTTACGTCCCTTGTGTGGTCTTTACGTCCCATGTGTGGTCTTTGCGTCCCTTGTGTGACCTTTACGTCTGTAGTAGTATCGTCTTTACGTCCCTTCTGTAGCCTTTACGTCCCAAGTGTGGTCTTTACGTTCCTGTGTCGTCTTTACGCCCCTTCTGTGGTCTTTACGTCCTTTGTGTCGTCTTTACGTCCCTTCTCTGGTCTTTACGTCCTAAGTGTCATCTTTACGTCCCATTTTGTCGTCTTCACGTCCCTTCTGTGGTCTTTACGTCCTTTGTGTCGTCTTCACGTCCCTTCTGTGGTCTTTACGTCCCTTGTGTCGTCTTTACGTCCCTTGTGTCGTCTTTTCGTCCATTCTGTGGTCTTTTACGTCCCAAGTGTGGTTCTTACATCCTTGTGTGATCTTGACGTCTGTAGGATCGTTTTTACGTCCCTAGTATCGTCTTTACGTCCCATGTGTCGTCTTTAAGCATCTTGTGTGGTCTTTATATATCCCTTGTGTGGTCTTTAAGCATCTTGTGTGGTCTTTACATCCTTTGTGTGGTCTTCAAGCATCTTGTACGGTCTTTACGTCCCTCGTGTGGTCTTTACGTCCTTTGTATGATCTTTACGTCGCTTGAGTGATCTTTAAGTATCTTGTGATCTTTACGTTCCTTGTGTGGTCTTTACGTCCCTTGTGTGGTCTTTAAGTATCTTTTGTGGTCTTTACATCCCTTGTTGTGTCTTTACGTCCCCATTGTCGTCTTTATTTCCCTTGTGTAATCTTTACGTCCTTTTTGTCGTCTTTACGTCCCTTGTGTGGTCTTTACGTCCCTTGTGTGATCTTTACGTCCCTTGTGTGGTCTTTACGTCCCTTGTGTGATCTTTACGTCCCTTGTGTGGTCTTTACGTCCCTTGTGTGGTCTTTACGTCCCTTGTGTGATCTTTACGTCTCTTGTGTGATCTTTACGTCCCTTGTGTGGTCTTTACGTCCCTTGTGTGGTCTTTACGTCCCTTGTGTGATTTTAACGTCCCTTGTGTGATCTTTACGTCCCTTGTGTCGTCTTTATGTCCCTTGTGTCGTCTTTACGTCCCTTGTGTCGTCTTTATGTCGCTTGTGTCGTCCTTACGTCCCTTGTATGGTCTTTTACGTCCTTTGTGTGGTCTTTACGTCCCTTGTGTGATCTTTACTTGTGTTGTGTTGTCTTTACGTCTGTTACAGTTTAAAAGGGAGACAAGAGAGGGGGAACTTTCGTGAAAGACGTCATAGCAATAATGACGCGTTGCAAGCTTCCTTTTATTTATCGCTTTTAGATCTTTGTATTTTCGGTCAGTGTAGTGCTATATTTGATTTGTTCAAAAAACGTTTGGAAAGTGAATGTACGCCTGATTGTTCAGTATTGTTTTTGGATCGATTGATAATGCGATAGGAATATTTAAGATTATGTTAGAATGTTCACCAGGTTTCCGTAAGTTGCTAGTGCTTTGCCGAAAGTTCGAGAATGTTGTAGAAGCTGACCGAATTACATTTGCATTCGGTCGTCGCGATTTCATTGGTAAAGATTACTGATATGCAGAATATTCTAGAAAAGAATAATCGGGTAGGTTCGAGATATTCTTTCAATATCATACAAAAGAATGAGAGCTGTGCGACTGAGGGACACACACACACACACACACACACACACACACACACAGAGAAACAAACGAGATTTGTTAAGAGTTTGAGTCTAGTCGACGAGAAGCTGCCATTACTAGAAAATTCGCTGCTGCATGTACGTTTGAGTTCCTGTACGACGTATTGAACCTGAAGGTCAGTGAGTTTTGTTTTGTTCCTATATTCTTCAACGTTTGTAAATAAAGGATCCTCTTCGTTTTCAATACCGCCTGGTGTATTTTGTCATCTGCGAGCTGAACATCTACCACAGGATCTACAACGACCTCTTACAAGCTATATGCCAGTACTGCACTTAACCTTGTACTGAGGAAGTCCGCGCATTTTAGCAGTGTGTAACAACGTCCCTTGTGTGATCTTTACGTCCCTTGTGTGGTCTTTACGTCCCTTGTGTGATCTTTACGTCCCTTGTGTGGTCTTTACGTCCCTTGTGTGATCTTTACGTCGCTGTGTGTGTGTGTGTTTTTTTTTACGTCCCTTGTGTGATCTTTACGTCCCTTGTGTGATCTTTACGTCCCTTGTGTGATCTTTACGTCCCTTGTGTGGTCTTTACGTCCATCGTGTCGTCTTTACGTCGCTTGTGTTGTCTTTACGTCGCTTGTGTTGTCTTAAAGCTCCCACTTCAGTCTCTGCCGTGGGTTCAGATTAAGGATACTTTGTTATTGTCTTCGAAGTGACAGTCGTTGTCTCTGAAGTGACAGTCGTCCATAATCGTAAACTGTTTGGATATTTGTCCTGACCGTCTAACTCTTAGGATATCTTGTCATGTCAAACTCTCGACATGTTTTGTCCTGACGGTCAATTCTATGGATTGTTTTGTCCTAATTGTTTAACTCTTCGTGTATCCTACCTTGGGCGTCTGACTCTGGATCTTTGTCCTTCTTCTTCTTCTTCTTCTGTGTACACAGGCTTACACTCCTGCGGACACTCCCTCTATAGACAGGCAAGGATTAATCCCATCTACCCAACAAAGGGGGTGGATTTTGAATGTAAGACCGTTTTTTTTTCCCGCCATTAAGGCAGCCATACTCTATCTTCAGGGAAGATCTTTGTCCTGATCGCCGACCTTTGTCTGAGTTTATTCTGTACCTTGTCTTGATAGTCTAGCTCTTTGAATCTTTGTTTTGATCGTGTAACTCTTTGAACTTTTGTATTGGTTGGTCAAGTCTTCAGTTATCAGGTCCTGATCAGTTATCAGGTCCTGATCAGTTATCAGGTCCTGATCTTCTACTACTTCTTTGGATCTTGTCCTGATCGTCTGGCTTTCTAGAACTTTGTCCTGATTGTCTAATTCTTGGAATATTTGTCCTTATCGTTTAACTCTTTGGAACTTTGTTTTAATCGTCTTATTCTTTGGATCTTTATGCTGACCGTCTAATTCTTTGGAGGTCAAGTCCTGTTAGTCTGCTCTTTTTAGAGTATCGTCTAACTCTGCATTTTGCCATGATCGTCTGACTCTTTGGATTCTTGCCCTGATCGCCAAACTCTTTTGACTTTTGCCCTGATTGTTGAATTCTTTGGATCTTTGTCCTGATTGTCTAACTTCTTGGATCTTCATACCGATCATCTAAGTTTTTGAATAATTTGTCCTGACTGTTTAACTCTTCGAATCCCCAGTCCTGATATTCTGGCTTTGAGATCTTTATCCTGATCGTCTGACCCTTTGGATCTTTACCATGATCATCTGACCCTTTGGATCTTTACCATGATCGTCTGTTCCCTTTGGACCTTTACCATGATCGTCTGACCCTTTGGATCGTTACCATGATCGTCTGTCCCTTTGGATCTTTATCTTGATCGTCTGATCTTTGGATCTTTATCCTGATCGTCTGACCTTTGGATCTTTATATCCTAATCGTCTGACCCTTTGGATCTTTATCTGCTCGTTTGACCGTTTGGATCTTTATCCTGATCGTCTGTCTGACCCTTTGGATCTTTACTTGATCGTCTGACCCTTTGGATCTTTATCATGATCGTCTACCCTTTAGATCTTTATCCTGATCGTCTGACCTTTTGGATCTTTATCCTGATCGTCTGACCCTTTGGATCCTTACCATGATCGTCTGACCCTTTGGATCTTTACCATGATCGCCTGACCCTTTGGATCTTTATCATGATCGTCTACCCTTTAGATCTTTATCCTGATCGTCTGACCTTTTTGGATCTTTATCCTGATCGTCTGACCCTTTGGATCCTTACCATGATCGTCTGACCCTTTGGATCTTTACCATGATCGCCTGACCCTTTGGATCTTTATCCTGATCGTCTGACCCTTTGGATCTTTACCATGATCGTCTGACCCTTTGGATCTTTGCCATGATCGTCTGACCCTATAATGTCAACACTTTTCCTTAAGGGCCTCAGGCCGATAGGACGTTAAACTCACCCTCAACGTCAATACGCCTCAGGCCGATAGGACGCTAAACTCACCCTCAACGTCAACGCAGACTACTGACCGACCACTCTTTTTGTTATGACCTGCACAAGTCCAGTATTATGACTGAGTCATTCTCTGTCTGTCTGTCTGTCTGTCTGTCTGTCTGTCTCTCTCTCTCTCTCTCTCTCTCTCTCTCTCTCTCTCTCTCTCTCTCTCTCCACAGTCCCACTCCTGCATCTCTGTCTGTCTGTCTGTCTGCCCCCACCCCCCCCCCCCCCCTCGCCCCTCTCTCTCTCTCTCTCTCTCTCTCTCTCTCTCTCTCTCAAGTCTCTCCCAAGTCCCCCCAAATCTTTCGTTCGTTCGTTCGTTCGTTCTCTCTCTTTCTCTCTTTCTCCGGCACACAGTTCTGTCTGACTGACACAAAAAGAAAGCCCTTCCCACTTCCTTCTAACCCCTTCCCCGCCTTGAGGACGGAGTGGTGCTGGCCTCTATCCCCCTGTCAGCACTATCCCTGCTAGCGTGGGCCTCTATCCCCCTGTCAGCAGCAATATCCCTGCAGGCGTGGGCCTCTATCCCCCTGTCAGCACTATCCCTGCAGGCGTGCTGGCCTCTATCCCCCTGTCAGCACTATCCCTGCAGGCGTGGGCCCTCTATCCCCCTGTCAGCACTATCCCTGCAGGCGTGCTGGCCTTTATCCCCCTGTCAGCACTATCCCTGCAGGCGTGGGCCTCTATCCCCCTGTCAGCACTATCCCTGCAGGCGCGTGGCCTCTATCCCCCTGTCAGCACTATCCCTGCAGGCGTGGGCCTGGGCCTCCCCCTGTCAGCACTATCCCTGCAGGCGTACTGGCCTTTATCCCCCTGTCAGCACTAATTCCTGCAGGCGTTCTGGCCTCTATGCCCCTGTCAGCCCCCTATCCCTGCAGGCGTTCTGGCCTCTATCCCCCTGTCAGCCCTATCCCTGCAGCGCGTTCTGGCCTCTATCCCCCTGTCAGCACTAATTCCTGCAGGCGTTCTGGCCCCTATCCCCCTGTCAGCCCTATCCCTGCAGGCGTTCTGGCCTCTATCCCCCTGTCAGCACTATCCCTGCAGGCGTTCTGGCCTCTATCCACCTGTCAGCACTATCCCTGCTGGCCTCTATATCCCCCCTGTCAGCATTATCCTTGCAGGCGTGCTGGCCTCTATCCCCCTGTGAGCACTAATCCCTGCAGGCGTTCTGGCCTCTATTCCCCTGTGAGCATTATCCCTGCAGGCGTGCTGGCCTCGATCCCCTTGTCAGCACTATCCCTGCAGGCGTGGGCCTCTATCCCCCTGTGAGCATTATCCCTGCAGGCGTGGGCCTGTCACCTGAATGTCCAGTGGCCAGTCGTCTGTGACAGTGTTGGCTGTCACGTGTTTGAAGTTGGCGTGGTTATCTTACACCCCTGGACTAGTTGCCAGAATCTTCAGCTTGATGAAGGGGGTCAGATAATGAAGAAGAAGTGGTCAGGTGGATGATGAAGGGGGGCAGATAATGAAGAAGAAGTGGTCAGGTGGATCGGGGATTAGAAGTACTAATACAGACACGTTCACAGAAGTGTTTAAATCACATATTCAAAGCGAGCGAGCGCGCGCGCGCACGCACGCACGCACGCGCGCGCACGCACACACACACACACACACACACACACACACACACACACACACACACACACACACCACACACACACGCACGCACACGGTGACAGAGAGAGAGAGACGTACCAGGAAAGACTTTTAAAATCAGGCATGCCATGTCGTGTCACACTGCCAATGTTATTTACTTGCTCTAATGCCATTAAACGCTCAGTGCGTTGGAGAGACCAGAAACGCCCTCAAAACAAAACGCTGTTGGCACAGGTCGGTTATAACCAAACACACCTCGGCACTCGTATAACTCGCCGCTTTAAGTCTGCCAAGCGCACACATCAGGACATGCAATACATTCCCATAGAAAAAAATGTTTTCGAACGATCATAACTGTAGGATTCAAAGCAAAAAATTAAAAAAAAAAAAAAAAACCTCGATAAACAAACTTCAAACAGTTCATCCCTTTGGCCTCAACGCTCTCGATTCACACCCCAGGCTCACCCCCCCCCCCCCCCACCTCCAGCCCTCCAGCCCCCATCCCCCGCCCATGCTTTGTTTCCTCCGCGCCCTCTTGTCTGTCTGTCTGTCTGTCTGTCTGTCTGTCTGTCTGTCTCTCTCTCTCTCTCTCTCTCTCTCTCTCTCTCTCTCTCTCTCTCTCTCTCCCCTCTTCATTATTGTTATTCTCATTTTTATTTCTATTTTTTGTTTGTTAATTATTATTCTTATTTTTTTTTTTTTGTTTTCATTTATCTCTCTATTTTCATTTGATGTTTCTTTTTGATTACATGACCGCTTTGCTTGCTTCTTTGCTTTTTTTTTTTTTTTTTACATTAATTGATTTCACTGCATGTTGTAGTCCCCCTACTCAGGGACGTAAAAAAAAGCACGTCAGTGCTTATCTATTATCCTCGTAAATAAAGAATTTTGTCTTGTCTTGTATTGTCTTGTCTTGTCTCTCCATACTCTGTCTCTCTGTCTGTCTCTCTCTCTCTCTCTCTCTCTCTCTCTCTCTCTCTCTCTCTCTCTCTCTCTCTCTCTTTTACATGTACCCGCATAATTTCCAAAATATAAAATTGATTTACAGACAATTAAACAGAGGATGGGTCGAAATCAAAGTTCGCAAAATCTGTTCAGTTCACAAAATCATTTCAATAGTGGGTGTGGTGGCCCGCCATTGGCGAGACATTCCACGCAGCGACTCCTCATCGAGTTGACCAGTGTTCTGATGACCCTCTGAGGGATTCTCTGCCATTCCAGTTGCAGCATTTGGAAGAGATCCTGGCGGTCTCTGGGAGGTGGATGGTTCTCCTTCACACGTCTCCCCAACTCATCCCACATATGCTCGATGGGATTGAGGTCGGGACTATACGCCGGGAAGATCATCCTGTTGATGCCGGCCTGCACAATGAAGTTTTCGGCCACCCGGGCCCTATGTGGCCGAGCATTGTCGTCTTGGAAGACTGCCATGGGTCCTATCCGTTGCATGGTCGGAACAACGAAAGGCGCCAGGATTTCATCATCCCGATAGCGGATGCCTGTGAGGTTTCCATCAATATGGTAGAGTGGTGTCTTGTGGTGGAGGCTGAAGGCCCCATACCATAACAGATCCTCCCCAAAGGCCCTGGTCTGGCGAACAGCTGCATCAATGTAACGTTCACCAACACGCCTCCAAACTCTAGTTCGGCCGTCATTGTGTTCAAGACTAAACCGCGACTCATCTGAAAAGAGGACCTGGGACCACTGTTGTTGGTTCCATCTCACATGACGATGGCAGAAAGCTCGGCGAGCCAGCCTATGGGCTGCTAGCAGTCGTGGTCGAACAGCTGGGCGACGTGATCTGAGGCCGAAGTGGTGAAGACGGTTTCGTATGGCTTGACGGCTGAGGGGTGTGTTATTTGCCATACGAAGCTGCCTTTGGATGCTGGTGGAAGTGGTATCCCGCTGCAATAGGGCCTGCCTCTCGATGAAACGATCTTCTCTGGGAGTAGTCTGCCTAGGCCGACCTGACCGTGGCCTCTCTTCAACGCTGTTGGTCGCCCTAAAACGCTGATTCAGTCTAACAATAACTGAATGATGCACACCAAGTCGTCGCGCCACTTCAGCCTTTGCAATGCCATCTTGTATCCACGCAATCGCCCTGGTTTTGTCAAAGGTGCTAAGTTTTCTTCGTGGTGGCATGGTGAGAAAAGGGCTGACAGTAACCAACCCCCCGCGCTT
>JADBJO010000285.1:280000-290000 GCA_016801955.1 Conus betulinus
TGGTTTCCTCAGGGTGTGTCCAATCCATCGCCATCTTCTTCTTCTGATCTCTTCTTCTGCTGGCACTTGGTTGGTTCTTTCCCAGAGATCTGTGTTGCTGATGGGTAACTGGCCAGTGGATCTTCAGTATTCCGCGTAGGCAGGAATTTATGAACGTTTGCACTTTCTTGATAGTGGTCTTTGTTGTTCGCCATGTCTCTGCCCCATAAAACAGTACTGATTTGACATTGGAGTTGAACAGGCGGATTTTGGTGCAAGATGAAATGAGGTGAGATCGCCAAATGTTCTTCAGGGCTTTGTAAGATGATGCTCTTGCCTTTCTGATGCGGGTCTTCACGTCTGCATCTGTTCCTCCCTGCTGGGTTGATCACGCTCCCAAGGTACGTGAAGGACTTGACCTCCTCTAAGTTGTTCCCCCAACTTCACTGCCTCTGTGCTGGAGGCGTTGATCTTCAGTATCTTGGTCTTGTCAGGATGGATGTGAAGGCCGACTTGGGAGGAGTGGGAGGCCAGGCTTGTGGTCTTGTTTTGCATCTGTTGCCGATTGTGGGAGAGCAGAGCGAGGTCGTCGGCGAAGTCTAAATCGTCCAATTGAGTCCAGAGGTCCACTGGATGCCGTCCCTCTGTCCATCCGTCGTCCGCCTCATCACCCAGTCGATGGCGAGGAGGAACAGGAACGGCGACAGAAGGCATCCCTGGCGTACGCCGGTCCTTACGTCGAAGCGACGTGTTAACTGGCCTCCATGAACGACCTGACAAGCCATCCCCTCGTACGACTCCTTGATGATTCGTGTCAGTTTGGCTGGGATCCCGTAGTCGGAGGAGCTGCCACAGGGTGTCACGGTGGAGACTGTCAAAAGCCTTGCGGAAGTCCACGAAGTTGATGTACAGCGAGGAATTCCACTCCAGGGACTGCTCGACAATGATACGTAGCGTGGCGATCTGGTCGATACAGGATCTGTCCTGCCTGAAGCCCGCCTGGTGGTCCCGGAGCCTGACGTCCACTGCGTCCCCCTCATCCTCTCCAACAGGATCCTGTTGAACACCTTCCCTGGCACTGATAGTAGTGTGATGCCTCTATAGTAGTTCTCACAGCTGCTGAGGTCTCCCTTCTTTGGTAGCTTGATGATGTGTCCATCTTTCCAGTCTGTTGGTATTTCTTCTTGTTCCCAGATCTTCTCAAAGAGCGGTAGTATGTCGGCTGTTGTTGTCTCTACGTCCGTCTTGAGGGCTTCTGCAGGAATTCCATCTGGGCCGGCTGCCTTGCCGTTCTTCATCTTCTTGATGGCGCGGATGATCTCGTCTCTTGTTGGTGGATCGCAGTTTATTTCAATGTTGGAGTCTGCTTCAGCGATGTTTGGAGGGTTTTCGGGTGCTGTCTGTTGAGAAGTTCCTCAAAGTGTTCCGCCCATCTCTCAAGCTGTTGTTCCGAGTCTGTGATGGTTTGTCCCTGCTTGTGTCTTTGACCGGTCGTTCTGGTCTGCAGTACTTGCCTGCAAGCTTCTTGGTTATCATATACAGTTCTTTCATATTACCGTGATAAGCTGCTGCTTCTGCTTCTTCCGCCAGGCTGTCTATATGGTCTCTTTTGTCCTTCTTCAAATTCCTCTTCACTTCCTTGTGGGCCTGTATGTACTCTGCTTGTGTTGCCGCTTTGCTGACTCTTGTGCGGCTCGAGTTGACTGCTTCTTTCTTGAGTCTTCTGGTTTGGATCTTTTGAAGGGTGTCCACTGAGATCCAGTCTTTGTGTTGATTCTTCTTTGGCCCAAGCACTTCCTGGCATGTTTCTGTGAAGGTGTTGTTGGCGTGCATGCACACACACACACACACACACACACACACACACACACACACACACACACACACACACACACACACACACACACACACGCACGCACGCACACACACACACACACACACACACACACACACACACACACACACACACACACACACAAGCATAGATACACTCACAACTGCACAATGATTCCACTGAGAAAACACGGTGTTTAAGTGTACAAGCACATGAGTTATGTTACTGTTTTCATAAGTCATAATTACCATTTTCATATGTCAAAGAAACTTTAAACATATAAAATCTTTAAATGGACACCAACATTTCTCAGTTTCCGCAGACAAAATCTTTTTCATTGAAACTTGTTCTTGAATGTTGTCACCGTTTTCGGGAAACCAGTGTACTGTTTTCAATGATTTTTTTTTTTACACGAATGTTGACAATAGACATAAACATGCCAATCAAGAATCTTTTGTCTCCAGAAAATGTAGACTGGAGTGCATGCAAACATAGAACAAACCTGTTGCCGTTGTTGCATGGAATCTTAACTCACAGTTTCATTTGCATGCTGATACAGAAGTCTGGGTGCGAAGCAGGCGAATGCTAAATGATGTGGAGAATGTGTGCACTAAGATGTGGTAGTAAGGCAAGTTTGTAGGCAAGAACTGTACGAGAAACCATTTGCACGAAAGGCAGACAAATTGTAAGCGACAACAGCCATGATTTAGTCGAATACTATGAATGTTAACCACCAAGACAGCCATGCTTTAGTCCAATACTATGAACAGTTACCACCAGGACAGCCATGCTTTAGTCGAATACTATGAACAGTAACCACCAAGAGAGCCATGCTTTAGTCCAATACTATGAACAGTAACCACCCAGACAGCCATGCTTTAGTCCAATACTATGAACAGTAACCACCAAGAGAGCCATGCTTTAGTCCAATACTATGAACAGTAACCACCCAGACGGCCATGCTTTAGTCCAATACTATGAACAGTAATCACCAAGAGAGCCATGCTTTAGTCCAGTACTATGAACAGTAACCACCCAGACGGCCATGCTTTAGTCCAATACTATGAACAGTAACCACCAAGACAGCCATGCTTTAGTCCAGTACTATGAACAGTAACCACCCAGACGGCCATGCTTTAGTCCAATACTATGAACAGTAACCACCAAGACAGCCATGCTTTAGTCCAATACTATGAACAGTAACCACCCAGACGGCGTTTTAGAGCAATGGAAGTTGGATCTGGGACACAGAAAAAAAATGATATCCCCAGAAATGCTCATTTCTGAAATTCTTGATGGTTTTATGCTGCTTTCGCCTGCAAAAGCATTGCCTGTACGAATGAGTGACCGTGAATTAGTTGTTGTTGTTGTTGTGTTGTCGTCGTCGTCGTCGTCGTCGTTGTTGTTGTTTTTTGTTGGTGGTGGTGGTGGTGGTTTTGGTGGTGGTGGTGTGGTGGTGGTGGTGTGTGTGTGTGTGTGTGTGTGTGTGCGCGCGCGCGCGCGCGTGTGTGTATGTGTGTGTGTGTGTGTGTGTGTGTGTGTGTGTGTGTGTGTGTGTGTGTGTGTGTGTGTGTGTGTGTGTGTGTGTGTGTGTGTGTGTGTGAGAGAGAGAGAGAGAGAGAGAGAGAGAGAGAGAGAGAGAGAGAGCGTACGAACGAAACTTTGTTTTACTAGGGTAATGAGATAAGCAATACAAATGCTTGCTTTCATGCATCAATGTCTATTGAAAAAGGCCACCGCCTTATTGTTCGGGACATTGAAGATGCATGCGTGGCCAGTCGGTGTGTCACCGTTGGTTTGATCCAAGATGGAAATGGACAAGCATGAGGAGAGGGGATAAAACCAGAGGTGGAGGGGAGGGAAGGGGATGGGGGGGAGGAGGGGGAAGATAAATGATGATCGGTCTTTACGGAGGGGGGGTGGGTGTGTGGCTGAACAGAATTAGACAGGATTTCCTTTCCAATCTCTGGTCCTTACAGCTATCTTGTTCGTTATCGAAGAATACGTGGATTTATAAGGAAAGAAGCTAGATCAGAAATCTCTCTCTCTCTCTCTCTCTCTCTCTATCTATCTATATAGTATATTATCTATCTATATAGTGTATTATCTATCTATACAGTGCATTATTCTGATGATCAGTTCTCAACGCTTTACAAAAGGAGCAAGAAAAATTGAACCGCTTTAGCCCTCTTCACCTCACCCTAATCCTACGCATTCCCCATCCCCACATATGCGCATAAAAGTCAGATAGAGAGGTCTGGCTGGAGAGCGGGGTGCAAGCTCCTAGTTTGCTCTGTGTTTCAAAGTGAGATTTTGAGTGTTGGACTGTGTGGATCTCCCAAATTTTTTGTATGCCATTCGGCCTTGATGCAGTGAGTTTAAGGTTTCAAGTTGTAGCTCTCATATATTCGTATTGATTAGTAATGAACGTTTCATTAATTAATACATATTTGTGAGAGACGTTGAATTAACAACTGTTGACAGTTGTTCACCGGCTTCGACACGATTGAGACAGTTGTACCTGCACGTGAATTTTCTACCATGTAAACTCGTGAAATTGCCTGGCCCTTTTTCACGCTGACGGTCCTGATACAGTGTGTACGTGTGAAAACAAATCATGATAATGTAATCTGACAAGTGTTGTCCCGTCTCCGGCTGTGTGACCCCTTGAACTGGCCATGACGTTATGTGTGTTGTTATTCTTCGTTTATGTAGACTGCCATGGATACCAGCGCGACCACTAGGGAGAGGAAATTAAACCCTACACTCGATATCCTGCAAAAGCAGTTTTCATGTTCCGAGAAAGAGTTATTGGCGTGGAGGGAACAGCTTATTTTTCCGTTACTCGTCAATTCAAGATACCAACATTATTACGGAGAGAAATGACTTTGATGCCAAAGACAATGTTCTCTCTCTTTCCGCCTGGATTAATGAACCAATACCGTCGAATTTAGCGAAGTCCGTTTTGCGTGTCTATGCTGGTGACGTGAAATACATCACTGTGACGCTCTACTTCACGTGTCAGGGAAAGGGTACCCTGCTGTGTCAGGGCATTTCCTGCTCCAGGTGGGACACGGAGGAGTGTGAGGCTTTGAAGGGCATAGTCAACGACTTGTGCGCAAACGGAGACCAGCGTGCCCTGAAATCTGCCCTACTGTCTTCTCCGCTGACCTTCCTCAGTGAAGACGAAACAGCCTTCCCTTTATGTGCCCCTAAAGACGTACCCAGTGATGATTGCAGAGACCCACCTTCTCCCCAGCCCCCGGCCCCTGGTTCAGCCCGAGGACAGCCAGCCTATGAGGAAACCGACCATACAGAGGGCGCCTACAACTGTCTCCCTGTGTCTTCTGCTTCGGAGTACTGTGACCTCGATTCTGCCCAGTCAGTGCTAACTGACCTCACAGAACGGTCAGAGACTCAGCAACTGACTATGAACGTTACTCCGAACGAAACTTCTATAACATGCACTCCCAGACTCACGAAACATAAAAAACGCTTCCGGAGACGTACACTCTGTCCTTTAAATCATGTCGACAAGACAGTGACGAACAAACTGGACAGTGCAGAAATCACGCTGGTCAACTTACACTCTGACCTCACTGAACACCATAACACCATGTTGTCCAAGCTAGAGGATACCAAAGTGTTAATTAAAAACGACTTTAAAAAGGCACATTGATTTTAAAGTAGAAAACTTATACTCTGCTTTTCAAGAGCTGCAATCAGTGTGTACAGTGTGGAAAAAACATTAAGTACTCTAGTTAAGGAAAATAAGTCGTTAAAATCAACACTAGGTTCTGTCCAATCTGAACTGAAACAACTGAAGAAAGCCTCCCCCATCACTATGACGGTGTCCACACAGTGCGATTTTCCTTTGATCTGTTCTAAAAACCCCTCGGATGACAACCATTATCACACTGTGTTTCCTTCCGGTGATATCCCCCCCTCCTCATCTTTTCCCTTTACTACTGTGTCTTCCAGTCCCCCTCCCACTCCCCCTCTCCATGATGACCCTAGGAATATCCAGACAGACACTGACTTTCCTCCTCCTCCACCCCCACCCCACAATGTGAGCGATGCAGAGAGGTGGACGCCGCTGTGTCCACCAGAAACTCCTTTCATGTCCTGTCAGAGCTCCCTCCAGGTGATAATGCTCCTGTTTCACAACGCCCTGGACCCCATTCCTTCATGACCCACACATCTCCCAGTGTGACGCTTAATACACACCATCATGATCCTGCACAAGTGTCTGACTCTCAACAAACCCTTTCTCCAGAACAGACATTGAATGACCTTACTATCCCTGAGCACTGTTCCTCTCTCTGCTTATCGGGGACTCTGCAGTCAGACACATCAATCCGAAGAAACTAGAATCGCACAGTGACCCTATGTTTAAGATATGTGTGCCTGGTCTGTCCCTTGTGTGCATCTTATCCAGTGGCTGCAAGTTTTACCGAGTCGTGATCACGTGAAGACTTTGATAGTGCATGTGGGTGTAAACGACTGCCCAGCAGGACCCATCGCTGCAAACGACTGGCGTGACCTAATTTTCTTGTGTAAAAGGTGTTTCCCTGCAGCTTACATAGCCCTAAGTTCAATTATCCCTGCCCGTGGTCGTCACCAATTGAACAATACTATTGTCCCTTCTAACAAAACTCTGTATGCCACCTGTACAAGTATGCAGGTGGATCTGATTGACAATTCCAGCTCCTTCGTGACCCGAAACGGTGCTCCCCGCCAGGCCCTGTATAGGGACTCTACCCACCCAAGCATGAGAGGAACAGTATGCCTGGCAGCAAATTTCAAACGGGTTCTTCCTCAGACGACTCGCCGCAACACTGAAGGCGTTTTCAATGATTTAGGTCATTCTAATAACGCCCATTATGTCCCTAGAAATGTTCTAAGATCCCGCGATGTCCCCAACAATGGATATAGAAATTCTGGCCCAATGGCTCAAACACCATCTAAACATCATGGCTATTTTAGAAATTCAGGCTTCCCTCTTGTATCATCAGCAAGTGAGTTCCCCCTATTACCGTCCCGTACTTACAACCAGGGTAGCTCCCTAAGCCAAGGTGTGTTGATCACCAAATATCACCCCCAGATTATGTAACCAATGACCGGGGCAAAATGCCATACACTGGTCATAATCATTTAGATCAGGGTATGTCTTCACGTCCCCCTCCCATCTTTCCTCCAGCTCCCTCCCCAACTTTCTTCCCCACTCGTATACCCCAACTACCCCAACGACCCTTCTCTAGTGCCCCCTTACCCCGCTCCCCCTGTTCCTTATCCAGTGCCTGGCCAACGGTTCCCAGGAGGTCATCTCTCAGCCCCCTTTCCTCTTGGGTTCAACCCTTCCCTTTGTCCTCCCTCCGTCAAAGAGCAGTCATGAGGATGGCCGTTATTGGTCCGCAGTCAACCCTGCTAGTCACTGTGCCCAGCAACTCATCACCCTGGCCTCTCAACTGATTACCCAGCGTGACCAGCACAGACCTATTTCCTGAGAAAGAGAGAGTGAGAGGGGGGGGGGGGGGGGGGGGGTGAGAGTGAGAGAGGAGAGAGGGAGGGTGGGAGGGGATGGGAGAGAAAGATAGAGAGAGAGTATGTCAACTTAGGCCCTCAGTCTGCTCGGAGACGGGACATTAACTTTTGAATGATTTAGTACACATAGTGTTTGGAGATAGTTATAGTTCTTTTTCTCTGGCTGTGTGAGATTTGTATCTTTGCGATATTGTGTGTACCCGGGTTTGTTGGCTTAATTGCTGTTGTTTCGTCCTTTAAGACTTTGTTTATTGTTTGCCACGGATTGCCAATTGATTTACAGTGTACCCAGGTGTTTGTGTACATACTTTGTTGTTTATTAGTCGAACTTTATAGACTTTAAGTAACTTATCGTTGTTTATTCTGTCTTCCCATCGATAGTATGACGACGAACGATTCTGGTGTCCCACAGTCGTAACAAATGGCTGTTCAAAGCAGGACTAAAAGTTGGCTATCTTAATGCGTGTCATCTCCTTAATAAACTGTGTGATGTGCCTTCTATGCTTTTTAACTCAGATGACCATTTTTCACTGCTTCGGGTTTTCGGAATCTCGTTTAACTAATTTAGTCTCGGATGACTTACTCATGATTCCGGGATATAGTCTCATTAGGAAAGATGCCAACAGTAAATTAGATACAGGTCTAGTTTGCTACATTCATGATACGATTAACTATATAAACATATTAATACTTTTGACAAACACAACATCGAATGCTTATGGGTAGAGATACGTTTAAAAGGAACTAAGCCAATCCTAGTAGGATTTTCTATATAGGAACCCAGACGAACGGGTGGGGTGGGTTTGACCGCTTCCAGTCCATGATGGACGAGGTTTCTATTCATTCAACTGATATTATTTTGCTCGGTGACTTTAATATAGACTTGCTCAAACCTTACGATAAATGGAGAGATATTTACGAGTCTTATACTTTTTCAGTTAGTTAATACTCCGACCAGAAATACTTCGCTATCTGAAACGCTCATTGATCACATCTATGTGAATAGCCCTGGGAATATTATCGAATCTTCCGTTCCTGTTTATGGTTTAAGTGACCACTTTCCAATATGTTTAACGTGGTCTAAAAAAGGTATTAAAATCCCCAAATTCAGACATAAGTATATATCCTTTCGTAGTTATAAAGGTTTTGTCTCTAATGACTTCCTATGTGATTTGTGCATTGCAGAGATTTCTCTAATGTTTTCCAGCATACAGACCCTGATAAAGCGCTTGAAGCTTGGTATGATACTTTTTATACTGTTTATGATAAACATGTTCCCTGTAAGACCAAGCGTGTTAAACCCGAGGGTAAGCCACCATGGCTGAACTCTGACATTGTCGCCGAAATCAAATTGCGTGATAACTTATTAGAGTCAACTGGTAAAGGATTCTAACTTTAAGAAAAAACAACGAAATAAGGTAACATCAATGAAAAGATATGCTCGTAAGAAGTATTTTTCTGATCTTATATCGTCTAAGAAAGATACAAAACAGATTTGGAAAGCTATCAACCAATTGTCAGGTAAATCGTCTAAGCCAACAGCTCCTTTATCATTAGACTTATCTGCGGAAAATCTTAATAAACATTTTACTTCTATAGCAGAAAAAACTGTTAAGGTTAACCGTTCGAAAGACAACGATCTGTTGGCTCTAAAGGAATATTGTGCCTCCAAACGATTAGATAACAATTTTAATTTTAAATTCATTAGTGTGCATGAGGTATACAGAGAGCTCAACTTACTGAAACAGTCTTCATGCAGAGGTTTAGATAACATTGATAACAAAATTTTGAAAATCTCCTCACCTATCATTGCTGACAGTCTTACTTACATTTACAACTTGTGTATAGAGAAATGTTACTACTACCTCAAGCGTTCAAAAATGCAAAGGTATTGCCTTTATTCAAATCAGGCGACTCAAACGACCCTTCAAATTACAGGCCCATATCAATTTTATCCAATTTATCTAAACCTTTGGAAAAACATCTCAAACGAAATATGCAGGCGCATTTCATTATAAATGATCTCTTCATCCTAATCAAAGTGGCTTCAGAGAAAAAATCTCCTGCCACACCGTCCTAACAAGCCTAATTGAGCAGTGGCATTCTAACATAAATAATAATCTACTTACAGGTACTGTTTTCGTTGATTTTGCTAAAGCTTTTGATGTAATTGACCACGATCTTCTCCTTAGAAAACTAAAATTATATGGGCTATCTGTAAAATCTGTCGCTCTCATTTCTTCTTTCTTAACAAATAGAAGACAGATTGTTTTTCAGGATTCTGCGTCGTCAACCTCTATGCCAATAAATTCCGGTGTACCCCAAGGCTCTGTCCTTGGGCCTATTTTATTTACAATTTACATTAACGATCTTCCGTTGCATGTCTCCTCTTCGTGCGAACTCTTTGCTGACGACACTACTCTCCACAATACAGGTGCAAATACATACATTGTATTAAACGACCTTCAGAGCGATATTATTAAACTTAGTGACTGGACAGAACTTAATAATATGGCACTTCATCCAAAGAAATCTAAATTTATGTTAATTACAACACGTCAAAAGCGACAGAATATTAAAGGTATATTAAAAAAACATTGACCGTTTATGATCAAGCCATAGAACATGTAACTTCACATAAAT
>JADBJO010000285.1:297500-300000 GCA_016801955.1 Conus betulinus
ATTTCGTGCTGCATCATCTGCTCTGTGCTGGCACTGAGGGCGCAGTCATCAGCAAACAAGAAGTCCCTGATGACGGTCTCTTTCACCTTTGTAACAGCCTGCAGTCGCCTGAGGTTGAACAGCCCACCGTCAGTTCTGTATCTGACGTGTATACCACCCTGGCAGTCACGGAAGGCATCAGTCAGCATGGCGGAGAAGACCATGCTGAAGAGTGTAGGGGCGAGAAAACGCAGCCTTGCTTTACGCCGTTGGTCACTGAAAGGCTTCTGACGTCGTCTCTCATCATCCAGTACTTTCACCATCATGCCGTCGTGGAACTGTCGGACGATCGTAATGAACCTGCTGGGACAGCCAAATTTCTCCATGATCTCCACAAGCCATCTCTGCTGACCGTATCGAAGGCCTTGGTCAGATCGACAAAGGTCACAAACAGATCGCTCTGCTGCTCTTGGCATTTTTCCTGGAGCTGTCGTGCAGCAAATATCATGTCTGCAGTTCCACGTTCTGCACGAAAGCCACACTGGCTTTCTGGGAGGAGACCCTGCTCAAGGTGTAGTAGAAGGCGGTTGAGCAGGACACGAGCCAAGATCTTCCCAGCTGTGGACAAGAGAGAGAGATGCCTCGGTGATTGTTGCAGGACTGGCGGTTGCCTTTTCTCTTGTAGATGTGGAGAATGTTGGCATCTTTCAACTGTTGTGGGACCCTCTCTCTTCATTCCACATGGACTGGAAGAGCTGCGTCAGCTTCTGTGTCAAGGCTGGGCCTCCTGATTTGTAAACTTCGGCAGGGATTGCATCAGTGCATCAGATCCTGGCGCTTTGCCACAGGAAAGTGTTTGATTGCCTTCTGACTTCTTTTCTGTGTGGGGGGGGGGGGGGGGGGGGGGGGGGGGGGGGGGGGGTCTTGTAAGGTCTTGCCTGATCTCCACTTGAGGTAGGCGTGCAATGGCCTCGTCGTGCAATGGAACCTGGTTCGTCGTTGATTGAGGCAGGGCTTCTTTTGAAAAGCAGCTGGGTAAAAGTGCAGCCCATCTCTCCAGAATCGGAGGACTGGGGTCCATACACAGCCTTTAGAGCATCATAGAAACGCTTGGTGTCATGACTGTCTGCGTTGCCCTGGATTTCATCGGCCTTTTTGCTGAACCAGGCATCCTGCATTACGCGAAGCCTCTTCAGCACTTTTTGTTTTGCGCTGGTGAAAGCATCATTCTTAGCTTGTGATGTGGGGTTATTCTGGTGTGCTCTGAACAGCTGTGTTTCTCTGACAGCAGTGTCTGCACTTCTGCGTTATTCTCATCAAACCAGTCTTGGTTTCTACGGGTTGCTGGTCCGAGGTGTTCGAGGCAGGAGTAGACTAGATCTCTGAAGGCCACCCACTGCTCTTCAATGCTGCTGTGGTCATCCTCTCGCGTCTTGGGTAGCCTGCCATCTAGGTCATGGAGAAATCTTCTGCAACTTTACTATCCTTGAGCTTGGAGACGTTGAGCCTCTTGCAGTCTTCTGACCTTGGGTCTTCGCATGGGCAGGATGCGGAGTTTAAACTTTGACACGATGAGGCGATGATCAGTCCAGCAGTCGGGCACCACACATGTCCTTCGTCACTCTCACGTCTCGCGCATCTCTCTTCCTGGTGATGACATAATCAATCAGATGCCAATGCTTGGAGCGTGGGTGCATCCATGATGTTTTGTTGCGGGTAGGGAGGCGGAACAGAGTGTTGGTGACGACAAACAAGGTGAGTAGCGCACATCTTGAGAAGCAGGAGGCCATTGCTGTTGCAGTTGCCAGTACCGTGTCTCCCAATGATCCCTTCCCAGGTCTGGTGATCGGTCCCCACTCTGGTGTTGAAGTCCCCGAGAACGATTAGCTTCTCAGACGGTGGGACTGCTGCGATGAGAGTGTCTAGTTCTTCGTAGAACTTGTCCTTGATGTCATCTGGGTTGGTCATTGTTGGGGCGTACGCGCTGATTAGTGTTGCACTCTTCTTGTTTCTTGTTTCCAAGTGGAAGTCATCAGGCGATCGTTTATGCCCCGGGAGCTTGACAAGTTTCTGGGTGAGATGGGATCTGATGGCAAATCCCACGCCTGCCTCTCGCCGTTCAGTGCTGCTGCGTCCGCTCCAGAAGAATGTGTATCCTCCACCACATTCTGTGAGTTGGCCTTTGTCCGCTAGGCGTGTTTTGCTAGGTGCTGCTATGTCAACGTTGTAGCAAGCAAGTTCTTTGGCGACCAGTGCAGTTCTTTGCTCTGGTCTGTCTGCCTTGGCGTTGTCCAGTAGAGTTCGCGCTTTCCACATGCCGAGGTTGAGCACCTTTGTTTTTTTTTTTTCGTAGTTCGACCGCTGGGAGGGACACCCCGCCAGCCGCGGTTTGCTGCCAGGGCCAGGTGAAGCAGGCAATGTTTAGGGCACCTTTTCTAGCCCCTTCCTCTTGCTATGGAGGTGAGCCTGTGCGGTCCTAAAAAGGGCTGCTCAGACACCCAGGGGGCTGCCAAACTCCACT
>JADBJO010000285.1:307500-342500 GCA_016801955.1 Conus betulinus
CTCTCTCTCTCTCTCTCTCTCTCTCTCTCTCTCTCAAAATGAAGATTCGTTAAGGAACCGCACTAATGAATTGCTCATCAGTCTTCTCCCGCTCAGTCACATAACGTACCCTAGCCACGACCTCTGCAAAAGGTTTCCCTGTCTCTTCTACACAGTTGACAGCCCATCGTTTTTGTTTGTTTGTTTTGTTTGTTTTTTTTTTTTTTGGTTTTGGTTTTTTTTTTTCTGCCTTCCCCTCCGTCTTCTTCGTCCGACAGTTCTCTGGGGATCAGTTTCAGCAAGGTCATCAGACCCCACGTCGTTTTACTGTTACTAAGCTGATGTCAGCTGATCTTCACATGGTGTAATGCTCTGTGTGATAGTTCGATGCACTTGTTCATTGGAGGTTTGATCAGCATGTCTGATGTTCGACAACCTGCAGTAACACCTCATGTCCATCATTGTTCACTGGAAGTGTGACATGTCTGATGTTCGGCAACCTGCAGTAACATCTCATGTCCGTCATTTGGATTCATCTGTCAAGATCCACTTTGAGGGTGCAGGCCTTGCTGCTTGCATACATGAAGAAGAAAATGCATCAGTACATGCAGGAGCCTGATGATGTGTTTCATGAAGTTATTGTTCTTCCGCGTAGGAGTCAGTCTGGACAATGCTGACGTATGTTTCGCTGGTACCCGTCATTGATATTGATGGACCAGGGGTAAATGTACTGTTGGACAGTTCCTAGCTGCTGTCAAATATCATGATGGATCACTAAATGTACTGTTGGTTAGTTCCTAGTGTCTGTCCAATATCATAATGATGGATCACTAAATGTACTGTTGGTTAGTTCCTAGTGTCTGTCCAATATCATAATGATGGATCACTAAATGTACTGTTGGTTAGTTCCTAGCTTCTGGCCAATATAATGATGGATCACTAAATGTACTGCTGGGTAGTTCCTAGCTTCTGGCCAATATAATGATGGATCACTAAATGTACTGCTGGGTAGTTCCTAGCTTCTGTTCAATATCATAATGATGGATCACTAAATGTACTGTTGGTAGTTCCTAGCTTCTGTCCAATATCATAATGATGGATCACTAAATGTACTGTTGGTTAGTTCCTAGCTTCTGGCCAATATAATGATGGATCACTAAATGTACTGTTGGTTAGTTCCTAGCTTCTGGCCAATATAATGATGGATCACTAAATGTACTGCTGGGTAGTTCCTAGCTTCTGGCCAATATCAGTAGTTCTGTAGAGTATTAGTAGTGGTGTTGTGGCCGGCCATCAACTTGGTCTTCCCGGAACTGATTCCCATGCCATACCTTGCTGATGCTTCTTTCACAGGCTTTTAGCAAGTCTGGCGAAGTTTTGTTTACTATTGCCTGGCATCAATGTCATTTGGAAGCGAAGGTTTGTAAAGGTTCTCCCTCCAATGCTAACTGTGCTGACAAGATCTTTAAGGGCATCAGTCATGATGATGTGGGGAATGTGTTTGAAAAGGGATGTACATAGACATGATCTTTAAGGGCATCAGTCATGATGATTTGGGAAATGTGTTGAAAAGGAATGGAGATACAAGGCAGCCTTGGTGAGCTTCAATCGAAGTATGAAAAACCGTTCTCCAGTAACACCCTACGCTATTTCCGCAGTGGTCGTTTTACAGTATAGCTATCGTAAGGTGTTGACTGAGTTGTACGACATTTGTAAGGTGTTGACTGACTTGTACCAACATTTGTAAGGTGTTGACTGACTTGTACCAACATTTGTAAGGTGTTGACTGGCTTTACCAACATTTGTAAGGTGTTGACTGACTTGTACCAACATTTGTAAGGTGTTGACTGACTTGTACCAACATTTGTAAGGTGTTGACTGGCTTTTTACCAACATTTTGTAAGTGTTGACTGACTTGTACCAATTTTTAAGGCGTTGACTGATTTGTACCAACATGTGTTGACTGACTTGTAACAACATTTGTAAGGTGTTGACTGGCTTTTACCAACATTTGTAAGGTGTTGACTTACTTGTACCAACATTTGTAAGGTGTTGACTGACTTGTACCAACAGGTATTGACTGACTTGTACCAACATTTGTAAGGTGTTGACTGACTGGCACCAACATTTGTAAGGTGTGTTGACTGACTGGTACCAACATTTGTAAGGTGTTGACTGACTGGTACCAACATTTGTAAGGTGTTGACTGACTTGTACCAACAGGTGTTGACTGACTTGTACCAACAGGTGTTGACTGACTTGTACCAACAGGTGTTGACTGACTTGTACCAACAGGTGTTGACTGACTGGCACCAACATTCATAAGGTGTTGACTGACTGGCACCAACATTTGTAATGTGTTGGCTGACTTGTACCAACAGGTGTTGACTGACTTGTACCAACATTTGTAAGGTGTTGACTGACTGGCATCAACATTTGTAAAGTGTTGACAGACTTGTACCAACATTTGTAAAGTGTTGACAGACTTGTACCAACAGGTGTTGACTGACTTGTATCAACATTTGTAAGGTGTTGACAGACTTGTACCAACATTTGTAAAGTGTTGACAGACTTGTACCAACAGGTGTTGACTGACTTGGACCAACATGTGTTGACTGACTTGTAACAACATTTCTAAGGTGTTGACTGACCTGTACCAACATGTGTTGACTGACTTGGACCAACATTTGTAAGGTGTTGACTGACTTGTACCAACATTTGTAAGGTGCTGGCTGACTGGTACCAACATGTGTTGACTGACTTTTACCAACAGGTGTTGACTGACTTGGACCAACATTTGTAAGTTGTTGACTGACTTGGACCAAACATTTATAAGGTGTTGGCTGACTTGTACCAACATGTGTTGACTGACTTGTACCAACATTTGTAAGGTGTTGACTGACTTGTAACAACATTTGTAAGGTGTTGACTGACTTGTCCCAACATTTTTAAGGTGTTGACTGACTTGTACCAACATTTGTAAGGTGTTGACTGACTTGTAACAACATTTGTAAGGTGTTGACTGACTTGTACCAACATTTGTAGCCTGTTGTCTGACTTGTATCAACATTTCTAAGGTGTTGACTGACATGCACCAGCATGTGTTGACTGACTTGTACCAACATTTGTAAGGTGTTGACTGACTTGGACCAACATTTGTAAGGTGTTGACTGACTTGCACCAGCATGTGTTGACTGACTTGTACCAACATTTGTAAGGTGTTGACTGACTTGGACCAACAGGTGTTGACTGACTTGTACCAACATTTTTAAGGTGTTGACTGACTTGGACTAACATTTGTAAGGTGTTGACTGACTTGTACAAAACTTTTGTAAGGTGTTGACTGACTTGTACCAACAGGTTTTGACTGATTGGTACCAGCAGGTGTTGACTGACTTGGACCAACATTTGTAAGGTGTTGACTGACTTGTACCAACATTTGTAAGGTCTTGACTGACTTGAACCAACATTTGTAAGGCGTTGATTGACTTCGACCAACATTTGTAAGGTGTTGACTGACTGGTACCAACAGGTGTTGACTGACATGTACCAGCATTTGTAAGCTGTTGACTGACTTGTACCAACATGTGTTGACTGACTTGGACCAACATTTGTAAGGTGTTGACGGGTTTGTACCAACATTTGTAAGGTGTTGCCTGACTTGTAACAACATGTGTTGACTGACTTGGACCAACATTTGTAAGGTGTTGACTGACGTACCAACATTTGTAAGGTGTTGACTGACTTGTACCAACATTTGTAAGGTGTTGACTGACTTGTACCAACATTTGTAAGGTGTTGACTGACTTGTACCAATATGTGTTGACTGACTTGGACCAACATTTGTAAGGTGTTGACTGACTTGGACCAACACGTGTTGACTGACTTTTACCAACAGGTGTTGACTGACTTGGACCTACAGATGTTGACTGACTTGTACCAACATTTGTAAGGTATTGACTGACTGGTATCAACATGTGCTGACTGACTTGTTCCAACAGGTGTTGACTGACTTGTACCAACATTTATCTCTTCATTGTGGCCCATAGTGTTTCGTCTCAGATTCTGTCAAAAGCCTTTTTGAAGTCTATGAAGAAGTGGTAGAACTCCATCTGATCCATCTGATGTTGGAAGTGTGTGTGTGTGTGTGTGTGTGTGTGTGTGTGTGTGTGTGTGTGTGTGTGTGGGGGGGGGGTGGGGGTGGGGGGGGGAGGGGGGGCAAGGGGAGGGGAAGGGGGGGAGGCGAAGAGTACGATTGCTCTCGGCTGGTTGGTTAGGCAGTCGAGAACAACAAAAAACGATGGGTCCCACTCGCACCTTCGAGTGTATCTTTTTCCTGCAAAAGGTACGCAGGTTAAAGATCTGTTGGATGGTACTTCTGTCTATACGAAATCTGGCTTGATCTTCAGCAAGAGTGGTGTGCGCTACCGTTATTGCATTACATGAATTATTATTCATTATTGTTTAAAACTAATTCAATGGGTGCAAGGTAGAAAAGAGTTGGAGAAGAGTCTCACAAAGAAGACTTGGCGGACATGAATCTACGCATGAATCCGACACACATGTCAGACTTTGACTGACACCTAATCTACGCATCAATCCAACCCACAGGTCAGAATTTGATTGACACCTAATCTACGCATCAATCCAACCCACAGGTCGGACTTTGATTGACACCTAATCTACGCATCAATTCACCCACAGGTCGGACTTTGATTGACACCTAATCTACGCATCAATCCAACCACAGGTCAGACTTTGATTGACACCTAATGTACGCATCAATCCAACCCACAGGTCAGACTTTGATTGACACCTAATTACGCATCAATCCAACCCACAGGTCAGACTTTCACACTGACCAGCTAACCGTATATTGGTGTATGTGTTGGGGGAGGGGGAGGGGGAGACATGAGATGGTGTTACGCACGTGCGTGGTGTGTGCGTGCATGCTCGTCTGCATGCACACGTGTGTGTATGTGTGCATACGCACATGCTTGCATGTACGTGCACGTTAGCATGCACGTGTCAGATTAGTACGAGCATGGACAAGTCTGTATAAAATGACAGTTCAGAGGATGACTGTTTTTAAATATTATTAAAACGAACTTTAAAAGAATAAATTAAAAAGAGAAAAAAAAAATGAAATGGACAAAAATTAAATCAATCAAAACAAATAAAAACATAAATGAACGACAACAAAAAAAAGATAAAACAGAAAAAAATGTTTTTGAGAAAATACATGAATGAAATAAAAGAAGAAAATGAATGTCGCTGCCACAGGCGCTCGCAAATACATTTCCCTCACACCTTTACAGGACCACAAATACATTGACACAGATAAAAAAAAAAGTACATAGGACAGGTTAGTGTCTTCGTCTTTCATGGTGGGTGTTCCATAGCTCCTAGCGAAGTCATTAATCACTTCCTGTTGGTCTGATTGGCTCCGGGTCTGCCTGGTGTTGACGGGTTGGCTGGCTATCTACCACACCTCACAGGTGATCATGTGAAATCAAGTTTTGAACACACTCACGGTGATTGACATGCAGGGGAAGATCTACGTGCAAGCGATAGATTGACCAAGCTGGACAGATATCCAGGGACAGGCATATAACATGACGAGACATCTCAGCCCACAGTGCTGACTGTGAGGGCAGTCCCCCACACTGAACATGACAGGACATCTCAGCCCACAGTGCTGACTGTGAGGCAATCTCACACACACTTAACATGACAGGACATCTCAGCCCACAGTGTTGACTGTGAGGCAATCTCACACACTGAACATGACAGAACATCTCAGCCCACAGTGCTGACTGTGAGGGCAATCCCACACACTGAATATGACAGGACATCTCAGCCCACAGTGCTGACTGTGAGGGCAATCCCACACACTGGATATGACAGGACATCTCCGCCCACAATGCTGACTGTGAGGGCAATCCTACACACTTAACATGACGGGACATCTCAGCCCACAGTGCTGACTGTGAGGCAATCTCACACACTGAATATGACAGGACATCTCAGCCCACTGTGCTGACTGTGAGGGCAATCCCACACACTTGAACAATTGTCTCGCTGGGAGTTCCCGTGACGACTCAGTGCAACTGGCTCCCCGCCGTCTGGAAATCTGTGCTGGTAATTTCCTTCTTTCTATCACTCTCGTTGACTTTTTAAAACTTATTTGTCATCTTTCGTCACTGTCGACGTTTTAAAAAACTTATTTGTCATCTTTCGTCACTGTCGACTTTAAAAAAAACCCCAACTTATTTGTCATCTTTCGTCACTGTCGACTTAAAAAAAAACAAAAACAAACTTATTTGTCATCTTTCGTCGCTGTCAACTTTTGTTTGTTTGTTTGTTTGTTTTTTTAAAACTTATTTATCTTTCGTCACTGTTGACTTTTTAAAAAGCTTATTTGTCATCTTTCGTCACGGTCGTCTTTTTTCTAAAGCTGCTTTTATGGGCCCTTCTCCTATCTTTGTACTGGAAACTCTCATAATCTTTTGTTTTTTCATCATAGTAGTTTGTGACATACCACTTTTGTTTTGTTTTGTTAATCTGGCAAGGCTAGATTGTGAAAAATGGCATACACTGACCAGAGTGGATATCATCAGCTATGTAAAAATGGCACACACTGACCAGAGTGGATATCATCAGCTATGTGAAAAATGGCACACACTGACCAGAGTGGATATATCATCAGCTGTGTGAAAAATGGCATACATTGACCAGAGTGGATATCATCAGCTATGTGAAAAATGGCATACACTGACCAGAGTGGATATCATCAGGTATGTCATCAGGTATGTCATCAGCTATGTCATCAGCTATACAGTCGGCACTGTCTATTTGTCCCCATGTCATTTTATGTATTGTTTGTGGCATTTCAATGTTTTATGGCATTCTATGTATTGTTTGTGGCCGTTCAATGTTTATGGCATTTCATGTATTGTTTGTGGCCGTTCAATGTGTTTATGGCATTTCATGTATTGTTTGTGGCATTTCAATGTTTATGGCATTCTATGTATTGTTTGTGGCATTTCAATGTTTATGGCATTTTTCATGTATTGTTTGTGGCAGTTCAATGTTTACGGCATTCTCTGTATTGTTTGTGGCATTTTAGATGTTTTATGGGATTGTATGTATTTTTGGTGCTTTTAAATGTTTATGGGATTGTATGTATTTTTGGTGGCATTTCAATGCTTTTGGCATTTTATGTATTGTTCGTGGGATTTCAATGTTTTCGGCATTTTATGTATTGTTTGTGGCATTTAGATGTTTAGCATCTTATGTATTTTTTTGTGTCTTTTAAATGTTTCTCTTTTGCTTTGTTGTGTGTGTGTGTGTGTGTGTGTGTGTGTGTGTGTGTGTGTGTGTGTTGGTTGGTTAGGTAGGTATTTAAAACCGGCACCTGCTTGTGCATGTGGTCAGACTCTCGATATCCCTCATTTTTTATTTGACTGTACTAGTACAAAAAATCACTTTCAGCCTCTTCATGATAAGATGAAGTCCTTCAAGCTTCCGTTGACTTTGTCAAATGTTTTTAATCCCAGTTATGAGAACGGCTGGAGCCTGGCAATGTTGGCTGTTACTCTTATTAAATCTCATCCACTTGGAAGATATTTTTAATTCTTTCCACCGCCCCACCCTCTCCTCGATGCCTCCCCCCCCTAACAGGTTTTGTTGTTTTTGTTTGTTTGTTTTTTAGAACCAATTCGCGAATTTTTGAAACGTTAAAATCTTATTCAAGGCATATTCCATATCAGTATGGTTCGGCGTCTAATTTGCACGTAGAGCAAGGCTTTTTTTCATCCCCCCCCCCCCCCCCCCCCCCAATCCTCTCCTCTTCTCCCCCTTCCCAATCCATATACACCCATAAGCTGTTCGACTCTTACGAGTAATATGTCTGCCAGTTCCATACTTCAATGACCCTTGACTACCATGTATTGGATATACATGTAGTCACACAGATTGGTGTTTCTGAATTCCGGTATATATGGGCTCTCAGTGTGTGTGTGTGTGCGCGCGTGCGCGCGCGCGCGCGCGCGTGTGTGTGTGTGTGTGTGTGTGTGTGTGTGTGTGTGTGTGTGTGTGTGTTTGTGTTAGTGTATGTAGAAATTATCTCCTCTATAGGCTTATTGCTTGATGTTTGGACAAACGAACGAATGAACGAAGTTGAATGCTGTTAGGCTGTAAAAGCCCTTTAAGCAAATCGGCGGGATGTACAATAACAAAACGCGACTCAATTTCGATTTTATTAACATGGAAACCACAGCAATATCTTGTTTCACTTTACGTTACGTGATGAAATCATGAACGAGAAAATGTCACTGGTGTTCACTGTCAGTTCTGTAGACGACGGTCACCCCAGGTAAAACTGGATCAGTCCATGGACAGCGTGCAGCACTTGGGGGTCTCTGCATGCTGCGTGTTGCCGATGCGTCTTCCTTTCCAAATGCAGGACAATTTAAGACATTCCTCTTATGACATGTGTCTTTCTTTCTGGTTGTAAAACCAGAAAAAGCGATCGTCTTCCGAACACGGATCGCAGGAATATTCTTGAAGGTCGTCGTCTGATTCACACAGCAGCACACTTACATCATCCGTTTGATGGAACACATCCTTCCGAAATACTTTTTTTGTCTATAGCTTGCTCCAAACTTGTGTCGATATCCGACTGGTGGATTTGGGCCCCTGCTGTTGCGCACCGACGGATCGGGGGGCGAGCACCGAAGCGTATCCTGAATGGGCGTGGATGTGTATGTGCGTGCGCGCGTGTGTGTGCGTGCATGCGTGTGTGTGTTTATGAGAGTGAATGCATGTGTGTACGAGTGCTCGAGTATGAGTGTGTGTGTGTGTGTGTGTGTGTGTGTGTGTGTGTGTGTGTGTGTGTGTGTGTGTGTGTGTGTGTAAGTCTGTGTGTGAGTGTGTGCAAGTTTGAGTGTATGTGAGGGTATGGGTGTGTTCGTATTGAGATGCGTGTATTTGTGTATTTATGTAAGTGGGTACTTTTTTGTGTGTGTGCGCGCGGGGCACGCGCGTCCGTATGTGTATGTGTGTGCGTGAGTACGCACGCGCGCATGTGTGTGCGCTTGTGTGTGTATGTGTGCGCGCGTATTTTGGTGTGTTAATTATGCTTCTTTGCTTTGAATGAAACTGTGTGTGTGTGTGAGTGTGTGTATGTTTTGTGTGTGTGTGTGTGCGTGTGTGTGTGTGCGTGCGTGCGTACGTACGTGCATGTGTGTGTGTGTGTGTGTGTGTGTGTGTGTGTGTGTGTGTGTGTGTGTGTGTGTGTGATCCAGTCTGTTCTATCTATAGAGGGGAGGGGGTGATATTGCAACAGCCCAGTGCGTTCAGAACCCATTCGTCTGTCATTGACAGGAATGGAAAGAATATAATACAAATAGAAAACAAAGAGCTTCAGCCGCAGACACATCTGGTCGCTGGCACCACGAGTCGTGCAGAAAGTGAGAAGGGAGACTATTTTATCCACCAGCCAGTACGTGTTACTATTTCTGTTACACGGGGCAAAAAGTGATGGATGAACTCTGATAGGATTTTCTGTCCAAAAAGGATGTCGCTAACAGAAACACGGGCAAAAAGTGATGGATGAACTCTGAAAAGGATTGTGTACGGGTGTTTAGGTTTTGCTTCCTCCTGTTTGCAACGAAAGACGTCAGCAACACCATATTCAACCTCTGGCCCTCACAAGCATTCACCGTGTTTTTATAGAGTTGAAGTGGATTTCATGCGAAAAACAAGCTGAATTTAAAAAATCGAGTATGTTTCAAGATACTTAACCCCCTGGTCTTCCCGCCACATATGACAAGGAGGTACTGTCGTTAATTCAGACTGGATGAATGAATTGAATTACACAGACATAGATTTCAAGACAAACGGACGGTCATTATCAAGCCAATTTAACAGTACAGCAGAGGACAAATGAAATTTGTTTCACAGATACTGTAAGCCCTATATCCATGTCATTTGGGAGCTCAGCCAAACGTTGTGAATGCTCATACACGTCTGTTTGGACGATCAGAGTTATAGACGCTCGAAAAATATCCAACAGATAACTGACATTTGCCACACAGTTCAGTCAGGTTCATGATAGAATACTTATCGAGCGACTGTGGCCAAACCTTATGACTGAAAGAAAAAAAAACCTTGCAAGTTGCCATTTGCATACGAAATGTATGCATCGACGTTGCGTTCAATCATGTTCGTAACGTTTTGAAAGGATGTCATAAATGTGCAAATGACGATGGGAGTTCCCGTGTTGACCCTTTCCCAACTGTCCCATGGACTTTCCCATCACCCCCTATCTCTCTCTACCCCCCCCCCCCCCCCCCCCCCCCCCCCCCCCCATCTCTCTCCCTGGGTCACGCACCGTCTGACTCATGTCGTGACCTGGATAACGGGGCCTTCAGGGACAAGGTCAAGAGCACATCCACCTTCGTTTCCACGTCAGCAGAGACAGCCATCACACACACACACACACACACACACACACACACACACACACACACACACACACACACACACACACACACACACTGACAGACAAACAGACATGTACAATGAGACAGTGACAGACAGACACGGAGAAACTGACAGACAGAAGCATGCACACACATGTTTTCACCTGCAAACGCACACTTACACAAGCCTACATTGACAAAAAGAGAGACACAGACAGACAGACAGACACACACACACACACACACACACACACACACACACACACACACACACACACACACACACAGAGATAGAGAGAGAGAGAGGTCATAATATTTATAGACCGACCGACTGCGGAGACCATGTCAGGGAGGCAAGTTAAAGACAGAACTTTGTAATTTTGTTGAAGGTCCTAGCCAAGCTACCTGTGGAATCTAAAAGACTGATCTGACACAAGACATCACCGACTGAGGCTAAATCACATCAAGCGAAACTTATTGATGTCCCTAACAAAACAAACAAAACAAACAAACAAACAAACAACAAACAAAAAAAAAACAAAAAAAGCAAGAAAAAAAAAAAAAAAAGAAAGAAAGAAAGAAAGGAATGTCAGGGTGCATCTTAGAACAAGAGAATTGTAAAATCCACAGTAAAATGTTTGCGTTTTTGATCGTGTTCATTCTAATACTTGAGAGAGAGAGAGAGAGAGAGAGGTGGGTGGGTTCGCGGAGGTCGTGTATGTGACATTTTATGTGCCCCCCTGCACCTGAGCCATACTTAACAGAGCAAAAAAAAAGACACGCGGAGGACATAAAGCATCAGCAGGTGACACGGTCACGCATGATTCATCAACTTCAAACAGATGTCGCACAATTTCTGTTTTCTCTTCTTTCTTTTCTTAACCGGCGTAGTTGAAAATCTTTTACTGGGAACAAACTCATTTTACAAAGTTGAGAACTGAAGAGTTGAGTAGCCGAGTAAACAGAGACCGACCTCTGACAACCAGACGACAGGGAATCAGCCGGGTAACTGACTGGTTAACTTAACAACCTACTAACCAACGGACTGACTGGCCAAATCAACTGACCGATCTACTGAATGCACATTCAATTCAATCGTGACAATAGAAAAAAACTGGTTTGCGAAACAGGAAACAAATCAGTGTGGACTAAGAAGCTAACTCTACAAGTTTCTGAGTGAAGAAAGTAAACAATGTACATAATTATATAGCAACAATTTTCCGACACAGGAAAGTAAATGCGGTGTGGATGAATCAAGGAAACGCCCTTTTTTGCACTTGCTGAAAACCATTATGTTGAATATGTCGAGATACTGTGTAGTGCATTGACTAGACTTTTTTTCCTTTTTGTTGAATATGTCGAGATACTGTGTATTGCATTGACTAGACTTTTTTTTCCTTTTTATTGTCAGATTAAGATTCGATTCCTCTAACACTTAAGCACAATATTATTTTGATTCAACGCCCATCTTGCGCCAAATTTGAGAAGATAAGTGACTGCTCGTTCTGCGTTTTCATTGCCCTGAATGTTGTGTCAGAAACTCTGGGCGTGCATTCTGAATCTGATCCACCAATTCTTGTTCATGCTGTTTGTGTGGGCACGTATCTTCGTTTGTTTCTCCTAACGATCTCTATCAACATGCCACGTAATGAGTTTATCTGACAGGGGTGGCACTAACATCTATGTTTTATGTTATACGATTCATACAATAAAGCCTTCAATGTCCCCACAGGTTTTTAAGTCCTCGGTGAATATGCCTTGATTCATAACAACGCGTAAGATACAGATATATCCTTCACATGACTGTCCCATACACCTACCGTAAGATACAGATATATCCTCCACATGACTGTCCCGTACACCTACCGTAAAATACAGATATATCCTTCACATGACTGTCCCATACACCTACCGTAAGATACAGATATATCCTCCACATGACTGTCCCATACACCTACCGTGAGATACAGATATATCCTTCACATGACTGTCCCATACACCTACATATATATCTTTCACATGACTGTCCCGTACACCTACCCAGATACAGATATATCCTTCATATGACGGTCCCATACAAGATACATACATATCCTTCACATGACTGTCCCATACACCTACAGATATATCTTTCACATGACTGTCCCATACACCTACCCAGATACAGATATATCCTTCATATGACTGTCCCATACAAGATACATATATATCCTTCACATGACTGTCCCATACACCTACAGATATATCCTCACATGACTGTCCCATACACCTACCCAGATACAGATATATCCTTCACATGACTGTCCCATACACCTACCCAGATACAGATATATCCTCACATGACTGTCCCATACACCTACCCACATACGCACTGTCCTCAGTCTTACCAGTTCGGACATCTGGGTGCTGATCTTTGAACAGAATTGGATTATGACATCTGGGTGCTGATCTTTGAACAGAATTGGATTATGACACTTTACTAATCATAAAATGCAAAAACGTAGTTACTTAAATTTGTCGCTATGGGCGTTTATACAAAAAAACTCGGTAAATGTCTTTAAATTTTGAATTTGTCAGGAAATTTGCCTGACCCACAGAAAATGTCTGTGCTTGCTAAAACTGTTACTAGAGACAAATGCTGCAGGTGTGGTGTCGGATGTAGACACTGGATTTCAAGGAAGCAAACTGGTAGAGTTAAAAAGACGAACGTACTTTGTCGTGTGTACTGAAGTGGTAGAAATGAACAATGTTCTCTCCATCCGATAGCCCTGGATTCAGTCTGTCCTTGAGACGATCAGGCTGGAGGAAAGTTTTCCTTCAGTGTTAACACCTGTGAAGAAATCCAACCGCTCTCCAAATCCGTCGGATGAGACTTGAAACCGAAGTCCCGTGTGTGATCAGCATTAAAAAAAAAAAGATGTCTCAAATTCTGTGGCCCTTCATGCCCTGCTCTCATAGTGACCTCAATTTCGATGTCCTCTCCACGTCTGTGGCCTTCGTTTGGTTCCGTCGGGGTCACCGGTATCGGCGAGTCCATGGGGGCTGTCGTTGGAGGGACGTGGTGGCGCCCTCCGGAGGGAGAGCTCACTCACGCTGGCTCCGCGACTAAGCAATTATTGTCGTCAGTAGGGGGCTTAGTAGGTGGCGTCCTGCGTATGTTAGATCAGAACAGGCATCACTGAACACCACCGAAGTGACTCGGCAGCAGTGCAGTGTCTCCTCCGGTGGGTTGCCTCTTGACGACTTGACATTGACTGCTCTCTGTGTATTGCCGGTGCCGGGGCTGCGGCGGGGCCGACCGGGCTGTGGCTATGGACGGGGTGTCGAAATGAGCGGCGTGGGTGCACTGCCACTGAGGTGGCGCAGAGGTTGGGACAGCAAAAAAAACAAACCAAAAAAAAAAAAAAAAAAAATCTATTCTCGGTAAAAGAGCAAGCCGTCGTGTTCCGGTGGGGGTGAAAGACACGAATAAATAAAATGAGACAAAACACCTAACAACAACAACAGTGACATGGACAGATGTCCAGCTAAGACACGATCCTGGAGGACTGAATGTGAGTGTGATAATGGTGGGATTAAACACGGTCACGTAGCCAATGTCTCACCACTGACAAAACCTCGGAGTTACAGCACAGGAAAGAAGAAGAAGAAGAAGAAGAAGAAGAAGAAGAAGAAAGAAGAAGAAGAAGAAGAAGAATGATGATGATGATGATGATGATGATAATGAGAAAAGAAGAAGAAGAAAGAAGAAGAAGAAAGTGATGATGATGATGATGATGAAGAAGAAGAAGAAGAAGAAGAAGAAGAAGAAGAAGAAGAGGACAAAGAGGAAGAAGATGCTGCTGCTGCAGCCGATGACAGTGAGTGATGATGATGATGATGATGATGATGATGATGATGATGACGACGACGAAGAAGAAGATTATGATGATGATGATGATGAAGAGAGTGATGATGATAATGAAGAAGAAGAAGAAGAAGAAGAAGAAGAAGAAGAAGAAAAAGTGATGATGATGATGATAATGATAATAATGATGATGACGATGAAGAGAAGAAGAAGAAGAAGAAGAGAAGAAGAAGAAGAAGAAACGTGGAAGCAAAGATGTACAAGAGGGCATGATTAGTATCTTTGTCTCTCGCTAGCTGGAGTTCCATCCCAGGTATTGAAGGCATTCACTACTTCCTGTTGATGTGACTGACTCTCTGTCTCTTCTTCACGGGTTGGCTGACTGTTCACCACACTTCACAGCTGATAGTGTCAAATGTCAATCTTGGAGCACACACACACACACACACACACACACACACACACACACACACACACACACACACACACACACTTCACAGCTGATAGTGTCAAACTGTGAATCTTGGAGCACACACACACACACACACACACACACACACACACACACACACACACACACACACATACACACACAAACGCGCGCGCGCGTTGGTTCGCACGAAGCTCCTGTGCACGCACTGGGCCAACTCGCTGTACAGTGGACAAGAAGCAGCTGTATGCATGGATACATGCAAATATACAACCCGACGAGCGGATCAGTTCTCTCGCCTGAAATAAGACTGATTACCTGTGCGAGCCAACGGGACTTAAACAAAGGCAATTAGTGAGAAAGCAAAGTTAGACACCAACCCTAAGCCCTATATTTCTTTAGCGGCAGCGGCAATTAGTTAGACGGCCTGCATACGTAAGAAAAATTTTCAGTGTTGAGCCAGTGTTCAAGACAGTACTACTGCGGATAGCAGATCTTGCAAATGCAGCCAGCCCACGCGCGAGGCACATTATGAAGTCACCTCGATTCTCAGCCTTACACTTCGCTTTGTGCGTGTACAGTCTGCCATGAAGACATCAGTGTCTAACGTTTGAACAAAGAAATTGAAGTCATTGCAACTTCATTGCAGAATGAGACTTTGGCAGCAGACGTAAGTAGAAAGACGCAAATGCTTTGATATTGACATATCTATCTACCTACAAACTTTGATACTGATGAACAATTAAGTAGTGGGTGAAAGCAAGTGCAGGCTAACAATTCTTCAGTCATTATATGTTGACTTGGCAAAGATTATAACTTTTAGAGAAAAAAAAGATGGAAGATGAAGTAAATGGGGGGAAGATATCATAAATATGAGAAACTGTTCACTAGCTGCCTGAAGGAACAATCGTAATCCCTCTTGAAGGCAGATCTGTTAGTATTGCCTGCTCTTAGGTCTTTCGTCCGCTGGATCGGACTCATCAGGGAGACACTTTGATATTGACATATATACCTATCTATAAACTTTGGTACTCGACTCCCCTGACGTGTACCATTTTTGACTATTGCTGAACTGTTAGGTGAGCATGGGTCGTCTAATCACACAGACAGTTTACAAAGCATTTTTTTTTCTTCCTTTTTTTTCCCACACCATGCTGATTTCATGTAGAGTAATGCTCTTCTGCGTTGATAGTGTAATTCATCATTTTCCTTGAATTTATAACTGAATTAGTGTCAGCGAAAAGAGTCGCCATTTTGGAATAGGAAGTAAGTAATACATGGATTCTCTACTCCTGATCTCAAAATAATAGTGATTCTGTTGGGAGAAGGGGAGGGTGCATAGCAGGGGAAGGGGAGGGGGCAAGCAACGTTGGTAGGGAAGAACAAATAGAACACATTTCTAACAACCAACTTGCTGCTGTCAAGCTTATGGACGGATCCCACAAATATTCTAAACCGATTGTCAACCGTCAAGGGGCTCATGCCACTGGTCCCAAGGTCCATTGGTCCCAAGGTCCGTTGGTCCCAAGGTCCGTTGGTCCCAGGTCCATTGGTCCCAAGGTCATATAAATCTGTGAAATATATAACGGACTTGGGACCAATGAACCTTGGGACCAACGGACCTTGGACCAATGAACCTTGGGATCAACGAACCTTGGAACCAACGAACCTTGGGACCAATGGACCTTGGGACCAATGACACACTTCCCCATAAGCCTCGAGACTTTCTATGTCTACAGGCTTCATTAATGCGTTCAGTTTAAACGTCTACATCACCCATTATGATGCGGCAGATAGTGATAAACATCGTAGGAGTGTGGGAAAGGGAATAGATCTAACACCATGGTGATAAACACCGTAGGAGGGAAGGAAATGGGATAGCTCTAACACCACAGTGATACCTAGTGATACATCGTAGGAGAGTGGGAAAGGGAATAGATCCAACACCACAGTGATACCTAATGATAAACACCGTAGGAGAGTGGGAAAGGGAATAGATCCAACACCACAGTGATACCTAATGATAAACACCGTAGGAGAGTGGGAAAGGGAATAGATCCAACACCACAGTGATACCTAATGATAAACACCGTAGGAGAGTTGGAAAGGGAATAGATCCAACACCACAGTGATACCTAATGATAAACACCGTAGGAGAGTGGGAAAGGGAATAGATCTAACACCACACTGATACCAGTACAGTACATTAGGATGGGCAGAGACATTGCCCTTCAAAGATACAGAGGGGACAGAATTAGTGTTTCGCTTCGTTTTCCCTCTGTATATCTTTGTCAGTGTCCCGTTATCTGGCGCAGGTATTCACTGTTCCAGATGAAGGAACTGTTTGGTTGACTGGTGCACCTTCTTTGATGACGTGTGTGCAGGTTTTTTTTTCTTTACTGCCTAAACGTAGCCCTTGCCTGCACGAGAACCTTTGTGTGTGTTCTTCAAACTTGATCATTTCATACTATCAGTCAAGAAGTGTGGTGGAATGACAGTCAGTCTGTGAACAACAGACAGAGAACCTTTGAGTGTGTTCCTCAAACTTGATCATTTCATACTATCAGTCAAGAAGTGTGGTGGACAGACAGCTAGTCTGTGAACAACAGACAGAGGCAGTGAGACCAACAGGAAGTAGTAATTGCCTTCAATGTGCGCCATGGTAATCCAGCCAGCAAAAGACGAAGATCCTGTTCCCTGTACATATTTGGCCATTCTTATACTAGGAACTAGCGGGATTCGAACTCACAACTTCTGACTGTGAATATGGTGTGGGTATCATTGAGCTTCCAGGCACCCGGAACCTCGTCTCTGTATATGTTTTGTCACCGGACATTGGAGACTCAGGCTTCCAACAGATGGTGAGATGAGAATCCTAATAGCCCCATTATCTAAAGGACATATTCACACAGAGAGATCCTCCGCCCAGCACCTCGTTTCAGGTTCATTTTTATATCAGCTTTGATGAGGTCATATCTGTTGACTCATTGTCGCTTGTTGCATGTGGATGATTACAAGGACTGATTGCTGCACGTTCTCCCGCGGGCAAGCTGGGCTCTTTCAGTTAAGCGGCTGACACACGAGCGTTGAGACGAAACGTTTGAACCTGTGCGGTCTGACCAGTCAGTGTCGAACGGACGGAGTGCTTCACGATAGTTTTAAAACGGATGTGAGGTGAAGGTCATTGTGATCCCACTTGCCGCTTCAAACGACTGTATACATTGAATACAAAGCTTTTTCTCGAATATTCAGATTCTTATAATTTTTTGAATTGACATTCCAAAGCACATCATGGCCTTGGTACAATTCAATTAATTGTTTGGTCTCTGAATCGGACAGTTTGACCACCTTGCTGGAAGACGCCATTGTTTCCATGTGCCAAGGGTGTCGGCTCAATGCTGAGCGTTGATTGGTTGGAGGATACTAGCTGTCCGTTTCGAATAGATCACGACGTATCTCGAACGGTCGGATCCGAAGCGTACGGGCGGGGAGGCTCGTGTGTCAGCCGCTTTAGAGTTACTTTGCTTTCCTTTCCTTATGTATTCAATGTAGACGTTTTCCTCTATTGTGGCTCTCTGTAACTTCACTTTTTTTTTGCTTGTTTGATTGTATTCATTTAAAATCTTCTCTGGTGGTTTAAAATTTAAAAGATTTATGGTTCCGCCGAGCTAAAGAGGCAAACAAATTACAAGATAAAACACAACGTGTTTTGACCTCTTTGATCTTCTTCGGACAAGTGATTGTTCTTTCCTTGTTTTCATTGTCTTGAATGTTGTTTGTCTTGCCTGAAGAATACGAAATAGGTCAAAAGGCGTTTTGTCTTGCCATTCGTGTGTCTCCTTCGTTCATACAAACAGTAAATCTTTTTTAACGTTTGTTACAATTTCCACCTGCAGTCATCCCACTTTGAAATGAACCTTCTTTGATGATTGTTCATTGGTTTTGTACTTTTCTGGATCCTCATTCATTTCAGTTTATTTCTCCCTACATATACTAAGTTCTTCATTGTTTACAATAGTCTACATAACGTATTAGGGGGAAAAAAAAACAGTAACCGGATCTCATTGACAATTCATGTTGTTTGCCATACACCCAACAACGACACAGTTCAACTGACAAGCGTTTTCTCTCGTGTCCTACATAATTCATGTTGTTTGCCATTCACCCAACACAACGACACAGTTCAGCTGACGGACGTTTTCTCGTGTCCTACACAGTTCATGTTGTTTGCCATTCACCCAACAACGACACAACTCAGCAGACAGTCGTGTTTGCCATTCACCCAACAAAGACACAACTCAGCAGACAGGCGTTGTTTGCCATTCACCCAACAACGACACAACTCAGCAGACAGGCGTTGTTTGCCATTCACCCAACAACAACACAACTCAGCAGACAGGCGTTGTTTGCCATTCACCCAACAACAACACAACTCAGCAGACAGGCGTTGTTTGCCATTCACCCAACAACAACACACAACTCAGCAGACAGGCGTTGTTTGCCATTCACCCAACAACGACACAGTTCAGCTGACGGACGTTTTCTCGTGTCCTACAACAGAAAAGGTCGGGAAGAACGCATGGCTCTAAACTTACTTGTGTAGCGCTTTAACAGCGTGTCTTAGCGGGCATAATCGTGGGACGCGTCTCGTCTGAAACATTTCGCGTGGGAGAAACGGTTTGTGCTGACAAAGGCAATAAATGACTTGATCTTATTCATAAATTATTCAACAAAAAAAAAAAAAGTCATAATAACATAAAATGAAAAAAAAATCAAAACCTTTCTCTTGAGCGTCTCACCTTTCTTGCCGACTCTTCCTAATGTTCCCATTTTGAGGGGCAGTTAAGCAGCGATTTTATTTCGTAGGTCTTGTGTGTGTGTGTGTGTGTGTGTGTGTGTGTGTGTGTGTGTGTGTGTGTGTGTGTGTGTGTGTGTGAGTGTGTGTGTGCGTGCGTGCGCGCGTGCGCGTGTGTATATATATATATATATATATATATATATATATATATACATATACATATGTGTGTGTGTGTGTGTGTGTTTGCGTGCATACGTGCGTACATGCATACGTGCGTGCGTGTTTGTGTGTCCATGCGAGCGTGCATACATGTGTGTGTGTGTGTGTGTGTGTGTGTGTGTGTGTGTGTGTACGTTCGTTCGTGCGCGCGCGCGCGCGCGTGTGTGTGTGTGTGTGTTTGTGTGTGTGCGCGCGCGTCCGTGCCTGCGAGCGAGCGTGCGTGCGCGCACGTGTGTGTGTATGTGTGCGTGTTTACATCGCTATCCTAGTCGGGCTTCTACCCATTACCCATCAACGTTTTAGGTGCTGACCCAGGAAGTGCCGTTATATACTTTTGCACCCTGTTGCACCACTTGTAAATCTGTGGTAATTTGACAAGAAAAGCCTATCTTTGGACTTTGATGTTTTCCTCATACATAGCGACGAAAGTAGGTCATTTTGTCAAAATATGACTTTTTCATCCCTCAAAGTTATGTGAAATAAGAAATGTTTACGACTATGTCCACACGAGAGAGAGAGAGAGAGAGAGAGAGAGAGAGAGAGAGTCAACGCGCGAACATAGACATAGCCTACGTTAAATATACGTCCCCTAGACGTTTTAAACATCAATAATGCTTAATATTCCATGCTCTGCAGGCTTACACCACACCCCCAAACTCGCCCCAAGCTGACATTTACAATGTAAGCAACGTTTAAGAGCCATAATGTCTGAATATGGTCTATCTTGTTTCAGAAGCTGCCTGGTGTCACGATCAAGTCATCGGGATACGGACACTGGCGGCGACGCCCGAAGTTGTTATTAATTTGCATAATTGAAGAGGTGGGAACAATAGGCAGACGACACGGCACTACACGGGAGCCTCGAGTGTGTGTGTGTGTGTATTTGTGTGCAGCATTCTACGAGAAAGACCGAGTGGAGGAAGTTTTGTCCACAATGACTACGGTCCTGTCATGGGTGCCGTTTTGGGTTCTTGTGACCGAGTTGTTTGTTGGTTTGGGGCTCGGGGGAAGTGTTTACATCATCACATAAGATTCTGGATTTGGTCAACAGAGAAACAACTCTTCTGGACGCTTTACAACACCATATCAACGCAGAGTATGACAATCTGAAGGCCCTGTCAAGGTACGTAAATACTGACTGATACTGAATGTATGATCATCTGAGTGGATTTTTAGATAGGTGATTATACAGTACAGAAAGATCGTTTTACTTGAAGATATGTATATATTTAATGAGATAACAGGTATTTATGTTCTTTGCTGCTTTATTCATTATACATCGCGCACAAAAGACAAGTTAGATATCGGCATAAGAGCGACGTTTGAACTTAATCATAAATTATTATTCGAGTGAAGGGGGAAATGATCCTTTTTTCTGTTTTCGCGCACATGAGCGAAAAAGGACGAAAACTATATTACTGTCACTGTCGTTGTCATCGTCGTCTATCATTATCATCGCCACGTAATCATAATTGGGGAGGTCCTTTCATATAGCTTCTTCAAAGTGGAAACTGATCGGTACACGTCTTTAAAAAGGACAGGAGGATCGTTGTGAAGGAGTCGCAAGGAGAGAGAGAGAGAGAGAGAGAGAGAGAGAGAGAGAGAGAGAGAGAGAGAGAGAGAGAGAGGCAGTCGATGAATTCTCTCTGCTTTTCTTACGCCCAATGATCCTTTCTTTTTATTATACACATAAAACACACACACACTACCATAAACTTGCACACAGCAGGGGATGTCTTCAACTCAGGGCCAATATCCACATTTCATTCTGTACACCTTGTGACACACGCTTTCAATGCATCATTCGGTACCAAACCGTGACTATGAGAGGCCGATGAGATCACGAGGGTCCGACCGTATACCAGCTTAGGCCTAAGCCTCTCTGACGCGCATGATTCCCGATTTCCGCCTTCGTGTCCGTGTTCTTGCGCAACACGCGGACAAATGTACGGGTCATATTATTTCATTGTCGCGACGTTTTCCACCGGACTTCGTTGAATCTGCTAACTTCTCTCTCTTACTTTCCCCTCTGCTGAAGTTCACTTGATTTACTATATCCCCTGTTTTTACTTCTCCCCTGCCTGCCTACAGTTCACTCGATTTACTATGTCCCCTGTTTTTTCCCCCCTCATTTTTCCACCTCTGCTACAATTCACTTGATTTACCATGTTCCCTCTTTTTTTTTTATCCCCCCTCATTTTTCCACCTCTCTGCTACAATTCACTGGCTTTACCCCTCCGCTACAATTCACCGCATTTACTCCTCTGCTACAGTTCACTGGATTTTCTAGATTCCCTACTTTTACTACTTCGTACAATACAGTGGGTTACTGTACCCCCTCTTCTCCCCTCCCCCCCCCCCCCCCCCCCCCCCTCTCAAGCTAGGATTATTGGGTTTACTGTATCCCCTCTTCTCCTCCCCCCCCCCCCCCCCCCTTCTCAAGCTAGCATGTATTGGGATTACTATGTTCTCTCACCTGTCTCCCTCCTCTGCTACAATTGATTGGATTGTTTTTTCTTTCTCCTTACCCCTTGCCCCTCCACCCCCCCCACCCCCCCCCCCCCCCCCCCCCCCCCCCCCCCCCCCCCCCCGCCACCCCTCCCGTTCCTTCCGTTTCAATTCAGTGGATTTACAATGTGCCCTCTTCTTATTCACACCTCCGCTACAATTCACTGCCTTTACCAACTTGTCAAATCTTACTCCCCTTCGCTGGATTTCGCTGGATTTACCATGTCGCATCTGATCACTTCTCATTGGGGTAGATTGAATGGGCAATGGAAGGTCCCACGAGGTCAGCTGGGCTATAAACAGAATTGAACTGATTGACTATGTACCCATATGTTGTCCTATGTACCCATTTGTTGTCCTGACTATGTACACATTTGTTGTCCTGACTATGTACCCATTTGTTGTCCTATGTACCCATTTGTTGTCCTACGTACCCATTCGTTGTCCTGACTATGTACCCATTTGTTGTCCTGACTATGTACCCATTTGTTGTCCGCTCCCCCGTGCACATGCACACACACACACACACACACACACACACACACACACACACACACACACACACACACACACACACACAGACACGCGCGCGCGCGCGCTCTCCCACTCTCTCTCTCTCTCTCTGTCTCTCTCTGTCTCTCTCTGTCTCTTTCTTTCTCTGTGTCTCTCTCTCTCTGTATCTCTGTCTCTGTCTCTCTCACTCGAGCGCGCACACGCGATTAATAAGATGACGGAAATATCATTAATCATATCAAATTCGGGGGAAAACTTTTACTTTTTGGATTTTCGACATCACACCCGTCCAGTCTTATATCCAACAATGACGTTGCAATGCCAGTTATAACGTTGTTCGTAGAGATCCTGAACAAAGCATGGGAACTGGCATTATTGTGTGTCTTCATCAGTCAGTAAAAGTCAAAAGGATAGAATTTTTTAGAACAGCTTAACATAGAAACAGTCTGAATTGAGATCAGCTTAATATTGAATACGCCAATACTTAAATGTTTTCTGTACAGAAATCAAGCCCCGCATGTCCACTGGATTGACCGTTGCATTTTAATGATGGAAAGCGCGTACGATAAATCCAAAGATATTATGATATTGGGGAATTTCAATATAGATGTACTAAAAATACAGAAATTATGGAGCTATGTTTTTTTGAGTCACTTGGCCTCACACAGCTAATGAATACTGTTACAAGGGTCACTGAGATTTCTGACACACTAATAGATCATTTTCATGCAACAAATCCAGAAACTTTTCTCAAGACAAGTGTTCCTGCCTAAGAGTGCAGGGATCATTTCCCTGTTTGTTGCATGTGGTCAAAATAGGGATTGGAAATTCCAAGGTTCAACGATAAAACTACTATATTTAGAAGCTATTCCACATCTGATTGATTTGGATTTCTCTCAAATTAAACTCGAGTTCAAATGGAGTGTATGAATATGCAGAAGCTAATCAGGCTCTAGAACTATGGTATTCTATTTCCTATAGTGTATACAACAAACATGCTCCGCTTCAAACAAAAGGAGTCGAACATCGGACGAAACCTCCTTGGCTAACAAAACAATGAGATACAAAACGCTGTTTACCAAAGACAATATCTGTAAAGAAATGGACTTGGGGAAGAATATAGGAAGCAAAGAAATGGACTTGGGGAAGAATATAGGGAGCAAAGAAATGGACTTGGGGAAGAATATAGGGAGCAGAGAAATGAACTTGGGGAAGAATATAGGAAGCAAAGAAATGGACTTGGGGAAGAATATAGGGAGCAAAGAAATGGACTTGGGGAAGAATATAGGGAGCAAAGAAATGGACTTGGGGAAGAATATAGGAAGCAGAGAAATGGACTTGGGGGGAAGAATATAGGAAGCAAAGAAATGGACTTGGGGAAGAATATAGGGAGCAAAGAAATGGACTTGGGGAAGAATATAGGAAGCAGAGAAATGGACTTGGGGAAGAATATAGGAAGCAAAGAAATGGACTTGGGGAAGAATATAGGGAGCAAAGAAATGGACTTGGGGAAGAATATAGGAAGCAAAGAAATGGACTTGGGGAAGAATATAGGAAGCAGAGAAATGACTTGGGGAAGAATATAGGAAGCAAAGAAATGGACTTGGGAAGAATATAGGAAGCAGAGAAATGGACTTGGGGAAGAATATAGGAAGCAAAGAAATAAAGTAACCTCTCTCATCGGAGCAGAGAAAAGGAAATATTTCTTTACCCTTAATCAGTGGAAAGAAAGACAGCAAATCGGCATGGATCGCTATTCGTGGATTAACGAATGGAAATATTTCCTCTGTTTCGAACATAACAAATGATGCGTCTGCCAGTAAACTGAATGGCCATTTTTCAACAGTAGCAGATCGAATAATTCAAGATGTGAAATCGGAAGGTAACGACCTTAAAGAATTACAGAAATATAGCAAGGGAAAGAATATCCAGATTTAGGTATCAGCCCTTTGGACGTGTATTGTCACATAGGCGATTGACAAGACAGCCACTCGTGGAACTGATGGCTTAGATGGTCATTTTTTTTTTTATTTCTCAGCACGTGTTATCGCAGAAACTGTTAACTTACATTTATAACCTCTGTATAGACTAACAATGTTTTTCCAGATAACTTTTAAAAAATGCAAAAAGTATACCAATATTCAAATAAAGAAAGACTACTGATCCATCAAATTGCCGTCAAATTAAAGACCTATCTGGATCTTACCTGTTCTTTGTAAACCATTAGAACTGCACATTCATAAGAGTTTTCTCATCCATGCAATGAAATATGATCTAATCCATCCAAATCAATCAGAATTCAGAGAACATTATTTGTGCCACATAGTGCTTACCAAAGTAATAGACAGTTGGCTTTTAAACGTGAATAACAAACAATTGTCAAGAATTCTCTTTGTAGATTTACTTGAAGCTTTCGACGTCATAAATCATGAGTTTTTGCTAAGAAAACTAGCAATTCATAAGCAAATTTTCAGAACACTGAAATTGATTTCATCACGCGCGCGCGTGCGCGCGCGCGCACACACACACACACACACACACACACACACACACACACACACACACACACACACACACACACACATTCACACACACACACACACACACACACACACACACACACACACACACACACACACACACACTCACACACACACACACACACACACACACACACACACACACACACACACACACACACACACACACACACACACACACACACACACACACACACACACAGAGGATTACTTGTAACCAGTGCCGTCCTTTAGAGCCCAGTTAAGAAATTAGTAACCTTTGCTGATGGGTAACATACACACATTCAGGAACATTTAATAAACAACAACAACATCAACAACAACAACAACATCAACAACAACGATCAGACAAAACAAACACACACACACACACACACACACACACACACACACACACACACACACACACACACACACACACACAAGTGAGCCCACAACTATTCCTCGCGCTCACGCTGCGATGACAGATACTGACACAGAGCGTGCACGTACGCACACACATACTATCATCGGTAGCTCTCGAAACCATCATTTCCCAGTGCGCGCGTAAATATGCATGAGATTGCGCGTGCTACGTTCGACACGCTGGGGGATCCGGTAAACAGTTCTCACGACGTCGCCACCCCCCTCCCTCTCCTGAGACTCCTTACCACAGGTGTAGCGGGCAGGTGCAGTGAACGAGAAGCAAATTAATTCCTGAATTAATCATGATTGGCAGGAAGCGCGCGGAGTAAGGTGACGTCGGCAGAAGAAACGTGGACAGTGGACGACGTCTCACGTCTTTGCTACTCTTGTGGTGATACATTTCTTGGGCAGTGTGTGTGTACATGACACACACCTCTCCTGTGAAGATATGTGACAGGGGGGAAAAGGGGGGGGGGGGGGGGGTCGGAGGGAGTGCTTGCTCAATTTTTACATCAAGTGCAAGAGAATTGGCAGTTTTACTTAATATTAATTGTGGGTTTAAAATAGAAAGGGTCAATAAAGATAGGAAATTACATAATTGTTCTCGCAAAAATATACAACAATGACACTTTTCTCTTCGTCAGCAAGCACGGGCCAAACAAAGATCATTCAGAATTCTATAATAATCTATAAGAAAACAGAACATCAATGGGAAAAATGTTGAAATGTCATAAAAGCCGGAGATTTGAATCCTGTTTTCGAGCTTTACAGGGATTAATATAATTTTAAACTCACTGAAAATCCTAGAGCGAAAGAAGCAGTCGAAAACATGATCGAAGTTTTGAATCTTTATGACATTTGAAGAGATTTAAATCCCGAATGTTCTCGTTACACACGGAAAAAAAAGCTGAGCATGCAACAGCTGCACTGACTCCCCTTGAGCGTGCAGAAAAGTGCTCTTGTTTGGCAAAACAAGCTGTTTGTCAGCAATCCGTGCACACTGACTCGAACTGTCTACAGGTGAAAATCCTGATGCACGTGACAGCATGAAGGTATGGAGTGCGTTGTGCTCACCAATGGCCATAAAAGCCGTCGAATACCCGTTCTGAAGCACAACACCAACATGCCAGCGAGACGAAAGTTGAGAAATTTCGATCGTGCCCGAGCTATCGCCTGGCTGCAGGACGGAGTAGGCGTCCGAGAGGTGGCCAGAAGGCTGCAAGTGTCACACTCGGTCATCATCCGTCTCTGAGACAGCGCCATCAAACCACAGGCACCGTCCAGGAACGGCCACGCCCAGGGCGTCCCAAAAACCACACAACGTGAGGACGGTACCTCTGCAGACAGGCCCTTCGGGAGAGGACAACCACCGCCAATGCCTTGAGTCAGCAACTGCGTGCTTCCACCAACACAGCAGTAAGCGGGCAGACCACTCGGCGTCGCCTACTACATGCCGCCGCCTTGCGTTCCAGGCGTCCGGTGAAGAAGCCCATGCTGACTGCAGGTCACAGGGCACGCCGACTTGCTTGGTGCCAGGACCATTTGAGGTGGACTCGTGCTCATTGGGGCCATGTCCTGTTCACCGACGAATCGCGCTTCATGGTGAGCCCCCAAAGACGGCCGCATCAGGGTGTGGCGGCGCCCACAGGAGCAGCCTGCAAGATGATGCTATCCAGGAGGCGGCTGCTTTTGGAGGTGGCTCCATTATGGTTTGGGGAGGCATCAGCCGACACTACAGGACTCCTCTCTACCATGTGGAGGGCATGCTCAATGGGCAGCGCTACCTGCAGGAGATCTTACAGCCTCTGGTCACAGCGACCCTCCAGCAGATCGGACCCCAAGCTGTCCTCCAGGATGACAACGCCACACCACACGCGCTGCAGGGCTGTCAACACTTTCATTCAGGAAGCTGGGATCACCAGGATGGCATGGCCTGCGAACAGTCCAGATCTCAATCCAATCGAGAACATCTGGGGAGAACTTGGCCGGCGAGTCCATGCAAACCGCCCACGTCCAGCTAATCGGGAACAGCTGCTGCACGTCCTGCGACAGGAGTGGGAAAAAACATCCCCCAGGCCGTCATCAAAACACCATCAACTCCATGAGGCAGCGCTGTCTCGATTGTGTTGCTGCGCGGGGTGGACACATCCGTTTTGAACAGATTAAAGAAACATGTTTGTGGATTTTTCTTTTCCCAGGGTGGGTCTCTTTACATTGCTTTATCATTGCAAAAACATTACGCAATCCAAATGAAATTGCTTTAATTTGATTCACAAGGGTTGCATTATTCAGCCTGTGGTTAGGGAAGGGGATTTGGAGGGACAACATTCGGCCTGTGGTTAGGGAAGGGAATTAGTTGGGACAAAATTCAGCCTGTGGTTAAGGAAGGGGATTAGCTGGGACAACATTCAGCCTGTGGTTAGGGAAGGGGATTTGTTGGGACAACATTCAGCCTGTGGTTAGGGAAGGGGATTTGTTCGGACAACATTCAGCCTGTGGTTAGGGAAGGGATTTGTTGGGACAACATTCAGCCTGTGGTTAGGGAAGGATATTAGTTGGGACAACATTCAGCCTGTGGCTAGGGAAGGGGATTAGTTGGGACAATATTCAGCCTGTGGTTAGGGAAGGAGATTTGCTGGGACAATATTCAGCCTGTGGTTAGGGAAGGAGATTTACTGGGACAATATTCAGCCTGTGGTTAGGGAAGGGGATTTGCTGGGACAGTATTTAGCCTGTGGTTAGGGAAGGGGATTTGCTGGGACAGTATTTAGCCTTTGGATAGGGAAGGGGATTTGCTGGGACAATATTAAAACTGTGGTTAGGGAAGGGGATTGGGAGGGACAACATTCAGCCTGTGGTTAGGGAAGGGGATTAGTTGGGACAACATTCAGCCTTTTGTTAGGAAGGGGATTTGCTGGGACAACATTCATCCTGTGGTTAGGGAAGGAGATTTGGAGGGACAACATTCAGCCTGTGGTTAGGAAAGGGGATTTGGAGGGACAACATTCAGCCTGTGGTTAGGGAAGGAGATTAGTTGGGACAACATTCAGCCTGTGGTTAGGGAAGGGGATTAGTTGGGACAACATTTCAGCCTTTTGTTAGGGAAGGGGATTTGGAGGGACAACATTCAGCCTGTGGTTAGGGAAGGGGGATTTGGAGGGACAACATTCAGCCTGTGGTTAGGGAAGGGGATTTGGAGGGACAACATTCAGCCTGTGGTCAGGGAAGGGGATTAGTTGGGAAAACATTCAGCCTGTGGTTAGGGAGGGGATTTGCTGGACAACATTCAGCCTGTGGTTAGGGAAGGGGATTTGCTGGGACAGTATTTAGCTTTGGTCAGGGAAGGGGATTTGCTGGGACAGTATTTAGCCTTTGGTCAGGGAAGGGGATTTGCTGGGACAATATTAAAACTGTGGTTAGGGAAGGGGATTGGAAGGGACAACATTCAAGCTGTGGTTAGGGAAGGGGATTTGGAGGGACAACATTCAGCCTGTGGTTAGGAAAGGGGATTTGGAGGGACAACATTCAGCCTGTGGTTAGGGAAGGAGATTAGTTGGGACAACATTCAGCCTGTGGTTAGGGAAGGGGATTTGGAGGGACAACATTCAGCCTGTGGTTAGGGAAGGGGATTAGTTGGGACAACATTCAGCCTGTGGTTAGGGAAGGGATTTGGAGGGACAACATTCAGCCTGTGGTTAGGGAAGGGGATTTTGGAGGGACAACATTCAGCCTGTGGTTAGGGAAGGGGATTAGTTGGGACAATATTCAGCCTGTGGTTAGGGAAGGGGGATTGGAGGGACAACATTCGGCCTGTGGTTAGGGAAGGGGATTTGGAGGGACAACATTCAGCCTGTGGTTAGGGAAGGGGATTTGGAGGGACAACATTCAGCCTGTGGTTAGGGAAGGGGATTAGTTGGGACAACATTCAGCCTGTGGTTAGGGAAGAGGATTTAGAGGGACAACATTCAGCCTGTGGATAGGGAAGGGGATTTGGAGGGACAACATTCAGCCTGTGGTTAGGGAAGGGGATTTAGAGGGACAACATTCAGCCTGTGGTTAGGTAAGTGGAGCGGAATGAGCGACGTGGATGCAATGCCACTGAAGAGGCACAGAAGATGAATCGAAAAAAAAAACTTCGTTACAGCAAGCCTACACATTTTCCCCTTCGTCTCATGGAAATGCCTGAGGCAGGAGCGATCTGTAGGGACAGGGTGGGGATATTTCAGAATTTGTTTTCTTTTGAAATTATTGCCTATACTTTTTCTCACCTTTCAAAGAAAATAAAAGAATAAGTAAATGAATGAATAAAAGAAACAAACAAACATACATACATAGAGGTCTATTTATTTATTTGGTCAGGAGATAAGGGCCGAAACACTTGCTTGAAGGGGGCTTTTCTTCTGAGGACTCTCTGCTGCCACGCTCTCCATGAGTTTCTTTCTACTGATACTGCTGTTGTTACGATTACAATTGTTCAGACGACAAAAAAAGTTCGAGTTGGACATCAGTGTTTAAACGTTTTTATTAAGTAACATTAATCACAAACTGGAATACACCCAGATTCATGTTAGGAGAAAAAACACAGCCTGCTCAGAGATGTGTTATTGAGACGCATCTCTCTATTTACGGTCTTATCCCAAATCAGCAATCCCTTCCAAGCTCTACCACCTTCAGCTTTGTCTCCCCACTCCGCACCCTGACCTCGTCGTTTTTTTTTTCGTTTATGTACAAGTCAGTACAATCTGGCTGCATGGAATATTTGGTTTGGCTGATAATTACAGCCTGTTTCCGTTAAAAAAAAAACTCATTGTTTGTTTGTCTCTTCAACACAGTCGGTCCATAATGACCCAACGTGCATATGTCTGATGGTCCAGTCTGGCTATCGTGGAGATCGATTGCCTGACCATGGATCCTCACCCATTTCTCTCCCAATACCTCCCCCCTTTCCCCGGCAGTCACACTACATATACGTACCTTCGCTGTTTTCAGTTTTTTGTCAGAACGTTCCCGGGCGATACGCACATCAACAGAGGCCCTACGAGACCGAGCCCAACATCCCAACGGAGCGTATCTGCTGATTAAATTGTACGCCCAGGATTGGAACAACGTCGTCACCGCTAACCCAGGTGTGTCCCCTATCTTTGTCCTGTCTCTCATGTAGAGAAAAAATGCTTGCAGATTTCAAGAACTGATCTGCCAACCGTCCAATCAATCGATGAATAACTGATAGGCCTTTCCGGTACGATAAATGATTAAGAGAATGATGGATTTTCGGCTAATCCTTATTTTCATCAAACCTGCGACCATTCTCTACCCGATCAAACCATTCTCTTATTCATTCGTGTGCTGTCCCATGGCAATGCCAGTGCTCTTTCGTCACATGGGTGTTCCCATCATCTGGGGTTTCAACTCTAGTATTTGTATACTGTTCCCGTCCTTCTCTTTTACATTTTCGCCCCGAATAGTGTACTGCAGGCTTGCTATGCCGCCACTGTAGTGAGATTTTGACAGTGGAATAAGTACCACTAGTCCATTATTCAGTGTTATTAGCCAGTAGAGTAATTTTGTATTTTGTTTTGCTTACATGTAATACACTTTTTAGGGGGGGGGGGGGGGGGGTAATTTTTGTTGCAAAAAGGTAAAGAAGGGGGGGGGGGGGGTAATTTTTGTTGATTTATTAAAGAAAAAAGGTAAAGATGGGTGTGATAAAGCAAGCAGAGTGACTGATTTATGCAGCCTCACATGTATGCTGCTTAGCAAGCTGTTTAGTAATAAATCATGAATTGAGAGTGACTGATTTATTCAGTCTTACAAGTACTGGCTTAGCAAGCTGTTTAGTAATATATCATGAATTGATGTGTATTTGTCAACAGATGACAGCAATATTGTTATTTTTGATTGTAGGGCTATGTAATGTTTCATTTCATGTGTAGAAACAGTCTCGATATGGCCCTGCATTGGTGCAAACACATAATTCTCTGGCTCAGATAGCAAACAAGATGCCGGCATTTGGACGACAACAACACACGATTAATTCTGTGTTTCAGCTTCTGGGTGGACAAACGTGTCTGTTCGTGATGTCTGCAAAGTGTTTTCAAACGTCTTCTTTCCCTGCGGTGCATTTGGAATTAGATTGTAATAAATGGATGTATCTACCCAGTTTTGGAGCATTGTCAAATTTCTAGCCGTTTTTAGGCGATGATCACTCCATGCAACATTGGAGGTAATCTGTCGTGATTTTTGTTCTGCATGTGGCCTGGGGTTCTTTGTCAGGGCTCGCCCATTTCTTGTTCGTAGACCAGTAGGCTATATTTTGGAGCAGAACGCAACGTTTCCAGCAGCAGAAGAATGAGAACACTGCAGGTTTTGTGCTTCGCTTTCAATCAGGTGATATAATGAACCATTTCTGATGCAGGGGAACACAAATAATGGCAGAACGGAATTTGAACATTTCTTTTCGTTTTGACCTTTCGCCCTGTGCGACAACATTTAGCTTGTTTGTGTTGAAGATTAAGAAGATTGCAAGCGTAGAGAAATTGAATCAGAAACAAGATTGTTTAAGAATCATTTTTGTGGATTTGATCTGCGTCTTTTTTTCTTTTAATCTTACTAATATTATGTCAGCCTCAGTGATCCGTCAGTGGTTTTCACTTCTTTGGGATCGGGCCGTAAAGCCTGCCTTGCACCAAGTTTTGGAGAAGGAAGGGGGAGCATCTACATTTTCAGAAAAAACACTTAATGCGGGAGAAGTAATAAAAATAAATTAAAGAGATTATCTTTGCAAATTATTGCATACGTGCACCTCCATTTTGAGGATGCGGCGCCCACCTTGAGAAACTTTCATTGGCTGCTAGTGCAGTACATAATTCACCCAGTTCAGCTGAACACGCCGATATATATTCCCTCAAACTTCTTTACATGTACTTGGCTTTTTGATTCCTTGAACCAGCATCAAGGCATGTGGTAGGTGTCTACTGGGTCGGGAATGTAGGGCGAATGTCAATTACCAACAGAAAAACGTTGTACGCCCCGTACCGTCCTGGCCACACCTTGGAAAGGGAAAGTGTGGGATGGTGGAAGAATGCGCTCGCGCGCGCGCGCGCGCGTATGTGTGGTCTAACTCATATTTATCGTTTTAATGCATCATCTGAAAAGACTCACCTTTGCATGTCCCACTGGACTTAGATAATGGCAGATCGATTGTGTGCGACGACAGTGCAACTGTCCGTGTAAAAGTCTATGCAAATCTGTCTGTTGTTTGTTCGATCGTCTTCACTTCTTTATTTCATATGTCTTGTTTATTTTATTGTGTGCTCCAAACGTGTCTAACGGCATGGATATTGAAATAATCATTACAATATTAATCAACCGACTGATTTATCTATCTATTGCGGCCGTGCCTATCTATGTGAAAAACTGCATATGTCACGGGCAATTAACCCACTCACACCCCTTTTGTTTTGATTTTGTTGTTTATAGAGCAATGAGAATGACGATAATAACGATGACATTTGGGATATCCATCTGGTTTCACATGTAAAGCCTGCACCGCTGGCCATGAATCAACCAGTACAAAGGATGCAGACACTCAGAGCCGTTTAAGTGTAGCTTCTGAGACTGAATTGTATGTTCAGTCCTCCCACGACTCGTGCTCAGCTGAAAGGCACCTGTATGAAGAAAACACCTTTCAAAGTAGGGACGCAAATCCTGCGCGCTTGGCTCATGACCAAGTTGTCTTCTTCAGTCCTGCCGCAGCATCCGTTTTGCTGAGTGTTGAGCTGCAGCACCTCACGAAGGTTTGTGATGTTTTCAGTGCAACCGCCTCGATATTCCGTGACACAAAGCAAAACAAAACAAAATGAAAAACAAAACAATACAAGAAACTCACTGACCCGGACACCAGTGTAATGATGTACAATACGCCAGTCATTGTTTGTTTACGAACAGTTTCCCTTCTTTCTGTCTTTAGTGTTGTTTGTTTTGTTTGTTTCCCCAGAAATCACAAAATTTTAAACAGTTACGGATACTGCTCAACGTGGTAAAACGTGATGAAATCCGCTTAACTATTTTCGAATAATCTTGCATACACCCACTGAAGACGGATGGGTGTGACAGATGAACAAGACGAAATGAGGAAAAAAAAAACAAAACAAAACAAGATGCAAAGCATATAAACGTACTCCCAGTTTATCCTGAATGCGCGTGAGATATTCCATACAGAGGAAAAACTGTCTTGGGCTGGTGTAACCGTTAGTACTGGCTATTCTGGTAAACATCGACCATCATCTGTGACCTATAATGAACATACTACAAATTTTCAGAAAGATCGGCCAAGAACTTTCTGAGATTTTCCATAAAGAAGAAAACCATTATGGGCCGTTAGCAACGGCTATAACGGTAAACTTAGACATCGGGCATCATCCGTGACCCATAATGAACATACCTATAAATTTTCAGAAATATCGGCCACTTACTTTCTGAGATATTCCATGAAGAAGAAGAAACCGTTATGGGTCGTTATAGCCGTTAGTAACGGCCATAACGGTAAACTAAAACATCGGGCATGATTCGTGACCCATAATGAACATACCTACAAATTTTCAGAAATATCGACAAAGTACTTTCTGAGATATTCATAAAAAAAAGAAAAAACCGTTATGGGCCGTTATAGCCGTTAGCAACGGCTATAACGGTAAACTAAATCATCGGGTATCATCCGTCACCCATAATGAACATACCTACAAATGTTCAGAAAGATCAACAAAGTGCTTTCTGAGATATTCCATAAAGAAGAAAAACCGTTATGAGTCGGTATAGCCTTTAGTAACGGCTATAACGGTAAACTAAAACATCGGGCATCATTTGTGACCCATAATAAACATACCTACAAATTTTCAGAAAGATCAGCCCAGTAGTTTTGTCTGGAGCGAGTGGAACACATATTGACCATGGACGGACGGACGGACGGACAGACACACACACACACACACACACACACACACACACACACACACACACACACACACACACACACACACACACAGAGCATTTCTTCGTTCCCGTTCTGAAGTACTCCCTGTTCTATAAGTGGGGGACACAAAAGAGAGAAAGAAAGAAGAAAGAAAGAAAGGAGAAGAAAACAAGTTGCAAAGCACATAAACGTACTCCCAGTTTATCCTGAATAAGCGTGAGATATTCCATAAAGAGGAAAAACCGTCTTGGCTGGTGCAACCGTTAGTACTGACTATTCTGGCAAACGGCCATCATGTGTGAC